>OV884011.1:47651736-48251736 GCA_930367205.1 Acanthosoma haemorrhoidale | reverse complement strand
CACCGTGCGGATATGGAGTATAGCCCTGGCTGCTAAAGGTATTATCGTTCTTGTGCCGTAGCGAGGAAATCACGATTGAGTACTAATTACTTGTCCGATGCTGAGTTCACCAACCCAATGAGATTCTGGTTCGGAATTATAGGCTAATAATGTTTCCGGTGGTTGAGTTTAATTTGAGCGTATTTTTAATAGCCCTTCTTTACCTTATCACTGGAATATCATAACATTTTATTTATATATTTATAAACAGCGCATTTCTTCCTCCAGTTCCACCTGGGTATTGTTTTCTTTGAAGTCATTATCATCGTTTTCATCTACTCTTTTTCCCACTTTTCAGAACATTGTTTATTTTAGTGTAAATTTTAAGGAATTCAACCCAGTTATTAATTACCTAGCGTTTCTTAGTAATGATATACTTTAGTATTCAATGTATGCATTAAAGTAAATTTATTGCTCCGATTTATTTCCTATTTATATCTATGAACATAAACAATTTTCGTTCTTCTTTGATGATATAATGACCACAAGAAGAAAAGTGAAAACAGAGTTTTACGATTAAAATTCCTGCTTTCTGTAAGGGGATTGGAGAATTAAAGATTCTGTTTTAGAAATTTGTTTAAAACATAAAAATACGAAAAATTATGTCTTAATGTTATGTTATATATAAAACATAAAGTAAAAATGTGGATATTTACAGCTCAATCGTTACTTGATCAACTTTTTGTTATTATTAATTATCTTTTCGTTATTTGTATAAATTTTGGGCTCATTTGCCATTTTGGTATATCAATTAGTTATAACGGGGTAGTTATTGTAAGCAGATCATTATTAACTACATCCTAATCCTTTCTGTCATCATTAGACATTGATAGGTCTAGAGTCACAATTCTCAGTCTCTCCCAGTACACTAAATAAAGACTAGTAGACAATTCAACCGAAAATATAGTATCTTACTTGGTTATTGGATAGTTCTCCTGAACCGTTCTTTTGAGGATCCCCTTTTCGAGGTGAATTAAGCAAGTAAAAATGAGAGCCTTGGCCAGATGTAGGCAGATATTAAAATCATGGACTTTGGAACACATGGATGGAGCATCTGTTGACAAATCTGCAGTAGAATATGCTACTTCTATTCCACTTCGATGAAATCGTTAGTTTCTTGCCATGATGCTCCTTCACCGCGACCACCGCTCTGGTGAAGACCTTCCGGTCAATGCCGTATATTAATGAACGACGAAGAGCTCAACCTCAGAACAGACAGACAGACACGATAGGCACTCACGAACTCGGAAAACCCACCCCTATCAGTTTTCCGCCTGCGGAGCCCCTAACCACACAGCCGCTAAATGGAAATGAGATATGAATATCCCAGTAGCGTGCGCGGACGAACCTCCCCCGAACGTCTTATTTTTCCATTACATGGAGATTTCCATAGCGGCCCTCCGGTTCTCTTCGGAAGATAACGGGTCTTCGTGATAATGGCTGGCCTCTTGCAGATGATGGATCGGGCTCTCCATTATACTTGGCTGCCTCTTAGGCTAATCTTTATGGAATAGTCCCAGTTTAGCTGGCCACTTTGGCCGTATACCATCAGGGGAGAGCATTACAGCGAGAGTTACCTGGTCGATGGGGTGTGTTATTGTGCAGTTACCGGCTACTATAGCTTCAGTTGAATAAATGAATGAAGATTTATCGACATTTTAAGGCGAGAGCCTCTCTTTCTAGGCTTAAACTGATAATTCCAACAAATATTTACAGAGTATAGCTTATTCATTGGATACACTTATTTCATGATCATTATCATCCAACATCCTCGATTATATTTTTACCAGTTTCTCTTCATCTCTACACATTGTTCAATGCTTCCCTCTGCTTACAGTAATGCTGTTTAAAAAATCCATTCTGTACAAACTTTGTCCCCGGGACCCTATTTTGTCTGGTTTTCTTGCTTGTTGTCCCACCCATCTTCTTCTGGGGCGGGCATTAACAAATCAATGTTCTTATCAAGTATGTAACGACTCGTTCATGTTGCAAATCAGTACTGGGGAACTAACAGCGGACATTGAACATTTTTTCTGTTAAGGGATGTTCAATCCTCTCAGCTGCCGGGTTTTTGGCAAATCCCTGTGATATTTCGTGTTCTAAATACCAATGTACAATAAACAGCACTGTTAAAATAATTCCTCAACCCATCATCCTATTTCAGGTGATACACAATTTATTTTATATTATGTTCAAGAAGAAACGATTATGTTCAAGAAGAAAATATATTTTGATTAAATTGGATATATCTCTTTTTTATTTTCTCACTTGCGATTTATATCTCCCACATTGGGGTGGTTAGGAATAACGAACAGTTGCCCTGACAAATAAAATTTTTCTTTCTTATACTTTATGTTCATTATTTCTTTTAGGTGTATTTGAAAAAAATGTAGTTCATAGTCGATGTAAACTTTTATATTTTTATGAAAAAAAACCACACTGCTTCTTGGATCAACTCGTTGTCTACAAATGTTAAAACTTTACTATTTCACTAACCACAAACCTTTTCGATTCTGCTGAATGATCGTGCAACAATTTGTAAGTGTTTCGCCGAAATGAAGATAGCGCGTGTGAATGAATGAATGAATGGGCTCCAGCCATGGGAAGCGACGACATATGGTGCTGCCCTCTATTAGTGACGAATTAGACATACCTCACCTGAACCAATCGCTTACACACTCAAGTAATTAATCGATCTTCACAATAACCTCTTTGGCAAGGTTAGGGGCTTTTACCTGGGCAAACCGATTCCTTTTATAACGCGTTTAACTCAGCTCTTCTATGCCTCAATATAAAAAAATGATAAAACTCGTAACATTGCGACTTGCGAAATAGCACAAATAATAATTACCTGTATTTACTCTTCCCTTGCATATGGTTGGTTATTCAAGGAAGTTTATGTAGTCAGAATCAAGCTCCAACTGCTCGTGTTACACTTATTCAAGGTCCTTACGTTTCGATAATATTAAGTAATATTTTGTGTTTATTGCACTATTTCTACAAAGCGTCTATACTATAAAACTATCACCCTATATAGGTATTACTAATTTTGCGCTGCCCCAGTTTCACAAAAAAAATGTGAACATATTAATGAAGTTTTCATTCGTGGCCCAAAGATAGGAAAATTAATAACATACACTGGGCATATTATGGCATATTTATCGATCGATTACTTGATAAATTTCTGCTCAAGCTATATAAAAAAAATCAACTTCATTGAAGGAAACCGAAATTGATTAAATAGATTAACATTTCACTGAACGTTCTGTGCTTCCAAGGATCACAGCAATTTCAAGATTTTTTCCAAAATCTGATGACGATGAACCAAACTGGAATTTGTCGATTCACCAAAAGACTTTCCAAGCGGAATATGAACAAAATCCGTCTCCACCTAAAATATTTAATTCAACCATAAAAAATATTTTTTCCCTCCTATTAGTAATATGACAAGCAGCAACATATTATATCGGCTAAAAACCCTGTATTAGTAATCACAAGTTGGCTAATTAGTTTAATTAATTAATTAACAAGTTAGCTTTATCAAAATAGTATGTTCGTAATTTGCCATACATTGTGATCTTTTTTTTTTTTTAGAATGTCTGTGAGTTAGTTCCTAAGCTGTTTGTAAATACATTTTCAATAATTATTGTTGTGTTAACGTATTTATACTCCAAAGGTTATTATTTGTAAAAGGTGTATGTAATAGTCCTTTGCGTCCTATTAATAATCTATTTCGTATAAATTATTCTTGTATGTTGATCCTATACGATGAGTTCCATAGTTTTTCTGCGTATGCTATTTTTCGGACTGTGTTTCGTATGTTGTGTGCCAGTTGCTTCACGAATTTGATAATATGTTTTATATAATTGCTCCAGAAATGATTTGATTATGACAGAACAGCCCTGAGACGTTGCTAATGAAACTAATCACCACTTATACAGTGCATAGTTCCATAAGGACCTCTAATGTACCAGTTTGAACCCATTGTGACCCCGGGCTCTTGGCTACAAGTACCTCTCCCAGTACCAGGTGCTGAACACATACTCCCTATTACGCTATTATATAAAACTAACTGTTAACAAACGAGTGTTAGCCGGCTGATATAGATATTGTACTGTCGCCGATACAGATGTCGGGTCAAGTGGTAGTCAAGAGGGCCACGCGACCGTCACAATAAGCGACCATTGACTTAGCGGAGGGTGAGGCGCCCATAATGCCTCTTGTAATCCCTATTCATACTAGCTGAGTCTGATGGGCAAGGGACTAGCGTCGGGTATGTTTTAATTCTATGCACATTCTGTGTATTTAGCCACTTTAGAGCACTGAAGTCAGAAGCTTCTATAAATAACTTCACTTCACAGACAGCGATTCTCGAAAACTTATGACTAGACTAACTTTAGCTTCGTGATCCTCTAAGATTATCATCCATGTAAGAGTCAGACTTTGGTACAAGCTCAGCTTTGACAGGTCTTGTTTCAGCACACTGGAGACTTTGGCCTTCCTAACTCGTCATGCGGCCTCCTCAGTTTTTGTCGATGTTTCCCAGGTACGTGAATAGGTTCACCACCTCCAAGGCAAGTCCTCTTATTTGATGAGTGGCTTCCATTTCTAGGTTTGGTGGGCTCCTGCGATGCCAAATTCTAAGGCGTGAACTTACTTGGTGTGAGTGCCTACCATGAAAACAAAGTCGTAGCCAACCTTTGCCCCACGCTGTACAGATAACAATTGCAGTGCAGTTTGTGTGCTTTTGAATATACGAATTTCTTAGGCTTGAAGGACGCCAAGCATTTCTTTTTACATTGTTACTTGCTTGAGTTTAGATATAATTATTATAATAATTATAAAAATGCATTTATTTGCCAAGTCCGAAAATAGTGGATCTACTTTCATTTCAACCCCTTTCTTTTAATGTTCTACAACAGCAGTAATAAAAAGAGCTCACTTAATCAGAAATTTTTCCATATATTTTATATTCATCGGCATTTCCGCTGTATTTCTCACAATAACGATTAGCATTTGAGCCCGTTTCGCTTATTGTTTATATTTCTCAAATCCCAGCTCATAATATCTTATGATTTTGTATCCATGTTTGTCCAAAAAAGGAAAAAAAAATTTGAGAGCCGAAAATGGCTATATACGCACTAGGTTGAGGTGTAATTTTGCTATATCAAACAAAACGATGTATCAATAAAACTGTTTATAAATAAATTGACTTGCCTTATCATCTGAAGATCTAGCGTAATCTTCTGCCTCTGGTAATCATTGGATATAAGAATGTTGAGGAAGCAAGGCGGCAAGTATTAAAAGAGGATTAGACGATTCTGATTTTAGACCTCTCCAAAATAAACACTAAAGTATAACTTGTATTAAGAGGAAACAAAATCTTGCTTGGCGAAGTGTGTAGTAACTCTGAACACTGTGTTCCCTAACAAATCCATGGGTCGACATCTCCACAGGCCATAAACACTCCCGTACAACGGGTTTCCACAGAACACTCTCTTCCTTATATACTTTTAATAGATAAATTTAGTTTGACCCTAAAAATAATAAAAATGCCAGTAGGAATCAGCCATTTGATACTTTCTGGCCCATTTCAATAGGTTTTTATATTATCGTTTTTTTAAATTATTGTTAGAAAAGGTGATTTAAATTGACCAAGATGATTTAATAAATAAAATTAAAATCCGGTAAGTATCCGTTGATAATCGGGGTTCTTATGTTTCCTGTTTGTATTTAAAAATACGATTTTTGTTATCGATTTAAAAAAAACAAACTATATATAGATAAAATAAAAATAATCAAAGAAAAGTAAATCCTTACAGTCGGCTTTGGCCATAAAGCAATCCTGCAATTTCTGTCCCCAGTAGCACATTCATGTTGTCAAAGCGAATGCATGCAAATCGGCGCCAGGCATCCGTGCACGTGTAAACCCTCCCTCCTGAATGAGAGAAGCTCCAGTGGCTAGAAGCCGTTCGGTAGTGAAGGGTTAATAGTTGTGTAATGAAAAGACGTGTTAATTGGGCCTCGAGTTAATTTCCCGTAGGTGATTGCCACACAGATGTTGATTGATGTACCTCTTTGTCGGCTCTCTTTGTTCTCCCTTCTATTGCCTCTTCTTCTCTTCCATCTTCCACGATATCAATTTGATTATCAATGCTTATCGCTCATTATAGCTTCCTGTGAGAAAGCCAGTCCGGGCGAGTCAGATATGAAATCATTGCTGAGCTCGGCAAGAGAGGCTCTAATAAAAGTTCATCTCTTTTTGTAACCTTGTAAATCCATAGATAGCAGGCATCATAGTATAATAAAGAAATTGATTTATTTTTTATTGATTTTATTTTCACTCGATTATGAGCTAGATGTATGTTTTTTTAAGCAAATAACTCAGAGTGAATCGGGGGATTCCTAGGTGATGTATATACGCCTACGAGTGTATTGTGTGAATCTTTATCGTGAATAAGGTATGAATACAACATTTTTAAACGTGGTATGAATGCGATGGTAAACTATCACTATTTATTGCCCTTCTAGGGAAGATTATAATTTTTTTTTAAGCAAAGATTTATAAAATCCCTTCTAAAATAAATATTTTTCCCCATAAAACTCCATTTTATTTAAAATTCCTTAAAAAAGTAAACATTAAACAAAAAATAAACCTATTAAAACCACCTCAAACAATATTAAATAAGCGATTTCTATTATTGAGTTTAATTTATTTTTGAGTTACAATCTTTAATGGGTCCTTTTACCAGGGGAATGAAATTCAGGAGCTTCTGTCTAATCAGAGATCTAAGAAATTGTGAAAACTAATGATTAATATGTGTGGTTTCTGGGAGTAAGCATAATAATAGATATTTAAAGGGCAAAGTTTTTTAACAAAACTTAATGAAAATCAACAGTTTCCGTTTTCTACCGAACATGTACAAGCACTTAACCCGTTCCTACTTATTCCTTGAGGGCAGTGATGTATAAACCTCTTAAATTACGCTGAAAGTATATAATCAAAATCGAGAGATATTTAAAGGACTTATTTTGAGTTACTTAAATACTTATCAAATATTATTTAAAAACTGCTCTAAATTTTTTATAAATTATATCTAAAAATTAAAAATCCTGAACAGCATGAAAATATTTTAAAAATCAACCTAAACAACATTGACGGACGCATGATTTTTATTCAGGCCTCCCTTAGGTTTTATACAAAAATTGTTTGGGGTATTTTTTAATTATTTTTTGTGGCGCGTTCAACTATTATCAAAAGAAAAATGGTAAAACTTTGAAAATTCCCTATATCTTAACCAAGAGTGTACAGATTAAAAAATCTTTGTGACTGCTTGTGGATTCTGTGAGCAAGAGGCCGTGTTGTCTAGCATTATAAAGGACTTGAAAATAACACCTAAAAGCGCTTTATTTTTGATACTATGACACATTGAAAAAGTGTACAAGGGGCTTTAATCACTGTACTTTTTATTATTATTCAATATTTCATATCAATAGAATATTTTTACTCTTCCTTTGGAATCGCGAATCAAATCTTCGTGACAAAAAAAAAAAGTTGTGGAATATCTTTGAATTTCTGTTTTGAATTTTTAGCCGTCCTTAACCACAGAAATACAAAAAATACTTTATACCTTAAATTGCTTCTTAGTTGTGTCTTAGACTCAAAATCTAACCAGCACGTTTCGAGGTGTTGTGGAAGAATATTAGTATTAAAATGTTGACTAGACAAGTCTTCACTAGTTTTCGACCACTGTTAGGGCCAAATTTGCCTTAATATATCAGCGAGGGTTATAAGCAAGGAAGGTTTACCGACACTGATAGCGGTCCTGGATCATCAATTAATATTGATTTTGTTAGTTATATTCATGGCATGATGTCCTTCATAAATAAATACTACCAAGGTTGGTTCTACACAAATGGCCTGTAATTGTAAGCACTAGCAGACTGTAGAATTGTTACTCATAACCTAAATTTCTAAGGTACTGTACTATGTGTAGTTAGTTACGACCACTGTACGTTGGCCATTTTAAACCAATTTGAAGTTGATTCCATGTACAGTGGAAATATCGATTTAAAATATATATACTTCCAGAAATATTTTGAATTACTTTAGCCGATTACTCTTAGGCATCAAAGCGATATTATCATTATTGTATAGCACGGTCTTCTGGGTTCAAGAGCTGTCGAAAAGTAAAATTATATACATTTCCTTTGATGGGAGGCCTTGACACCCTACGATTATTATTAATATTTTATCATTCCCCTGTCCGGGGTCTGCTGCTTGACGACAGTCTCATTGCGCTATTAGCCTATTTAATCTTTATAATGATAAAAGTATTCCTCTATAGTACTTTACGACATCCCCTCCCCTTCGTTCTGCTGGGCATAAGAGAGCAAATCCCAGCTAATTGCACTACAAGGCACAATTCAACCTAACGCTGAATCGTCCTTACGAATGAGAGGACCGCTCTACAAGACCATTATGCCCTCTGACTGTGTGCATCTGGGTTAATCTAACGGAGGCTAAAACCGCCATTAGACTTTGCGCAATCCTCGGACTCGGCCACAATGAGCTGTCCCCCAGATATAATTAGTGGCTGTATTTATCCGCCGCGATGGCGGGAATTAGGCGGAGATAACTCCATTGAGGTTTTACGGACGATAAAGCTGAGTGGGTTTTTACGAGCCGTTTGTAAATAGGATGGCTTGGGTGGCGTCGTCGGCTCCTTGAGATATTGTCGGCCATATATCATGTCTCAGTGGCACATTATTTAAATACTCTTTCTTATGGCTTGTTGTCGAGTCTGCTTTATTTCAGCGACCCTAAGGTTTTTGTTTTTTAACTGTGTATGTTTTTTTTAAACATTATTTAGGGTTTAAGTCCTTATAAGAGAAACAACATACACTTTAAGCGAGCGTATTTGCGAGGATTTATAGGGTTATAGATTGATGAAAGAAAGATTATATACTTTCATCTAATTTATTACTGGTTGACGTCTTGACACACCAGTTCTGTCTTTTTCTATTAATAGGAAGGAGAAGTGATGGATAAAATCGGATTTTTTTTTCAACATCTTTTTGCGCCAGTGAGCAATTACTGTTCGATTCTGACAACTCACTTACTGACTAACTGCGAAGAATTACCTGCCAAATTAACAGTAAACTATTACCGAATAATAAATACAAGTATAAACATCTGACCTCTAAACATCTCAGACCAGATACATCTATTTTTTTATGTTCCACACTTATTAATGAGTGGTCATGAAAAAAAACTAACCCATATCAGATAATTCTAAGATTAATTTATTCACGAATTTTATCTTGTCCACACATGTTTCCTGTGTCCACAAAATGATATATATTTAAACTGCTTTTTTATACGAAAGATCGCGAGTGGTTTTTGCTAATTATTCAAATCTGACAAATTTTACCATTACAGGGTTGAAAATAAAAAAGGCCCTAGTACAATAATATCACTAGAAATATTAAAAAAAAATATCTATGATCTGAGTCTCAAGAGGGCTTTCACTGCCACTTTTCAAAATAGCACACACCTTAATATTGAAAAGGTAATATGTTTTTAAATTTTTTCAAGGCTGACTGATCATTTTTAACTCATCTCATTTTTGGGAGTGTTTACTTGCACTAAGGGTTGATACATCTCACAACCAGCACCGCCTGCCAATACAAAATTATATTGAGCCCAGGAAAACTTTTCTGATTATCAAAGTTTAAAGAGAGTGAAGAACCACGGACTAATAAGGTAGTCTGCTAACACTCATGTCTATTTACAATAAGACAAAGAAATGTTTGTGATTTAAAGGTTGCCCTATGATCGATTAGGAGTTGTTTCGCTAGAGTGAAACCTTGGATGACTTGTACGTTTCCTATTGACTCATGGATGTCGTTCCCAGAATCGTTTAGAACTTATTCGCAACAATTCAAAACAGTTGAGAAATCGAAATCCATCGGCTCGAGATAGAACGGCCCATTTCGAATGAAGACCTAAATCAACCTGTGATATTTCATCGACTTGTTTATTTAATCGAACATGAAGAGAACAGATGTACGACGTGATGTAGGCCTGCATGAGACATGCCGTTCTGACTAACTACGAAGATTTACTTACGAAATAAACAGGAAACTATTACTGAATAATAAATAGCCTCGATGGTGGGTAATATATAGTATCAATACTGGCCTGACATGAACGATATATCGACCAGGATGAAATATACACAGTCCCGGGACGTCCATACACCACAGTCGGCCCTGACGCCCACACGTCCCTCAGACAGAGCTTTGTGGGCATTTATTAGGCTCCTGAGTCATAGATCATGTTCCTGTGCTCCCTATAGTAATCTATTGTAGTTGAGAAGATGTATTCCTATGTATTGTAGTTTAGGAATGACAAAAGTATATACCAAAATTTATTTTGTCACATTTATGTAAGCGTCCGTTTGATTAATTAAAAAAATATTTGTTGGGGAGAGGGGCAACTTTGGATCCCAAAATGCAAATCTCCAACCCCGTTTTGAATCCCTAGCAAAGGGCACTGAAACGGTTGGATAGCTGAAAAGAAGCTTGACGATATAGGGAAAAAACTGTGATTACCTGATCGAAAATAAAATTACTGAAAACAAAAATCATATAAATAAAGGGTTTACCCATTAAGAGCAGATAAATAATAATAAAAGGCAACGGCAGGATTTGTGCTCAATATTATTTACCATGAGTACAAATAACATTAATTTTAAAAAATACCCCTACAAATAAAATCAATTTAAATAAACTATTAAAAAAAATTAACAGATCGATCTGTGCAAGTTAATAAACATTGTATATTTAAAAACAAAACAAAAATATTATTATAATAACTAATATGGTAAGTAAACAACTTTTTGATTAGCATTGTCAATTGTATAAATTGTCTTTTAGCTCCTTGATAAATATTGTATTGCATGAGATAATGAGACAAAATAAAATGTTCTACTTCCCGAGCCTCCAACAGTGTTGCTCGTTCCAAACCGTCCTCGATGAAGGAAGATGTGAGAAGATACAGTGATATCGATGGCACGGAGATCATCGATGGTCGATAGCGTGAGGACTAGTAAGGTCCCTGTAGACAAACTACGGTAGACTGACTGTCAGAGCCGCATTACGACGCGTACCTTGATCAGCTTAATACTATCATAAAGAAAATAACACTGTCTTAGGCGCTGTGAAGACACTTAAGTACTAAAATAAATCACTTTCCGTTATACAACTTAATAGTTAATTAAATTTAACTTAAAGTATATTTATGTACATCTGCACATAAAATGCATCACATAGAATTAATATTTTTATAAAAATACTAGTATAGTTAAAGCATCCATCACTTGGTACCCTTTAAAAAAATATACATATAAATTAATATTCTTTATTGCGAAACAATAAAACAAAATAAATTTTTTGCCTTCAATAACTTTACCCTCGAGAGAAACAATAAAAACTTTAATATTAAGGCCTTAACAATATTTTAACACCAATTTAGCTCTAAAAATATTTTTTATAAATGTAAACTAGCGAAATAAAGTTCATTTGAATTGATGAAACTACACCGAAAAGTAGTCAGGATCTTTGTCAATTAAAATCCCTTTAAAGAAAAACCGTAACATGCCTTACATTTGCCGATGATCGTGCAGTATTTCACAAGAAATGCTGGATCCTTCAATTTCTTTATTCTTGGACAAGAGTTGAGAAAATCAACATGGAGACAGAAAACCTAATGTATGAGGATTAGAAAAGGGTTCGGAGGGAGACCGAGCTGAAATCAGTATGGGATTATAAATAACTAAGTGCTCAACAACAAAAACGTACAACTGCAATCTAGCAGTAGATGTGTTAACTCAAATGAAAACCCTCTGAATGAAAGGATTGCTGGACAATAACAAGAATTGAACAACATTGACATATGTAAGCAAATCTTTGACCTTGACGAAGCACAAGAACAAACTTAAAGTCATGGAGGTGTACTATCTAAAAAGAGTGGAATGGAAAACGAGAAGAAACCGCAAAATGGTACTATTGGATCATGCAACTGTTCAGACCTCACTGGAGAACACCATGGTTTAGACCAAGTAGCTGAGGAAACGAATGTGGAAGGAGGAAGAAGTCCTGAAGGGAGATTAGAGAATTAGGAACGATAGAAGAGGTAAGGTTTAAAGAAGCAGAAGGTATATGCAGGTCTCATATGAACAAGTCCTTTAATATGAACAAACATGTTAACTAATACAGGGGTACAGTCTGTCCAAAGTAGGCGATTAACTTACAGCTGAAAATAACTATCAAAAAATATACAAGCATTTGCGTTAAAATATGTCAATTTCTTCCTTTTTAGTGACTCAACAAAAACCAGTAATTAAATATTATTAATATACCCTTGTTCCACTCAAAGTAGGTTAAATAAGTTGATACACCGGATTGGAGGAAATAGCAATAGCTTTGATAGAAGTATATAATTCAAAAGGATGTTGCCATGGTCTAGAAAGGAGCAGTATAAATAAGGGGATCGGTGTGGAGAATTTTAATTTAAGTAGTGTGTGTAAGTGCGATAAAGTTCGATTGGATAAAGTTGGCAGAGAAAGTATTGCCTTCGGGCGAAGAAGAATACCAATTCAGGAATAAGTACTCTAATCCAGGTTGTTGTTGATTACACCTCAAACATTTCAGATCAATCGGATCGGTTTTACGTCCTCTAAGAGTTCCGACGGAAGACTGTTGAGGCTAGACTCTCCAATCGATAGTTACTATTAAAGACAGCCCTCAGAAAGGGCGAGGTTGTACATTAGAGAGAGCGAGAGAGAGGGAAAGGTTAATTGAACGGTGCTCTCTACAGTTGAATAGAGCTTAGAGAGTCTATTAGCTGCAGACCGCTAACAAATGGCCCTCCGCTTCCAAATCGACACAAATCGACCTTATTAATTCCCTTTGGGGCCCTTTATGCCTCCTCTGTGTCTGTGTGTGGCTGTTAATAAACAGGAGGAGACTGGCACGGGGACAGCCCAACCTTAATGGCCTCCCTAGGCCGACGCTAGCTGTAATGATTTTATTTAACAGGCAGCCTACTACCATTTACAGTCACTAATAGCTTCTGCTCTGTCTCTCTGATGCCCGACTTCAAAGAGACCCCTTGTGCATAGTAAAAACTTATGTTATAACTGTGGATACCATCCTGGAAAAATTTACTTTTTTCCCTGCAGCCTGAGTGCCTAAATCTTCTCCCTGATGGAAGAGGAATACCTGGCGTTATGAGAGTGATACTGGCCATTGTCTAAAACGTGTCAATGAAAATAGGAAATATCTTAAAGAACTTCATCTTAAAGGTCACGGAATAAAATACAGATCAGTTTGACTACGGAAAGCAACGAGACCAGATGAATCAGTGCGCTCTCAAATCTCTAAGGCTAAAGTGCAACGGAATCTACTTACGAAGATAAGGCAAATAACGAACTTCGTTGTTTTTTGTTTTATTTCAAAAAATCTTTAGTTAATTACAATCTGCCTTATTGAGCCATAAGTAATTGGGATGAGTGTTCTCGTTCATACCATATTTAAAATTTTCATTCACTCGCTCATTCGCTTACTAACAGCCCGGAGACCTCCCAAATCCACATGTTTGTCACCTCCCGCGCATAAAAAAAAATGAGGTGGAGTCTTGGGAAGTTTCCCACCCTCCTCCGTCAGCCGTTTCACCGGTAACGAGCCAGGAGGATGACCATGATCGTGAGAGACACATACGCTCAGGACATGATTAGAGTAACTGGCTATTGCCAAGACTTCCACTGTCACGTAATTATAGCAGGTCATGAGGCCACTGCCGATTTAGTCTCCAAGGAGGATTATAGGGATGAGAAAAGCAGTGTAATGGCTGTGTGTGCTATGGGATGAGAGTGGTTGGTTAGGTAACTATGAAATTTCATGAAATTGGAAGGGATGAGTTTATGAATGTAAGGTATATTAAGATCGTTATGAAGGGTTTTGTTGCTGAAGCAATATGCGGCATTTACTGTTGTTCTCAGGAATTTTGATTGAAAGGATTGGATACGCTAGTTGTTCGACTTTTTTGCTGTCTCCCATAGCTCTATTCCGTATGTCCAGATTGGATTAAGTATAAGTTTGTAGATTAGTAATTTATTTTCTATTGAGAGGTGGGATGTCCTTCGAAGTAGTCTGTACAGTTGTCCCAAAGCGTATGTTTAGTTCTTGCCTTTTTAGCATCGTGTGTGGATTCCTGGTCAGTCTTTTGACGAGATGGAAGCCTAAATACCGAACTGTCTCGGATACAGGAAGAGGGATGGAATTTAAAAAAACTAGCGGACAGGATTGGGGGTAGAGGGTGAAGGTAATGTGGAAACATTTTGTTTCATTAACTTTGATCCACCATAGTTGCAGCAATGCTCGATCTCACGAAGGTTATGGGATGCTATGTAGTCTCAGTTGAGGGGGAAAAGTTCCTAATCCCAGTTACTAAATGTTTATGAAAAATCAGTAAATATTTATAGAATTCTATTTTTTTTCCTTTAAATTCTGGGAACTTATGTAGCATAGTCAAATGTTTTATCTGTTAACCAATTCAGATCTTGAGGAAAGACAATTTGTTTTTTAATCCAGTCTAGCATTCACAACCTGCATCAACCTAATAAAATAAAGGTTTTTTTTTTATTGAAATAGTTGACGTGTAGGCTTATTTTTGTTTTGGGACTACGGACACTGCCCACTCTAATACAGAATTTGTTCAAAAAATTTCTATTTAAAGTACAACACCATGATGGCATATGCAGTGTTCAGTCACTCATCAGCTCTTTTCTTATTTTTTTCTGCGTACTTATGGTAAAATTGTCCCCTTAATGTGACATGTCACCAAAATCAATAATGGGGTTACTCAGTTCCCCCGTTCCTCCCTTTAATCCACATTACCAAGGCCACTAATCTTCGGAACTATTCCGGCCTTCCTACTTCACCACCCCCAATAACTGCACCAATACACAGATATGATCCCCGCTAATAGTTCCAGACTGCGCTTTATCGCTGGAGCTGTAGACATCTGCCTCGCGATAGGATCGCTGGAGGATTAGTGCACATCTGTGGGAGTGTTAGGGCTTGTTATCCTTTGACATATTGCTCTACTCCAGTTCCGCCATTATTGGGGCTTCCCCCGCTCATTTTTTTTTTTTAATAACTGTCGGTTTTATATCTCGGCCTAATCTATTTCTAACTCGGCGTTCACGAACGATTGCGTATACGTGCCATTAAGGAGGCCATTGTCGATGCGATGGATCGATATATATATATATATATATATATATATATATATATATATATATATATATATATATATATATATAGGGGCCTGCGGTGTAATTGCTTCTGTAAACATCTGATGACGTCTCTATATGTGCTGATGGACCGAATGGGCGCTCCCTCAGACCGTGGAGAATCGGCTGATCCAACACCCGGTCGGGTCCGTTGCAATTCTGATGAGTTACTCAGGCGTCCGCTGCTGTGGACATAGGAACATAGCAGAACGTAATAGTCAGTCTTGTCTGCCCGAAAGGAGATCATTCACGCACTAATGAAATGTTACCGCTCATGGCCAAAGGTTATTCAAAGAGATTTTATTGTTTTTCATTACAGCGAAAATAACTTTTTTCGTACTAAGAAATGGTAATATCAACTGTGAGCTGCATATCAAGAGATGCTCACGGGACTACGCGAAAATGTTTGATTAAAATTAATTGTAATAATCTATGAGCATAAACAATTTCACAATCATTTTTTTGTTTAACAAATTATCTATGTAATGTTTAACTTTATTAATGTAGCTAATAGTAACCAGGTCTTTAGGAGGAATATTATAACATACAATTCATTTAAAATGAAAAGTTTGTTAACTGAGCAGAGAACGTAATTTAACAAAAGAATTTCTTTCTCTGCATAAGAACAATCGTCATCCTTTATTCCATCGTTTCTTTTGATGTAACATTCATCGGGATAACTCTTGGTTTTGACTAGCATTACCATAGATAGATATACAGTTGCACCTGAATAAGTAGAATCTGTTGGTAATGTAATGGCACGTCTGAACACTCACGTCCAATCATTTTTTTATCATTTAATACACGGCACAATATTGATTTGGACAAAGCATTGATTTGATTTTGAGATTTCATCCCTTGACCTCCCACTTTTAAATTCACGCACAAATTTTACTTTTTCACTTATAGAAACATATTTTAACTGTCGGGACATGGTGACTAGACGTGATTTAATTACTGACTGGTGGGGGGGGGGGTAGAGAGAGGAAGATAAACAACAATGTTTCTCGTAACTACGTTGAGTAACTATCTTTTAGTCAAAAGAAACAAACCTCATCTAAACCTTGAAATTTTTGTTGCAATGAGAATTCCACTGATAGATGTAAATATAGCAGATTGTTTCTCTCCCAGTTCCGGAGCCAATGTCTATGATAATTGCTATCGATTTATTATTGCACTTATGGTGGTGAAAAAATTCTAGTTAGAGTTTAAAATTTATTTGAGGCAAAAATTATGGGATTACAAGTACCGCTTGTAGAGGTATTCCACTTATGCAGGTACCACTTATCCAGGTTGGACTGTATGTAAAATTCATATTTAAGCCTAAACATTGAACCCTGTATATAGAATAAATTAGTTGTTGTTTCAAAGTCATTCTTATCAAAAAACAGAAACCAAGTTATATTTGTGAACTTCTTTATTGTACTCGAGTACGTATAAACAGAGCTAGAACTTAAGAAGTGCATTGACTATTTTTTTCAAATCTAGTATCATAAAAGCTCTCAAGTAGGGCCGTGAATGAGTTTCCTTGAGGTATGATGTCGCCAATGTTTCTCTTCCATCCTGACTCAAGAAGAAGCAACGGATCACCCATCAAGAAGAACACGGCTGAAGACACGGGCGAAGAGTCGCTAATGAAGAGGTACGGACCGTGAGAACTTGCAAGCTAGACCACACGAACCCATCAGTCCCTCCACTTCTTCGTCAGTAATTATCTTCTCTTTCTATCTAATCCTCTTGTGGGTTTTACTTGTTCCGTTTTTTATCTGGTTCGTACCGTTTCTAATTTCCCCTTGATAGAGACGGCCCTCACACCTCACGTCTGATGACCATATCCTGTGCGGCATTTCTGATTCATCAGGGACTATAGAGTGGTGAGTAATGTTCCACAGCTGAGCCCCAGGTACCAAGTTTCGCAATGCATCATCACATAACCTTCATAATGATTCTTTTCTGTGAAGCATGTTGTTTTGCGACATTTCGAAAAGAAATTTGTTTCTCCCCATAATTTTAAGTCCCCTACTCACTCAATATGTTTGAATGGTTCAAAAATAGTTAAATTGCACGGAAAGAAAACCATTTTTCTTTATTTTTCCCACATCCTATTTTTATAAGTTTGAGAGCTAAGAAGAGAAAAAAAAAAAAAAAAAAAGAAAACCGTTGCTGGCAGAATTAAGTAATTATGCGAGGTTGGCAGTAAAGAAAAGCGCCGAGTTTTCAAAAGGGAACAGCCTACCAAAATCAAATATCGGATTAGACTTCGTATCAGAATTTCTTTTTCGTACAATAAACTCTCTAAAATAACTTTATATCAAAGACAAATTATCGCTTCAGAGAATTGCTTTTGAGTGGCAAATATGGAGATGTAGGAAGAATATGTGTGAAAGCCTAGCTCATATCAATAGCATATATGGCTGAGTTAAACCAACGGGAAACTCCACACTGGAATCAGCTCTCGCATGATACCAAACACAAAATAAACTATTATATTTTGCAGGAAGTTGGAATATAACTCAATGACAGCAAATCTAATTAATTAATTAATTCACTGAAGTACTTTAAATTGACCCCACTTCTCAGTGAAGCTCTCTATCCCGGGGGTTTTTTGGACCATCAGTCACCAATCAGATGAAACCCATAAAGTAAAGATATGACTCCAATATTGGCCATTCAGGGTATTTTATTTTTCTCCTCTTCTCGCACCCAGGATAATGGGGTTGAACTTGGACTTGGCATCAGGAGTGTCAGCATTCATCACCCCTAAAGCTATGGATTTAATTCTAATATGTGTCGTTTTCAGTAATATTTACATTTAAAAATGTCACAAAAAATACCATTTAAAGGAGCTTTTTATAGCAACTCCTATTTGATATGAATGCTAGCGTAAGTAATTAAATGAGAATTAGATAAATTAAGGGCAAGTCGTTAGGAAAATGGAAACTCTCAAATTGTACCATACTGCGCACATAACTAATATTTTATAGTTTTGCGTAAATAGACGTTTGTAAGAACCAAGACGTGCCACGTTTCAACGAAAAAATCTTTTTTCTCCCTAGGGGTGAAGAAATGAGCTCAAGAAATAAATAGATGAAACAATAGCCACAAACATGAGTTATTTTGGCAAGAAACAATTTCGAAAAATAGTCGATGAAAAGCTATAGTACGAGCTCTACTAATTTATGGCTAAGGCTCAACACGGTGGCTAGTCAGTTCGTCCTTAAAGTGGTAACGCCAAAATGTATAGCTTCTCACAACACTTACCTAACTGGAGTAGACTTTCCCTTACCCCTTGTCATAGATCATACAGACCGACAGAATACTATTGTGCTCTGATGGGTCAAAGTAGAGCGTCCTCCATTTGGGTTCTGTAACTATTCACATGAGAAGGAGCCATTATTCATTGTTCCGGGCTAGTGACTAAGCGAAACGATATAAATTTCCTCTTTAGTGGTTTTCTGTCCTGTAACAGATTGTCTTACATGTACATTTTTAAAAAATGATAGTTCCTCTGAATTGCAGGAATCTTCTTGATATCTGAAGATAGAAGAAAAACTGTTTTCAGGATCATTTTCTTCTTTTTATAAAAAATTTACATAAATTCCCCATGATTGGTGGGGAGTGACTCAATGATTGGTTTAGTTTTTTTTTTCCTCATAACAGCCTGTGCCAGTCGAGATAGCTAATATCGCGTTGAAATAAAATGTACAATTTGCACTTTTCTTGAGATTTGTAAGCCATTGAGTAGTATAAGTTGTTGCGCTCTTGTGCAGGCAGTTATGATCATCATATCTATTTGAACATCTGTTCAATGAGTAAACGTTTCATTTTATTTGTAAGGATATGTTTTTTGTTGGCATAAAAAGGCGATTCGGAATATAATGAAATAGCAACATAAAACGTAACAAGTAATAATAATGTCTGATTTTTCGCACATATCCCCAAAATGTTCGTGGGAATTGTTTCTTCACTTTGTTTCTACAAACTTAATTTCATTTGTATAAACTTCATAAAACCCAATTTAATCATAACTGATATAAAACGATTTTAGTCGGAAAATAAATCTTTGATATAATGAGTGAAAATGGTGGAGCATCAGATGGTATAAACAGAAGTACAGTCCGGTTGAGGAGTCCCTAAGATTTAGTCAAAGATGTTGTGAAACCCACAAATAATGAAATGTTCACTAGCTTCACACGTTCTCCGGAAAACCCATACAAATTGCAATACATGAGCCAGCCGCCGCTCTAAGACAACGCCCACAAAGAGACAGAGGGGCAAACAGGGCTCGTTGTATGCAATCAGTATTCCGGAGACCAAGAGCTAATAGAATCGGAGTCTTTGTGGTCCCACCTCAGATCTCGATCCAGGCCGCTAGGCCACTGCTTCCTAATTGCACTGGTCCCTAATCCACTGGGTATATGTGGAGTCCACGGTTTAGTTACCTCGGCGCTGGATAATCACGTTATCCTCAGTCAGTTCCCCGGAGGATATATACTCATATTCAATACAATATTTATGTATAAAGATTCACTGCATTTCGTTTTTTAATTTAGTCCTCTCTTATCCCAGTTAATAAGTTTATAGCTTGTCGGGTCGTCACGAGGGGGGTGCCTGGTCACCCTAGCCCTGGTGACAAGTGAGGGTATTTGAGTTTATAACCTGGACAATCGTTTCATGACGGCTTTGCTATCTGACTCCATTTTTTGATAGGTATGTGCCCCGACAATGCACTATGGTCAGCAGAAGAGGTATAGGGTAGGTAGGTATGTAGTTTGTGTGGTCTTGGAATGACCACGAATTCACACTTGGTATCTGAGGGTTGGCGAAATCCGTCCGGATCCCAAAGGCGAGTGTGAACCGGAGAGAGGCAGACTGAATTGTCACGGGAGATACTGCTTGGTAAGTTTGCAGGGCCATGACAACAGTTATCCACTAGGGAGAGGTCGCTCCCAAGGAGGTGCTAGATTTAGCGAGACGAAGGCAGAGATTCCCGCTAGGAAGGTGTGGGGTCTGACAACGCCGGACTAAAACGTAGCGAGGTGAGGAGAGCGAGATGCATAGGATTTCCATAAGAAGCAGTCAAGTTTCAGAGTTTCAAGCTGGAGCCACGGGCTGGTAGTTGACAGGAGAATGATTTACAGGACCCAAATCGCCGGCTTAAATACCCAGCTAGCCTTGCCCGCAGCCAATAAGCATCGCCGTTGTTGCGGCCAATGATGTGGCTTTCTTTTGTTCCCTGACAGAGCCTGACAGAGCCTGAAAGGGTCTGCCGGTGGTTGGGGCCTTATACCTGACTGACAGCTAATGTCCCAGCTCATATAACTAATTGGCCCTGGCAGCATGTTTTATTGTTTACCATATTTACAATTATTTTTATTTTGGTAATGTTATTTGCATTTGTTTATAATATATATTCAATAGAGTATAGGGTGATTTCTCTTATGTAGTTAGCGGTCGCTACATAGCTCCCAAGAGTTGTCTACCATTGAGACAATAGCAACTAGTGAATATTTCTTGGAGGTGTACTATTTCTTCTTTTATCCCATCAATGGTGTCAAAACGTCGTCCTTTCAAGGTTTTTTTTCAACTTCGGTAACAAAAAAAATACGCAGGGAGGCATGACCTGCGAATACAGTGTCCGAGGTAACACTGAGCGTTATTGCGATGCAATTAGCACAAATTGTTTTGCCACAATTCCGGTTTTCTTCGGATCGCTTCACGTAAACGGCACATTACATCCAAGTAATATACTTCATTGTCCGTACGATCTTCTGGCAGGAACTCATGCACTATGCCTTTGAACTCGAAAAAAAAAAAAAACATTGAGAAGAACCTTAACTTTTGATCGAACTTGTCGAATTTTTTGTTTGCTGATTGTGCCTTGGTTTCCACGTCATAACCATACACCCATGTTTTGTCACCTGTTATGATGCATTTAACAAACTCTGGATTGTTGGTTACTTCTTTTAGCAATTCTTTGGCGATATCTACGCGATGTTTTGTTTGGACGAAATTCAACAATTTTGGAACGATTTGCTGCCACGTCACATTGTTTTATGTCCAAAACTTCGGAAAAAAGTTACTTGGCATTATCTAAATGATATATTAACTTCATCGGCGACCTCTCTAATCTCTAATAAAAAACTTTTGAGTTCGTGCAATTGTGAAGTAAAAACTACTGAATAAAAAAGTATTTTTCTTAATACACAACTTTGTAATCATCTATACCACGTCAACAGGCGCTCTTGGAGCTAAATATAACGAGAGAGTTTAGAAAAGCATGGAAAACTTTGAGATTAATTCTGTGGTCAAGAATCATTTTCTTAACTTCTTCGATGTTGTTGTCGTTTATTGAAGTATTAGGGCGCACATCGCGATCATTATCTTCATCGTCTTCACGGCCCTCGTTGAAACGTCCACACCACTCAAACTCTAGCTCACTAAAAGCCACGGTCAACACTTCAAAAACTCTCCTGCACTTTATTTAATTTTTTTGAGAACATTTAATACAAATTCTTTGAACAATTTTTTTTAAAACTGAAAATGACCGAGAACACCAAAACACGCATGACCTTAGCGACTGATAATAAAAAAGTAAACATTGAAAACAGCTGCAAATTTCAACGTATTTTAGAGACCATGTGTACCAATATGATAAAAAAAAGTGTTTACCATCAAAATCATAACGCCCGCGAAATTTCAAATTCTTGTTACTTTTTTATCAAACCTCGAATATTGACTGCTTGTAGTCTAGTCTGCATTCATCGACGACAATTTCTGCCCACAAACTGTTATATTTGTTTATAAACACTAGGGTGTGGAACTGCTTATGCTGCCAATCTCAAGTGCTAATGATGCTGCCAACTAGGGTGGCCCAACACCCATCCCTGTTTTAAATTAAAATAATTATATTATTTATTTATTTTTGAGCTATCTTATAGACTTAAACGTTTTTAAATTGATAATAACTAGGATTTGTGCAAGCGATTGTTTTAAGTTCGACTCTCATTACCCGAAAGACCACACAAAAATAGATTAAATAGATTTTCATGTTCTGCAAATAGAGATCTCCAAATTTCTTCTTAAATCCATGAGACAATCTTGGCACTAGCAGTGGTTTCCTTTATCGTTTTATGAGGCCTATATAATACCTTGGCCTCAATAGAAATGAAACCAACATAATTTTACGATTTCCCTCATTGATGAAAGTAATACTATTTTATAACAGGTTTGCAGCAACAATGTACCGAGTTTGTGGTGATGACACTGTGTGGACCTGTCTCAGTTACAGGAATCACAACCACAGACATTTGCTAGATATACATGTGGATTCAAGTCAACTTCGTTCTAAAATAATTAATCAACGAGACATTTAATTGTTGGTGAATATTGGAGAACCCCAGCCACTTTTTTGACGGTACAGAGGAATTTATTTTGAGATTTTGTAGTTTGGTTATTAGTGTTTCAGATGCGGATAGCCAAACAGGAGAAGCATGCGTAAGGGGATTAGTTTGAGTATTGTTTTAGACGGGATAAATTTTGTATACACGAGAAGGTGACTTGTGGTTTGTAGGGTATGCGCAGTTTCCATTGTTTCATGTAAACACAAAGATATTTGATTTATCATATGTTAATACGGGTTCCTGTATCAATCAACTTGAAGCACTTAAGCCAATACACAGTGATGGTAGTGGTTCTACATCTACTAAATTGCTTCACCAGACCTACTCATGAGAGATCCACACCCACTCTAACTGAGAGTATCGACCCCCGATTGACAAACAGTTAGCCGAAGGGGTAGGTGCCCCTAATGTACCCCAGCCCTTAAGTGGGCCCCCTGAGGGTTCTGATTGGGTTCGGACCCCGGGGACCCTGCCGTGGTCACGTGCCTCTTAATAACTCTTATCAACAAGTTGTATTAGCGGCCACCTGTTGTTGTGCTGTTTGTGCTGTACTTGTAGTGGGCGTGAGAGGGGATGGTGTGGAGGGGTATTGACAGGGCCTGTCTGTCTTTCGGGGTGGAAATTTGACGGCTTCTCAAGGGAGTGAGTTTTTTCCCCTCAACTTTCTGACAGGGCACGCTTGACTGGTTGATACACGTTATTCCTTAGAAAAATAGGGGCACGTTTACAAGTCAACGTACATCTTCAATTAGGCCCCTATCTGAATTTGTTGATATACTTTGTTCATACTGAGCAACAACTGTACACCTTTTATCATCTCCCAAACCCTCAACATTGCATGCTCAAAAAATGTCTATTGCATTATATAACACAAGATTCCAACCAAGAACTAGGTGTGAGGAGTGATTGGCTGTAAGGAATGATTGAAAGGGCATGAGGCCTACAGGGTTATTATATGGTCTTGATTTGCGTCAAATTGAAGTTTGTTGTTAAATGCAGCCTTCCGGTTTGAAATGGTTACCCATCTTTCTACCTGATGTAATACCATCGAAAAAGTTATTAAAAAAACAAAATAACATGTGGAAAGATAATAATATTAACGCATTTTCATACTATTTTGTAGAACAATGTTTTGTGGAATAGCGATATCATTCAAAAATGACTACATAGACAGAGTGGCTCTTATCGACACAAAAGTAAGTTACAGGATGCATTTGTAAACAGTTCACACTCAGATGGTTCATGGTTTAGTTACATGCAGTGGATTTATTGTTATTAGAAGAATTTATTTAATAGGAGAATTTTATTTGTGGAGTATGTCATTAACGTAGCATTTTACCCCATGACATCAGCCTTATTCTCCAACCCTTTTGTAACGGAAATAGTCTATAAACCCTACAAGCAAAAGTATCTGCTGACTGTGGGCCATTGTTGCGGGGCTCATGGGTCGCCACACCCCCACATATGGTCCTACGAACGGGATTACACGAGCAGACAAATTGCCCCGCTGTTCATTTGCACTGGGATTACTAAATGTGAGTAATGAGCCTACAACCCCAGGGCCCATTATCATTCATTTTGTCTTTCCATATTTCGGTGGTAGGCCATTGCTACGTTATATAGTAATTTGCAAATCCTCTAGAGATTTATGTTATTTGGGTTCTCTTTAACATAGGAGAGTGCGGTTTCCTAAATGTTAGCACGCAATTAATACAAGAAACAGTAAAATACGTCCTCAATAATATAATTTCATGTGGAAGTTTAATCTTGAAGGAAAGTGTATACAATTTGAAGATGCAAAATTGATATACACTAAGGATAACTTGTTTCCCATTAGACCAGTCTCATCTTTTTTTATAATTAGCTAGAAGGCTTTCATCGAATAACGCCTTTTAAATGTTTGATTTCCCTCTATAAATTCCGTTCCTAGGGGTTTTATTATGACCTCATAGAACTGAAAGAATATCGTATTAAACTGCTACACCGCAGTGCGATAACTAAATATAAGCCTGACGCTACATCCCGGACTCCTTTTCTAGGTGCGCCAGTTCCTGCAAGATACTTGCCACAAACGTACTTCTGCTTCCCAGTTTTCTTTCAGGCCAGCAGGGGTGTGTTTCGAAGGGTCTCCGCAGTCGATTGCTCTTCAAGAAAATATTGGAGGTGTTTTCCGTAGAAGCGTGGAAAGTGAAAAATTGAGTATTTCACCTTCTCAGTAATCAACTGTGACTATATGGAGCTAAGAGAAGCATTGATGGAAGATTGCACATTAGGTAGAAGAATACGTTTGTAGATAAACAATGTTAGCAGAGCCCAACAATAAATCTTACTTGCTATTTTGGAAAGGTGTCACTCTGAATTCACTGATTTATTGTTTATCTTGAACTTATGAAAATTATGTCCAAAGTGAAAGGTTCTGCTTTCTAAAATGTCCGTGATGATTCGATCATCATTACTATTTGTGTTCTACAGAAGCGTAAACATGATGTATTTGATCTGTCAGTTTCTAATAATATTAAAAAAAAAAATAGGCTAAGATATAATGTCAGAAAGTATGTGATCAAAAATGAACCTCAAATAATTTTGCACAAAATCACAGTCCGGTACTACTTCTCTTTTATGTGTGGGATAGAAAGATTGTGGTATTCTTATTGCCTTTAGTGTGTTGTGTATTGGATGGAATCAACACCTACAAAACTTAGAAATGGAGTAGAATTCATGTTAGTTTCAAATACACTGTTAGATCACCTTTTTTGGAGCTAACTTTGGTACTGGAAGGAGACATGCAGTGTAGCGCGCCAAGCAAGGCGACAGATATAGCGAGGTATAAAAGTGCCCTGAGAAGATAGAAGAGACAGGGAGAAAGGACTTATGTATTCACGGATCAATAAATATAATTGTCAAGTTAGAAAGGCTGAAGGCTGCTTTGCATGCATGGCCCCACCATAAGCCAGATTACTTTTCTGTCTCTGCCGCCCCCGGGTTATTAGGGGGTGGGGGTGGGGCAAACTCATTTTACCTCCTCACAGCTCTGTTAGATCTTCCTCTCTCATACGGAACGTGATAGGACAGCTTATGTATGCCACCTCTCCGCTTTTTAGTCTTCTTCACTTTGTATCTTCTGCATTCTCTTCCTTCTTCTTAAAGCTGTTCGTGTACTGAGCAGACTATCAAGCTCCTTACTAAAATCCAAAATTTATTCTGATTTATCTTATTTTTAATTGCATCCTTAACTACAGGGAAGAACGGAACTTGATATGTTCAATAGCTTCTGAGCAATGACAAAATTTATCAAGTTTAATTTTGTATCGCAAACTTCTGATTGTCTCAGCCAAAACATACGCAGTGTAATTCAGATCCAGAAAGACTCTCCCTAAAGTACAATAACTTCTGCTTTTTTAAAAATATTTCAAACTTTTGACTTTGAAAAATTTCTACATCTGATAAATGATCAAATTTATCCTCTTGAAGAAAGTAGGCATGGGTATAAGCAATTGATGATCTGGACTATATGGTGTTTCCATATTCCATATATATGTTCCAACTTTTCTTTGGTTTAACAGGAAGTACGGCTGAGCGTTATCATTCTAGAACAGTACTACCATTTCACGTACATTCTTTCTAACTGTTTGCAGTTTAATGTTCAGCGTTGATAGAACAAATCTCGTTATTTACGGGAGTAACTGCTTGTTATAAAACGTGGACATTTTTGAAATGCCCCTTAGCTTTAAATGGAAAAGCCATTTGACCGCGACTTTGCCATTTCATACGCATTCTGATTCAGGAAAACTCCTTAATCAGAAGGGTTTTTGAAAAGATTTTCAAGAGTTTACAACCTCCTAACGGATTGCAGTGGCGTGAGTTCATGTGGGCCTGTCTGTTGCTTCTGTTAGTCTTTCCACAGGGTCCAAGTTTCCAAGGAGGTATGACCAGTGTCAAATCTTTTAACCCAGTGCCATGTAGAGGGGCACATTACTATCTTGTATACATCCTAATAATATGCTAAGAGGGTGTGGTACTTTTTGCTATTTATAGACAATACTTACATATGCATTTTTTGCTCTTATTAACTAGGCTAAATTACTACCATAACTAGGTCTAGACTAAAACCAAGAATGTGACAAGAAATATAATTTGGTTACATTTTTAGTTATTTTTTATTTATAAAAGATTGCATTAAATGCAACGTGAGTTATTTGAAATTTCATTGGATGAATACACTTCGGACTCCCTTATAAAAGGCCTACAGGTGTGTGATGTGCACATCGCTAGCAGCCATTTGTTGAGCAGCCGGCTGAAAAGAGTCCCAGTACAAGAACCGTGCCACCGGCCTGGCGATCAGAAGCCGAAGAGACTCTGATGATTGATGAGAGTTAGCCACCTCTGATAATTGATGCCCTCTGATGACGGCTCAGTCAAAGGCTGCCGACTTCGATAAACAATAAATACAAAAAGACTAAGATGTATAATTATGGCTAAAGGCCTTCTAGTGGCGAGTCGCTAATGACCCTCTTATTGATTCAGATTCATTTGTTAGTCTGTCTGTCGCAGCGGCCTCTTTCTTACTGCTTCTCAGGGCTACCTAGGATCGCTGGCTGTTTAATGGTTTGATTCCAAATATTTGACCAACATATCAGTGGCCTTAAACCAACTTGAAACTGAAAATGTAAACAGATAAATTATTCACGAACAAAAACCTAGATATCCTCAAACGACGTGAAGAGCACGATTATTATTGTATCCCAAAAGTTTATTTATTGGAATATTTGTGAAATCTATGTCTATTGAAATCTCATTACAAGAGGTCATAATTAGTTGAATTTTGATTTGAGAAATCCTTTTGTTGAGCTATCTGCAAGTGTACGTCTGCATCAGGCACTTATATGAGATGAACTGAAGTTGAAAATACAATATTAAGATGAAGGCTTAAAGTTAAGGGCATCGTTAAGGCTTCGGTTCGCAAATATTTTAATTACGTTATGAAAATATTGCCCACTGAAGTCCCAAGACCGTGGCTAGGAGGAATGATATCAAAACCATCTACACGTAATATTTTATTATGATTTTAAATATTATTTATTTTGAATTATCCCCGTAGACTTTGTGACTGATAAACAAAATTATAGATTAATCAAATATTTAAACCGCATGAAGAACATATAATAAGGATTCCTGATGTTAAAAAAAAAACAACAATTTCTGTTTGAACATCGATCACGAAACCGACTTGAAATTAATGTCAATCGATGCAAAGATTGATCACGCTTTCAGTACTGGTGGCTATTTCGTTCTTTTGATTGCAATATAATTTGTAACAAACAAAACGAGAAGAGTACAAACCGTCTCGAAGTGAAAGGAAGTCATGATTCCCCTGACTGTCTCATATTTATCCGTCTGAAATGAGTCATTAGTACAACCAGGACATTTTCCAAGTTTGGTCTATGGATCGAATAAGGAATCGTGAGTTCCTAGTATAGCTAAGATTGTGTTAGTTATTAATATTTCATTCAGTCCATACTTGCTTCCCGCATTTTTTTTTTTTTTGAGAAAACGGAAACAAATCCACATCAAAAAACTAAAAGTATTCTTAATTAGATGATTTACCAATGCTACAAGACAGATCCTTTCAGTTGAAACGGATTTTATGGGGTAAAAAATAGCTCATTCGAGCTTGAAGAATCGTGCCATGAGTAGAATGAATAAATTTAGATTACCTAAATTACTGCTGCAATGGATGATGGGTAAGGCGAACAAGGGTATCAGTGTCAGAAGGGATTATTCGCAGAGTAGACTGAAAGGTCGATTAGACTTTAGCAGGAGTTTGTTTGTGGAAGAATTGAACCTATCGTGTTGGTCAGACTGAGTAACTAAATGTACAGGTTATTTTTATTTTATTTATTTATCGTGCTACCCTTATTTGCTCTTTTGTACCGTATTGGCTCAAGAGATATAAGAGCAACTAAGAACTGGCAATAAGTAATAAATGACCAAATACAGATGTTGTTATCCGTACATCGCTCTATCGGCTCTCCAGGGGTCGGCGAGAGCAGTCGTAGATGCCAGGGCTAAGCAATCCCGAGCCCCCTATACATTCCCAAGCTACTAAACTTTTTGTTACTTTTTATGAAGGAACTTGGGGCAGAGGTTAACCTGAAATGAACGTAAGGATTTACTTACAATTCTTTATTAGACCTTTAATAGTTAAATTCGCATGGTGTTAAATAATGCTTGTAGGTAGCTACAAATACTACAACTCAAAATTACGTCAATAATATAAAATGGATCTGGCATAATTAAAGTATTGTAGAAAACAAAATAACAACTCAATTTCTCATTGACTCACGTTTTACAATTTATTTAGGCCTTACATTGTATTTAATAGCTACTTTATTAAATAATATCATGAAGTTGTTAAAAAAATCCTTTAGATTTTATGAAAAAAAATAAAATTCTAGCCCTAACGTTTAGTCATTTTTTTTAAAATGATAAATTGTTAAGAAAATAGATATAGAACGTATTAATTAGTCAACAAAAATTATGAACATATATTTTCTCAACCTTCCACTCTACCCTGTAAAATAAATATCTGTGGACTTATTGTTACTGTAAATATTTATTATAGAATTCAGTCATTAAAAAGGCATGTTATGGTATTATACTATGAGGCAATAGTCGATTAGGTCTTATTCAATTATCTCAATAAAGTATTACTTAAATTAATCTTGACTTTTCAGGGTGAACTCGTCGATTACAGCCCCCAGGTTGGACTACTTGATAAGTTCTGTCACAAACGAACTGAAAGAACCGTGACAAAACTTGAGTGAATAAATACAACAATACTATATTTTATCCTCGGCTGCTGGCCTCCCATCCCTGCCCTCTCGCCATGGACTCTCCCATTGGGACTGGAGCAACAAGACAAAGGGACTTTGCTGACACTAATGAGAAGAGTCAACGAAGAAGAAGGCGCCGTCCAACGGAGAAAGGTCCCCGAAGATAATAGAAGATAATGGAGACCGTCGGGTGTGGATATCACGGATAAAGGAGACCAGGAGGAGACAGAGCAAACCGAATTAGCGAATCAGTATCCTGCTAATGAATGCATTGTTCCCTCAGGACCTAGTTGCTAGCTCTCGGCTGGCTCTGAATATAGATCAGACCAGGGTTAAAATTCCCCTACACGACAGACCCCCCTCTTCCTCGATAATTGCATAATCAACTAACTCTCTCTGATTAGCAAGCTACGGTCTCTAACTGTCTCCCGAGCCCTTGTACAGCCCAAACTTCCTCCTTTATCTCATTATCGGGCCCTTTACAGTGTCTCCTCAGGGAGGCTTTACATATTCCGGGAGGATCCTCCTAGAACTCGGGCCTTCCATCCAGGTTGGGGTAATTGTCTCGGATAATACCCGCCTTCTGTGCCAGCCACAACTTCGGGGCTAATTCTAACTTGGATCTGGAATCCCTTTTACTTCACCTGACTGGCTTTGTTCTTGTTTAAGCGTCCTGGGTGAGAACAAGAGAAAATTAATAAATTGTTCTGTGAAATATTTTGAAATGAAAAGCTCTGAAAGTAATGGTACTAAATTTCCATTTGGAATGTTCTACTTCTGCATTGTTGAAAATCTATATTGCATAAAATAATTATTATTATACTTATTTATTCTATGATTATATGTCTCAAAGCTATTGATAAATAAGGTAAATGATTGAACCGTATTGCTCACTATGAAATGCAGTATTATTTATCCCAAGTTAAAGTAAAGGAGAAAGGTTAAAAAGTATTTTCAAGAGGTTTTTTTAGTGAAGCTGAGAAAAGGCTACTCTGATAATCATTTTTGGACAATATCTTTATAAGTTACGTCAATAGCAATTTAATAAGAAATAGTCCAAATTTGAAAGAATTATCAGTTTTTAGAATTGCTATCAAAATGGTCAATCGGACTGGAATTAATAAGCAGCAGGAACGTTTTGGAAAGTCACCTAATAATTATGGAAATTACTGTTTCAGCATCTGCGCCTAGTTAATTGAACTCCTTAATTATAAGAATATTAGTCTTTCCTGTTCGATGTCGATTCAACTGTAACTGCTATGTCCAAAATGGTCCAGACTTAACTAAAAAACAACATCAGATAATTAACGTTTTCTCTTAATTGTTTGGCTTTAGGAAAAGGTTGTAATGTAAATGTTAGAAATTATAATCTTGTCCGAGCTTTATGTTTATGCCTTTGCACACGTTTCAGGATGATAAGTGAGTCGTTGATTATCGAAGCTTGTTGTTAACTATAAATTTAATATAGTCTTTTTTTTATGTGTCATAAAGTTAATAAATTACTTTTTTACAGGATTTTTTTAAAGAAAATTCAAAACAAGCAGGTTGTGATAATGTCACGAATACTATAAACTACTATTGATTTTAATTTTATTTATGGAATTCGTAAAAAATCTCCTAGTAATATGCTGATGTGTGTATTGGTTAAGTACAACACCGTGGCATATAAAATGAAAAATTACACTCGTCTATAAATGTCTTGGGCTTTCTGAAGGAGCAACTCAGAAGCTCTTCAAGATTTACAGTGGTGTTGTTTGTTTCCTTATCGGCTAACTAATTAAGCGCAGGCTAGTGACAGTAATGCCTGTATACCATTAATGATTTTTCAAAACATTTATCTCTTGGGAGCCTTATTTTTTAAGCCTAACATGCCACACGGGTGTATCTACGATGAAACTTGCCACCTTTCTATGATAAAATTTTTGTTTTTCTTGTAGCCTGTAACATAATGAGACCCTGGAACTGGGAGTGGAACTGGTCCCGCTATCTTCTTCTAAAAGGAGACAGGCTTGAGGAAAGTATCGTCGATTGCTTTACTATTGAGCAATGAAGGCAGGATCACTGACGAGATAGAATATCTCCCAAGTTAGCTGCATCTAGTTCCGAACATTCCAGAACGAAATACTTGTATGTTTCTGGGACTCGTGGTCATATAGAGTTCGCGGCTTCTGAAACTTTAAAGCTAAGTGCTAAATCGTGTGAATAAGGTGTCCGATCAATCCCAGCATCAATACGGTCGACAGTACTCTGGTGCGGGATCCATGTCACCTGGAGCCTTGTAGCCACTGTTGGGTAAAATTTCTTCTTGTGCTAGTCTCGTATTATAGGTCTAGTCTATTCTTCCAGAAAATATGCCTCTTCTGTGCCCCAGGCTCATCCCGAATCCAGATCGTAGTAGTTCTAGCAAGCCCTCAAGTTTACCTTTCATGACATCTAAGCGGAGGCGTTCCTATTTTAAGACCAGCTCACTAGGCATGATCTCGTATACGATGTGGAGTGCTCCATGGGAATAGTATGCTGTAGTGACTCTAATCAGTGCTGTTATTTGTTGATTTTGCTAGGCTAATGGCGTGGGAGTTTCTTAACCACATAGCACAAGCGTATCTCAAGAAATCAATAACGATTAGTTGATATAACTTTCTCTGTTTTCACCCCCAGATAAACAATTCCGAGAGAGAGAGAGAGAGAGAGAGAGAGAGAGAGAGAGAGAGAGAGAGAGAGAGAGAGAGAGAAAACCCTAAACTTTCAACTGTTAACCTGATGGGGTGACTTCCTCTTCAGCAAGACAGCTTTTGTTTTTTCAGGAGCTACAATCATGATGTTTTTGTTACACCATTCCTCTACCAAACCAGCACTGTTTGACCAAGCCATATTTAGTGTTAACGGTCCCTAGTACGGCACCATCATCTGCATGAGAAAATGGCGGCAAACCCATGCTCATCGAGGAACAGACGAATTTCATTAAACATTTAAGCTTTTATTTTATAAAAAGTTATTTTTAGTGATTGGGATGGTTTAAATATTTTATGAAGTATTTGTTGTTGAATAACTTGAGTAGCGACTTTTTTTATGACTTATTTTGATAGAGTTTAAATGAAATTAACAGAGAAATTGCAGCCTCGACAGAAACCTGCACAATAATCGTGCAGAATATGCCATCTAGTTTTGAAGATATAAACAAGAAGTGTTACGTATCCTACAATTTTTAATTAAAAAAAAATGCTGAACACTTCCAGTAGCCACCATCATATCTTTAAAACTAGCCTAAAAGCATGCAAAAAAAAAGAAGAGAACCAATTTCATATTTATTGTGTTATATTGATTATTTTTATTTTTTTATATTTTCTGAGCTTAACTTATATATATCGTATTTTAATATTTTTTGAATGTTTTTTTAGCCTTAGAGAATGTGACCGAAATCACTCAGAGATCTTGAAAAAACCGTTGTGGGGATACGTAAGACATCTTGATTAATCCTTTATAAGAATACCCTATATTCCGCATTATTAATTTGTTCGTAGAATACAGTTGACCTTATGTATTTTAAGGTACGTATATGTGGATACATTTGGGTAGGAATGACTTGCTATTATGAGGACCCACCCGTCTCTCATTAACAGAGCAGTTACGTTAACTACAGCTCAGCCAAAAGAGAATGTTATAAGCCGGTCATTAATTTATCCATTTCAGATAAAGGTTAAATACAGACTAGCAGGAGTATCGTTTTAATTTTATTGTTCAAATCAGAACCTAATCGGTTTTCCGCACGCCGAAATTACATCCGCCACTCCTTTTAAAAGGACCTGTTTTCGTCATGTACGTGCTCCACCGCGACCACGAAACGTATAATTGTACAATCTTTTTGAAAAAAAAAGGCCAAAGCGAGAATTGAGAGGATTGATAGCGTGATTGGGCAATCTGGTTAAATGAAATGTTCATACGAGAGGTATGTATGATTGGAGGGTATCAAACGATTTCCCATGAAAATCTAAAAGGCCCTGGTTGTGGAGGATTAAAAAGACGACAGTCGAATCCTGCGGAGGGACAAGGTTGGGTCCGGGGCTGGGAAAGTTGATAGCTGTCTCTGACAGATAATGACATAGCATCCAGTCTGCTATTAATTCCTTCAATTCCCTCTCTAGATACATGCTCTGTCATTATATATCTAGGCTCCATCTTCTTCTCCGCTCTTCGTGCACGTTCATATCTTCTTCGCTGTTCGTTTTAGCGGCCATTGCTGTGGAGAATACTCATTATTGTATTGTCCGAAAGTTATTATCTGTGCTGAAAGAAAACTTTATTCAGAAATAATATCCCCTTAACGAAAACATAAAGAAAATGTAAAGAAGATAGTCGGTTCTGCATTTGGTTACACCTGGTATGGTCTCTCATTTGGTGGTCTCTCTTGGCACTTCTGAAAACGACTGTTTACAATGTCCTGAATGTGTGGTTCCATTAACTCTTTGTGTATCGGAGGGTTCTGAGAAACCAAGGTTCATTTACTTCATATATGTTCTGTTATAACCAGTGTCATAGACACCAATAGTAATAAACAAATATAACGTGTTTATACACTAATAATTTTCGATTTTGACTTACAGCACCATGCCTAACAAATTCAGGAATCCTAGAGACGCACAACAGACAGAAAACAGGATCACATCAGATAAAAGTAAGGGACAACATAGTAATGAAAAATCATTTTGCTATCTTTATTCTTCTGATAATACTGGCCTCTGGTTATATGAAACAAAATGAAGGGCTGTGGTTCTACATCTACCGGTCGGGCTCCATGATGCTTGTAGCACTGCTTCTCGCCCTAATATTTAGTTGGATTCACAAGGTTCTGTTGTCTTGTTTAAATTCTGCGTGAAAAGTTGGAATTATTATTCCAATACGTGGATGCTAAAAAAAATTGATGGGTTATTTAGCTTAGTAAAATGTTTACTTCCAAAAATCTATTTGCATGATTAAAATTTGAAAAATGTTCAAGTCATCGAATTAATTTTTTTCATAAAAAGGCTTCCTTTAACTTTAAAATAAGTTTGGTCAATTCATTGCCATTCTCATCGTGTTGAAGCTTTATTAGTGTTAGATTTGCGCAGTATTTTAAAATGAGCACCTAAAGAAAACACTCTGCATTAAAAGTATTTATTACATATCAGCATTAGACACTGAGAACCAAATCAACGTCCTGTTAAGCTCATTGAACAAGGGCCGAATCTAAATGCAAATATCTTCGCCAACTTTCATCTCCTGCTGAAGATTTCTATGCAGTACCCGTGGTCCCGCCGTTGAAGATGGGCTGTGAGAATATCTTTAGTCTTATAGTACTCAACCTACCTCCATTTTCGCGTTTGTACTACAGATATTATACTGAGTGTGACTCCGTACATCAATGACTCACTGACTGTCATGGGCATGTCAACCACAAATTCAATTCGTAAATGAATACCAAATTTAAAAGAAAACTTTAAAAGTGAATGCCACCTTCAAGCTTGTATTGTTTGTACTAAACTTAAAACGTCCTAAGAAATTTCAATGAAATTTTTATCACTTTGACACTTCGTTCATTGTTTAGAAATATATAATGATGATGAGAAGGGATGGGGGGATAATTAGTTTATATGTATGTAAATATATAAGAAAGAGATGATAAACTAAAGGAATTTATTTTTAACTACTGAATACTTGAATGTTAGATAATAAATCATATTTTAAGGTATCAGTAATATTTTTATTGTAAAGGGTCATAAAATTAACACCAATGAAATGAATAATTTAAGTCTCAAATCTAAACCTAAGATATCCAGACATCAGTTTCTGTTTTTAAAAAAACCAATACTGGCAGTTGTTTAGGATTTTATTTTTGTTTTTGTTTTTTTTAAAAAGAGACCATTACGTCTTCAACGGAGAAAAAACACTTTCTTTGTGAGTATCCTGTTTGGCAAAGAAACATAAAATTTTACATGATAGTTTCCTTTGACATTGTAACATTGGCAACAAAACATTTGGCATCGACAATATTGACCATAAATCATGATCAGAGCTGAACAACGAAAGTTTTTAATAACTGCCATCAAAATTATTTTCGTAGCATTGACAAATCCCTTAATTGCGTGATACATCCTACTTAGTATACAGTATCGTTGTTGAATCACCATACCTGACAAACACCCCTTTTGACTTGGGTTAGCAGGTGGATACAGGACTCCACCAAGAAAGGACAAGGAGGAGGAGGAAGGATGAAGAAGGGGGCAGGGGGAGCCCCGACAGGATTCGATGAATACGAATGTCCCCCGGGAACCGTGTCCTGGGGGCCCTGGATAAAAGAGTGACGTATTTGAGCCGATTCCCTCTCAAAGGGTGTAAATCCATTTCAGCCCCACAGCCAACGGCTATACAGAGGCCAGTCGTTTTCCCATCCATCCCCAGCTCTTACATTTCAATATCTTGCCACCATATCCGTTTCTTCTTACCTCAGTCCTGTCTCCTCCGGAGTCTGCAGTCTAGTTGATATGCATCCGACAGCGCCTTGGTCTTCACCCAATCTGTATCCTTTATGCTCTGTCTATATTTGATCCTTCCTCTCTTGCTTTTATATTAATTCACAAACAGCAATAGTCCTGTGAGCAGTGTATTTGTTCCAGTCTCATCGAAATGAGTTTTCAAAGCCAAGAGAGCTGTACATCCAAACAGGTGGGAAATTCATATATTTGTATTATTAGACATCGTAACAGCATATCTAATAATACATCATATAATAATACTCACTATGTTTTAGTCCGGCGTTGCCAGACCCCACACCGTCCTAGTGGAAATCTCTGCCTTCGTCTCGCTAAAACTAGCACCTGCTTGGGAGAGACCTCAAACTTTACCTAGTAGCGTCTCCCGGTTTTTCTTTTCCATGCTCGACTTGCGGATCCGGACGGTTTTCGCCTACCCTTAGGTACCGAGTGTGAATTCGTGGTCATTCCAAGACCATATAAACTACCTATAAACCTACCCTGTCCCTCTTCTCCTGAACATAGTGCTTTGTCGGGGCACACCTTATAAGATCTTATGGAGTCAGATCAGAGCGAATTAAGCTGCCCGTCCGCTCGGCCGCCAGCAAAGGTGAAAGACCACAGGTCCACCACATATTATCTCTTTCTTGGCGCTCGCCGGACGGTGGCTAGAGGTTGTAGCGACCCTAGACCACGGTGGGCGTCTCCTCCCCACCTTGGGGACCCTCACATATGATAACTCCCAACATTGAACTATCTAAATATGTATTTATTTATTAAGCATTCCAAACAAGCAGCACCCCGATAAAAATACGGTTAATAGTAATCTTTAAACCCATATAAAATAAATATAAACATAAACTAATTTACAAGAAAAACTGCTAAATAATGGTGCGGCGAAAGTCCACATTAACAACTAAAAAAATGATAAACCGATCAATTTTGAAATACACCAATAATTACCGCAATGCACTGAAAAATGATTAGATAAAATGACATATTCTTTAAATGAATCATGCGAAAACTAAAACCACGTTGACTTACACTGAGTTCAAGAGATTAGTTAAATAATTGAATGGAGCCTAATTTACGCATTTTATTTCTGCCCCCTGATCACTTTGACCAGGTGGTCCATCCTGATGCGGTTATTTCCCAAACAGGTATCTGTGCCAGTTTCGTTTGAGTCGTCGATGCGGGTTCATAGGCGTTGTGATGTTTAGCGGTGTATGTATGATAGGAACTGATGATGATGAACTGCTGAAATATGTATGTAGGTGTAGAGTCCTTCCTCTAGCCGGTCAAATAAGAGACCTAGCCATCCATGGGTGGTGGGTATGAAGTCAGAATTGCTGTGCGTAAATAATCATCATATAAATGTTTCGTTGGTTCGATAAGTAAATAATGGTTTCTTACATTAGTAGAACCCTTTGCTAACTATACAATTCACGAGACTACCACAATGTGCTCGTATGAGCATAGGTACAAATTATACGAGTTTGAAAGCCAGAGCGATCGTTTGTTTGTTTGTATGTACAAACTTATAAAGAAGTAACTACTAATATTTGTTCATACTTTAATCTAGTATTATACCTATTTTCAAACGATTTTCTTTGTTAATTTACATAATGGAATGGTTGTAAATATGTTTTCATTGTGATGTAGCATTCCTGTTTTGTTAGTTACAATTATGATTGTATATCCAGTATTGGTGGATAGATAGTTACAGAGTAAGATTTTTTTCTATTCTATCCTAGTGGGACTACCCTTGTGTCATAGTCAATTCGCTCCAATAACACACATATAATGCTAGTTTTGCATGAGCGCTCCTCAAAACCTTTAGGTTAGGCTAGTTTTAAAATCAATTATTGTTCTCCTCCCAATCGGATTGCAGTACTTACATTTTAAAACGTATTATAGAACTCAAACTGGAATTGAGCTGGTACCATTAAGAAAATGAAATGAGGTTTTGTGCTAGTGGCTGCACTTAAATAATCATGTGACCAATCTGGCCGTGAGAAGAAACGGCCGAACTCCAAAGAGAAAAGAGCAAGAACGGAGGTAATTGAGAGTTAGAGAGAGGCAGGGAGAAGCAATTGAAGAATAAGCCTAGAGAAGAGGAGAAGACAATGGTAACTAGCGGAGTGGTTATGATTGGATACAGCCCAAAGAGGAATTAAGATAGGAGGACGTGAAGATATCTGATGGTGCCCATTGTCTTGAGGAGAGAGGATATTCGAATATTAGCCGGCCAGTCTCTGCTACATGATAAGTTCCTCTCCCTTATCTTCCTCCGTCCACTTATGCGCCTTGTTTCCTCCGAGGGGGCCTCTTTAGGGTAATGAGGAGCGTTAATGGCCACCCCGATCTCACCTATCTCTCAGGAAATCTCGCCAGTGTGTTAATTTCCTCGTCTGAGCTTTCTTAACCGAGGATCTAACCACAGCATGCCTTGTTAACGCTGATTGCTGGTAGTCTTTGGACCTACAAGCTTCTCGGAAATGTTCAATTGTCTACGATATAGTGAATCTTCTACAAGTAGACATTTTGGAGCCGCACATGTAACTTGCTAACAGATGACGGTTGTTTGAGGCATTATGTTGGCAGCAGTGAAAAAAAATCTGAGGATTGGTTGCATCGCCACTTTTCCCCATTTGATCAGGAAAATTGTTTTTTAGGAGATAAAAAGTTGTAGGTAGAGAAAATATTGAAATGAGAAACTATTAAAACCAATTTAAATGAAGTAGTATACACGTTCTATACACAGGTGGTCTGAAAAGTTTCCAACCTCATGAAGATGATAATAAAATAAATAAAAGCTAGTGAAATAAAAGCTAAAATACAAGCTTTGTTAGGTCGGAAACTTTTCAGTTCGTATGTTGGCTCGCAATGCTTTATTTTTTGAATACCTTTTTCACTATTTTTACGTTTAATTTGTCATTAACCATGTTGGTGGGAGGGGATTCCCCCTCCTATATGGCTGTTGTCTTGTGGTTAGGGGCTGGGACTTCAGATATAAATTAATAAAGGAGGGCAGAATTCGTTTATGTTATTTTTCCCCATACTTTTCCATTTGATTTTTCACAACATCTCAGAAAAAGCTATCCATAGACTCTCATTCCTGCTTCAAACGGAAGACAGTAATAGAGTTAAGGTATCGGGTTTGCCTTAACAAACTGCCCAGTGCCCTTCAATGATTGTGGACTTGGTGGTTGGATTATAAACACTTCACGTCCCCAGTACAACTTTCGGTTGCTACCAGTTTACATGTAGTACTGAACCATAGGTTGTCCTCAGGGAGTAACTTCAGTGAGAAGATATATGATTTTAAATTGTATGCACATAGTTTATACATTGGTTTCTGTCTAGGAGAATTATAAAAGTTAGCGAAATTCAGAGGTATTCAGATATAGGGTTTTCGGTATATATGTCAACATGTAAACATAGTCTAACCACGATTACTAGAGACCAAGGAAATAATCTGGGAGCGAAAATGTTCGGTGAATTGGTAGTACAGGAGCTACTTGCTCGCACACATCCTGCCTGTTCCGAAAACATATACACCCAGTATTTTCCCTGTCAGATGTTTGCTGAGAAGGTAGTAAGAAGACTAGAAGGTTGTCTTGTACTACCTGAGCTGTGCTACTAGTCGGTCATATTCGTGTTAGGGTAACATGATATGCGATAATGGTCGTATAAATGCAATTGAATCTTTAAATATTTTTCCACAATATTCTGATTAGTTGAAAAAAAAAAAATAATGTTTTAAAAAGTTGGTCGCTACCTAAATAAAATTTTAAAAATTACATTTTAGAAGCAAACAATAGAAGTCGTTTTAACTTTTTTGTTTTTTTTTAAGCCGGTTTTGGCAGTTTTTTAAATACTAGAATTGCAGTTATTTATTTTATATTTGTCAAAAAAGAAATTTCAAGTCACTGGAATATAATTAAATTATTTTTCTAAGAATAATTGTTTTTACGAAACTGACGAGCCTAGCCTGTACCTCACGGTATTGTTTCTTTAGTTTATACGTCCTTTATTTCGTTTAAATATATCATTTCCAAAATCTATAATTTAGGTCCTATTTATACCTAAATTTAGACGGTAAAGATTTAAAAAATGAAAATGAATTGTGAAAGAAAGGAAAAATGGTGATTGAAAATGAATAATAATTAAAACAATTAGATTGCTGGTATTATGTTACTGTTGTATATTTTGTATAAATATAACCCAAAAGGGATTGTTTGAGACCATTAATCAAATTAGGCAATTATAAAACCCCACAACAAAGGGAACTTGGGCTGTGGGAATGACTAGACTTCTGTTTACTTAAGTGGTTTATTACTAATTGCACCCGTTAGCCTAATCGAGCAGTAACGGTCTCAAGGCGCTTCCCTGAGGGACACCCGTCTTAATTTAGAGCACGCATATTTTAACTGGCGTTAAACTCTTTACAAAAAATAAAAAGACCTAGTTCAGAAAGAGCCAAATGTTCAGTAATTGAAGAACTAACTACCAGGGAAAAATCTTCTTGTTAACGATTATCTTGTTGCTCAATTCATTTCAATCGGCTATAAGTGACTATAAATAAATATCGAATTTTCTTTTACTAACTATTGTAACTAAAAGATTAATTTTGACAATTGGAACCTGATTTGGGGTACCAAACCAACGAAAATTTTTACGTTAATTTTGAAGTACCGTTTATTACTTCTAAATAGATTGAAATAATCTGAATTAATATAAGCCCTGCCGGGGCTGGCCAGGCTTGACCTGGCCGACTACAAACCCTTGCCTAGGTACCCCTAGGCTCCACTAATTTTCCCACATCCTATTTTATAAGTTTAAGAGCTAAGAAAAAAAAAAAAAAAAAAAAAAAAAAAAAAAAAATTAATATGCTAGTCACTTAATACGATCTGGTTAGCAAAAAAGGAAAATATGAGTAGTGATTTAAAAAAAAAAAATTAGTACTGGGCAAAAAGCCACGACATTGTTAATGTTAAATGGTTCATTTGGTATGGGATTGAAACTGAAACAAATTAATCATCGGTGTCTACTTTACCTCTGTAATTCATAAAATTCTTTCTTGATGTATCCCAATTAAATAATTAAATGTAAGTTCCCTATGAAAACGCTTAGCCACAATTATTTTGCAATTTCCAAACTTTCATTTAACCTGATTGAAGCTGTCTCATCTTAGGGAAAATCCAATGCGATCCTTGATATTGTATTATTTTTTGTAATCGTATCCAATAAAAAAACTTTCCCTTAAAAAGCGATGCAAAAATTGTTTAGTCTTTACCAGATCGGCCACTCTCCTAATTTTAATTGACGAGCATAGTGCAAATAGGCTCTGGGTATCAGTCTCCAGCTGAGTAATATGCAGTAGTCTAAGATGATACTTAGTACTTGAATGGAAACGACTTAATAGACGAATCAGAACGCTCTTTTTGGACCAATCCTGTTTGATTGAAGATGAGGATTGAAACATCACTTGAATGCTGACTTTTGCCGCAATCGGGACTTATAAGTTTTTTCTTCTTCAATTTTTGTTTATTTTAAAATAGCACTAAATGAATACTGACTGTTTAATGCCTCCAAAAATTACTGTGAAATTCCTTGACTTTATACACTTGCCAAGCATTGTTCACTGGCCTCACCCTTGTAAACCTCTTAAATATTACTAAAATTATCGGGTGGAAGGAAAAGTCTCCATAAAATAAAATTATACATTTTATTATGTCACTTAGATTTATTTTTAAAGCTTCATTATATACTACCTAGTTTTTCATTTAGATGATGCCAAAACGTTGGTTCGCATGACATAATAAAATATTTGACTATTTTATAGTGACTATTGGCCGTAACATTTTTTCCTTCTACCTATCTTATAGTGGAAGTCTCAACATAAACTTAATAAATATAAACAAAATTAGTATTAATTTCGATTGAAAGAGACCAACGCTGGAGAATAGTGCACATCTTGCTACTCGCAAGCAATATGCATTTGTATGTCATAAAAAACTTGTCCTCTTGAATTATCCATAGACTTGTATCATTTCTATGGGTGTAGTCTAGTTTTTGTGTATAATGTGTGCCGGTTTTAGTTCACAGGTAGACATTTACAAGCGCTAATTGTCGAACCAATTAACCTTGAATATGTGAGAACTCCATAACTAACTATAATCGATCCACACTTCCCACACACATGCATGTTTGCTGAATATCTCCGAGTGAACACACACCGACACAGACACACTAACGACATGTATCTCCGTGGACTATCTTAATTAGGAAGTTTAGCCAGCCATTATTGGCCTCCATGGCCTATGTACATATATGCATATTATCTTTTATATCTTCGGTATACTGCGCCGTTTACCATGAATTAGTCCTTCGTTGTAACAGTTTCCATTAATAATATTTGACCATTTATGCTGTTCGCCGTTTGTAACGTACTTTCATATACTGAATCTCATTAGTTACTCAAGCAGTGATAATTACTTTACTATGATAATTTTTAAAAGGAAGAACACTATCAGTGGGGTTCCTGGCCATTTTGTGCAAAATTTGAATTGGCAATGATTTTTTTTAATTAGTCTGCTAAGTGAAATAATGACCTGTAGTTGAGAGCCAAAGATTTTACGAATGCAGATGTGAAAAAACCTTTGGAATGGAATGGAAAACCGGGATGGAATACTGGTAGAGAGCAGCCATTAGATAAGCTATAAGAAATGAAAACATAACTGTCGGGTCGTCACGAGGGGGTGCCTAGTTACCCTAGCCCTGGTGACGAAGTGAGGGTTGATTAGGCTATGACCTGGAAAATTGCTTCATGACGGGTCTTACTATCCAGACTATGGTCAGGAGAAGAGGTATAGGGCAGGTAGTGTAGGTAGTTTATGTGGTCTTGGAATGACCACGAATTCACACTCGGTATCTGAGTGTAGGTGAAATCCGTCCAGATCCCAAAGGCGAGTGTGAACCGGAGAGAGGCAGACTGGATTGCCGTGGGATACACTACTAGGTAAAGTTTGTAGGCCACGGCAACTGTTGTCCACGAGGAAGAGGTCTCTCCCAAGGAGCTGCTAGTTTTAGCAAGACGAAGGCAGAGAATCCCACTAGGAGAGTTTGGGGTCTGACAAGGCCGGACTAAAACATAGCGAGGTTAGCAAGAGAGGTCCAGAGGTTTTCATAAACGAGAAGGCCAAGTTTTGAAACATCAGTGCAGCTGCAAGTTCGCCAGTAGAGACCCACCGTGAGAATGATTTACAGGCAAAAATCCGGGTCAATTCATACCCGACTTGCATCGTTAGTACCCAATCATGTGACTCGTGTTGTGTATGTATGTATTGTGGTCAATGATATCCCAGTATGCGGTGGCCCTTTGTTCTCGTAGTGACTCAGGCTTCGTCCGGGTCACCCGATACCTGCTCTGGGTAGAGGGTGAGGGTTTCCAGCCTCTAACTTGTTTGTTTGCAGCTGCGTCTTTTATTGTTTACAACATTTACAATGACTTATGGTTTGGTAATGTTATTTACATTTGTTTAAATTAATTTACAACATATATACAATAGAGTGTAGGGTGTTTTATCTTATGTAATTAGCGGTCGTTACAATAACAAAAACGATCATCCACAAATTATCCGCAATTGTAGTGTTGCAATGGTTTTTGGACATGATACTAGAATTATCTAAGACAAAATCTCGGAATTATTTATGGAATAAGAATAAAAAATGTAACGAAGAACTTTATTGATTGAACGCAGTTGGATAAGTCTGTGGAAGCCAATTTCGGCGATTTTGCCAAGATCCCTTTGACATAAAAAATTGAACCTGAGAAGAACTTCTCAATTAAAAAAAATCTTACATTAAATATGATTTCATTTGACAACAAATATGATTTATGTTGTTGTATAGTGCGTGTATATGTCCAAGATCCATCATGTCTTTAAGGCTAACTTCTTTATGACATGATGAATCTTGTTTCAAATTCATAGATGAATTTTGGAGTTAAGTTATACATTTCAATTGCGTTCAATGGTGGTCAATGGTATCAAAATCAAGAAATGAGTTTTTATCATTTTACGATTATAATATTTTTACAATTAACAAATATAGTTGTAAAATCAAAATGCGGACTTATCCTTACGTACTATTTCTTCTAGGAAGTGTGGTTATATCACTTAGAAGAACCTATTTTCTTTGACGTACTGAGTTTATATTTTGCAAGATCATCATGTAATAATATTTCCAGTATCGCATCGTCCTTGTAAATAATTGCAATACTTAATGGGGAGGAAAGGAAGGTTTGAAAACTTTCCTCTTTGTGATGGTTCATAGAGAAACAGATGCGACCTTTTGAGGCAGAGAATTCTTACAAAAACGGTTTTACTGCATGCCTACTTCCAGTCGGCACTTGCCCCACTTTTACAATCTTTGTCACTTAACCTATTCTTATTCTTAAATCAATTTTTATTTACATCGCCATGTTAGGGTAGGCCACCACGTAACAATAGGTAAATAATACTTTCCATACAAAATCATACAAATACGTTGTTCTTATAGTAACTGTATACATAACCAGTTGAGCCAAACCGGAGTCGGTCATGTTTTTATGATCGTAGATATGCAGCCATAAATGATCGTCGTAGATGACGAGCTCTAAAAAAAAACACCGATTTACTATTTATAATAATGGATTTATAAGAAAATTAAGGTAATATTATTAACTGTGCAGGCGAAACGTCGACTAATGATGTCATATCAATAAAAAAAGATGTTTTGGGAGAGGCTCTTTTTTAATTTTTTTAAAAACTAAACTAGCTAACACAACTTCATATTAGTTGTTATTTCCCGCTAAATCCCATATTTCTAGGAAATTTGAAATATTATTTTAGAAAACATTTATCTGATCCGCATTCAATCCCATTGAATAGCTTGTGGCTGTGTAATAAGTTAAACTGAATTGGGCATAATACGTACCTCCAAATGTACGAGAGTGTTCTGTTGTCTCTGGCCTGAAATTTACGGTCTGATTGGAATAATTTTGCTATTGAAAATTTAGTGTACTGATGCCATAATAAGCCAGAAGCTTCTTTCAAATCTGTAGAAAGAAAGGAGAACCTCTTTATGTTGAAATCCTATAACGAACAGTAAATTAATTGAGGTCAGGCTGAGACGAAGACCTACTTTGCATAGCAGCCACTAGGTCCGGTCGAGGGAATGTTTGATCGTCCCATTCGTGCGGATTCGTCAGAGTTCACAGGCGATTTGATCGGCGCAGACTGTTTGCGTTAGTGCGACCACTAAGATCCGCGATTACCTGCGAGCCCTGGCGTGAAATGAAGCCTCGGTCACACAGGAGCTGACCAGGCGCCGGGCTGTCGGCTCGAGGCTCTTAGGGCCTTTGTCGCTGGTCGCAGACAGTTATATCTATTAGCGATTGGGGAAACACTTTGCGATTGTTCTCTGCCGCCACTCTGTTGTGTGTTCTGTCGGCGCTAATGTCTTGGGCGGCTTCCATTGTTTCTGTTTGTTCGTGGTGATACCTAGCACGTGCCCCCAACACCTGCTCTTTGTAGCCAGCAAAAAAACATGTAGCCGGCCACACAGGTACAGAGAAATGATCTGTATGTGTGTTCTAAGATACAATCTGATTCTGGGCTAATAATAATAACATTTCAAATCAAGTGTTTTAGACGATTTTGATGGTAGTTCAGAAAACTTCTTGAAATTACAGTCCACTAAGTTACCAATACATGTTAATTGCATACTACATACTTTAGGAAAATTCTAAATACTACAGGGCATACTGTACGTACTAAATAATATAGGAAAATATTTCTTCTTAATTAACAAGCAATTGAGTTTCTTGTGACACTGGTTGCTTTTATTTTTAGCATCTCTGGGGACTTGAAGTAAAATTTCCATGCAAAATATCAGCCAAATGTTGATACACATAGCCTAATTAAATCTAATATGTATTTAGAGAAAAATTATTAAAAACTAAAACCAGGACCAGCCCAATAAAAATAAAACGGGTGTAAGAGTTATTAATTTTAGCCAGAGAAATGACACAACAAAATAAACAATACCGAGTTTCTCTGTAACAAAAAGTTTATTGTTTCAAATTAATTTAAATATTGTTTTAAATTTAAATTAAGGAAACTATATATAATATTCTTACAAATCCTTCCTGTGACAAAAAGAAACATTAAAAGTTATTCTTTAATTAATGTCAGTCCCATCTCAGGTTTCAACCAGTTTAAGTAAAGAAATTAATAATCACTGTATCTTTTTCACAATGTTGCACTCTCCTCTTTCCACAGCTTTCTTAATTACGCGTTCGTTTCGTGGTGATATGCGCGCCAACAATTCAAATTAAAGAAATACATTTCCTTTAAACGTATATTAACAAAAATATTATTTTTAACTAAATGAATCTTAACATAACTAAAATAATGTATCTAATTTATACTTTAAAACTTTATTTAGCCAAAGCTGAAATACTGCAGATAAGGTAATTTAAACTCCCTCGATAAGAACAAAAAATTATTGATTCTGTCTTATAAAGTAACTTATTATTGGTATGCCAACATCCTCATTTACTCAACTGATTTTAGTGTATTGAGGGGAATCAGTTAAAAATTTAAAATATCTTAAGAACTTGTTTCGAGTTATCTGAAGTTTAGAATAGTTCGTATTCCAGGGAGCAATAGAAAATAAAATTTGGGTCGTTGAGAAGTTGCAAATACACTTAGAGATATAAAACATATAATAGATTTTATTAATCACGAGTGCGTAATTAGTATAGATTAATTTACCTCTCTTTGTTTTTTACCTGACAGTTTTTTTAAATATTTTTAATTTATTTATAGTAAAAAGATGCAAGACCAATACAATGTGATGGATTTTTTATCACCAAATAATTAATTAATTAATGATTCAACATATTCCGTGGAGCACTAGTTTTAATCTTGTAGCTTCATAGAATGATATGTACATGTAAAATTATTAGTTTTTTTACTAAACAGACACAGACAGTAAACATTAATGTAAGCAGAAAAAGGGGTGAAATGGTTTCTCGTTTTTTAAAACTAATCTCTGAAAAATGATTTCTATTAAAAAAAGTAGGGCCATGTCTCTTAACGAACATAGAAAAAGAAAATTTCGCAAAAGATATTTACCAAGTAATACTACCTGTACAGCTCAACTGTTCAATGAAGGAATGATTTCACAGTCCCTCAAAAATATTTTGAAATTATTCACCGAGATAAGAAGCACTAAATATTTTTTTTAGTCCATATTAAAAGTAAGTAAATGTTTCGTAAAGTACGTTTAAAATATTTGAACAAAAAAACGCTTAAGAAGTTAGTTAGATGAAGACAATTTAAACCTTCAGTACAGAATCAATGCATAACCAAGTAATTTATATGAACTTCGAAGATGTTAAGAATAAAAAGAGCGTTAGAAACTACTAATATAATAAACTTATTTGTTACAAACAAATATTATCAGGGGATTACTACACGGATGGAAAATAACCTTTCCTCTTCCATTACCGAAAGAGCACTTAGAAAAAGTTACTCTGAAATTTGAAAAGGAAGGAAGGAGACCGTCTGATATAAAAGCTCACTCGAGTCGGGAGAGTCCCTTAACTGGTGAGGGAAGTTGACAAAGCCACTTGGATCGTTGACAAACCATATGGTTTCTTATATTTTGGTTCGTTTTGGCACGAACATCTCTTAATAACACAAACCTAGCTTTATTAGAGGTATCTATATCTAATGGTTCATGCAGTGATGAAAAGATGTTGACATTTCTTAAAATACTGCTAGATAACCTCTAACATTATAACGCTCAAGGCTCATCAATCAAATCGAGTAGTCCAGTTGTCAGCTCTCTAGGTATGACCTCCGAGATAACCTAAGTACTGGATCTGAAAATTGTCTACAAATTCACTTTTCGTCCAACAGTATCACTTGTGGCTTATTAAGTTTTTAAGCATATATTTAATAGCAAGAATAAATAATTTCATATGCAAATAAATAATGACACATATGTAAAACTAAACATGTAGTAAAAGATTAGGATTATCACTAATAATGATCAACGAAATAATGATTAGTTATAGAAAAAATATTAAAAACATATATATTATTTTGTGATCCCTGTATCCTCGCCGACGAAACTCATCAAAGAAATACAAAGAATGATGAGTTTCAGGTATTGTCCCGAATTGTACAAATGGCCAGTGCATATTGTTAGGCGTGAAATCGAACCATAAGTTATTTAACCCAGGAAAAACCCTGGCTATTACGGTGCTAAGTACATTTACCATAAGAAATATTATAGCTTTGGTGGCCACGATCGTCATCGACAAAGACATGAAAATACGACTATTTCCTAACTAACAACCTCAACATCAGAAACTGGTCAAAATGTATAAGTAACGTAAAAAAACGGAATTTATCAGAACTACACAAGCTATTTTACCTGACAAATATACAACATTATAAAATAAATTTTCTACAAATTCACTTTTCGTCCAACAGTATCACTGGTGGCTTCATAAGTTTTTAAACATATATTTAATAGCAAGAATAACTAATTTCATATGCAAATAAATAATGACGCATATGTAAAAGTAAACAAACTAACACTAACTAAACAAAAAAAATCAAAAAATATTATATGTGTAACGGATCTGTATCGATTCTCAATAATACTTCAAGAATGGAAAACATTTGACTGTTTAAAAAGCAAGCGAACGAATTGGCGTACAGTAAACGATGAAACGAAATTTATCAAGACATATTTGTCCTATTTGTACTTCCCCAATACTTCCGCCATGCAAGCCCTTTTTTTGTCTTTCCACCCAATATTTCCGGAGTCCTCTACCTGGCTTTGTTTTATCCAAACCATCCATCAATCACTTCATTGGTTTTTCTCCTCACCGATAGAAAGAAATGAAGGAGTCTTTTTGACAAGTAATTATCAGATATTTTCTTGTTTCATGAACCATATTTCTTATAGTCATATTAAGCCAATGGTGTCCATCCAAATATACTATACAATTAATTTCAATCAAGATCAGGTGTTAAGAGTATCTAACTCTCACGCAAAAGATAACCCTTTAATTACTTTCGCATCATAAATGATGCATCTTCATCATCTTATATCATCACTTACATTATAAGGATAGAAGTATTTTATTATTATGTTATTCATTATCTACATTTATTGTGAGATTTTTTTGGGGGTTATAATATAACAACAATTTTCAACAATCTACACCTCGCTACACCAATATCCGACACCTCTACCGATAGCCTATCTCTAACTGGATGCTACCTTCATATTTATGCTCTAATTAAACGTCAGAAATTTGATCTATGGTCCAATTACTCGGACCGTTGGAGTTTCATGGTTGGTCTGTCTCAAGTTAAACGCCAACTAACATCTCGCTGCGCGTTGAATATTATGCACTTTGGCTAACTGCATCAAAACTAACTTACAAAAACTGAGTGAACTGGAACGACGAATGATGATCTTTATGACTGGCTCCCTAAACTTTGCTTTGTGGAAGATTTGAAAAATAATCCACCTGTATTAGTTGTATTATATTTGTCCCCATCTCTCTGACTGAAGCTAATAAATATTTAATATATATATATATATATATATATTTTTAAACAAGGGGGTGGGGAAGGTTTCTAGACTAAAATGATTAGTTATAGAAAAAATATTAAAAACATATATTATTTTGTGATCCCTGTATTCCTCACCGACTAAACTCAAAGAAATACAAAGAATGATGAGTTTCAGGTATTGTCCCGAATTGTACAAATGGCCAGTGCATATTGTTAGGCGTGAAATCGAACCATAAGTTATTTAACCCAGGAAAAACCCTGGCTATTACGGTGCTAAGTACATTTACCATAAGAAATATTATAGCTTTGTACGTTTGTACTTCATCTACTATCAAAGCCATCTTTGCAGGTATTTATAAGATACTAACTCCGCCCGAAGATCGGACTGTTAGGGAAGATAAAGCTCATCAGAAATTGACAGCATATTATCATTATAGAGAGGTTGGTTTTCGTCTAAATTTAAATTACTCTCTCTCTCTCTCTCTCTCTCTCTCTCTCTCTCTCTCTCTTTCTCTCTCTCACTCTCTCTCTCTCTCTCTCTCTCTCTCTCTCTCTCTCTCTCTCTCTCTCTCTCTCTCTCTCTCTCTCTCTCTCTCTCTCTCTCTCTCTCTCTCTCTCTCTCTCTCTCTCTCCACAGTTGACAGTTGGAATATGTGTTATTAATAAAGTTTTGATTATTTGAGGATGCATTGCAGATGGTTGTAAATTTACGCTTATTTTTTTGGATAAAATACGTTTCCAGTTAAAGGGAGGGTTTAGCAAAGTTAACATTTTTGAGCGAAACGCTGCTCCTTTTGTTTTTAATTATTTAACAAGTATTTAAGCAACTGAAAAGGGCCAACTTCAAATCCATCCCATTCAAGAGAACGAAAGGGAAGGAATACCATCGGAACGCTGGAATGGTGTGCACAAGTTCAGTTCTGCACCAAAAAAAGGCTATTCCAACCCTTTGTCAAGAATGTGGGCCAGAAACTTGGATAACAGGTTTACACATCCCGCAAACTAATATATAATTGATAATTGATTTTTTGAGCTTCGGTATCGACATTTATTCATAACAGAAAAGCTGCTTCAAGTGGTCACCTTGGAGCCTGCAGTCCTGCTGTAGTACATTTTTACATTCTCAATTGGAGTTCTTTTTGTATGTATTTTTTTGATTTAATAGCATCATTTTAAGGACATTAACTCTAGAACGGCAAAAACCCAGTGAGCGTTTACTACGGTTTGGCCTCGCCATCAATGAACTGCGAAATCTCTTTATGCGAGCCGCGGTTCTGTATATAATTTGCCGGGCAGGTAAAAAGTTGCTTCCTGACCCCATGAATGACCATTGACTGCTCGGCGCCGCTAACTGCAGCAACGAAGGGACGCAATGATTAGGGCAGATCATTGAGGGGACATCAGGACCTCCCGGCTGGCCTTTTCATCTCCCACTGGTGCCAGTCCCACTATTAAATGATCATTGAGTGTCGCCTTTTGCCTCTAATAGTCCTTGAGTGGTGCATTCGATGACTGCAACTGGGCCAGCATTTTGTATTGTTGTGACTAGACGATTCAGATATTTCTAGAAATTGGCCGTTCTAGAAGTCTGCAAGATACAATGCTCAAACATTCCTACTCAAATGCAAACCTTTCAGTCACACAGAAAACTAAATAGTGTGCGCGTTATTTATTTTTTTTTTTGTTTCAATCCATTTTATTAAGATAAAATTACAATCTGCCTTTTATTAGGCAATGAGTAATTGAGATAAATGTTATCATTCATACCATATTTACAATTCATCATTCACTCGATCATTCATACAATATTTACAAAAAGGCCCAGAGGCCCCCCAAGTCCACAAGGTTGTCGCATGCGAAGGAGGAAGCGGAGTCTTGGGGAGTCCCCCACGCTCCTACGTCAGTCGCGTCACTGGATAAGAGCCAGCGGAGGCTGACCAAGAGCGCGAGAGCCACAGACGCTCAGGACATGATTAGAGAAACTGGCCATTGCCAGAACTCCCACTATCACTTAGTTATAGCAGGTCACGAGGCCACTGCCGTTTTTATCTCCGAAGAGGTTATAGGGGTGAGTGGTGCAGTGCAATGACTATGCTAGGGAATTAGGGTGGTTGGATAGGTTACTATGGAATTTTATGAACTTGGAAGGGATGAGTTCAAGAATATAGGGTATATTCAGATCATTGTGAAGGGTTTTGTTGCAGACGTTATAAGGGGCATTTACTATTGTTCTTAGGACTTTTGATTGAAAGGATTAGATGCGCTTGATGTTCGACTTTTTTGCTGTCCCCCATAGCTCTATTCCGTATGTCCAGATTGGCTTAAGTATAACCTTGTAAATAAGTAGTTTGTTTTCTATTGAGAGGTGGGATGTCCTTCAAAGTAGTCTGTACAGTTGTCCAAAGCGTCTGTTTAGTTCTTCTCTTTTTAGCCTCGTGTGTGGGTTCCATGTCAGTCTTTTGTCGAGATGGAAGCCTAAATACCGTACTGTCTCAGACACAGAGAGAGGAATTGAATTTAAAAAGGCTGGCGGACAGGACTTGCGGCAGAGGGTAAAGGTTATGTGGGAACATTTTCTTAATTGACTTTGATTCACCATTGGTTGCACCATTACTCGATTTCGTCAAGGTGACGCGTTATTTCAAAATACTTACTTTACTTGCTACTACACCACCAACACTATGCAGGCATACATCGTATGGTAAATCCAAGTTCATAAATAAATTTTGATCAAAATCTTATATTTTTCAAGTCATTATCATAAAAAATGCATCTACTCAAATTTAAATTAGTGGCTACCTGTGAACTCCTAACTTAAAATCATTGTGACAACATAAACCTTATAATTACAAAAAAATATATTATATTTAACAAACATGTGTACATCCGGCTGATCTCAATTATTTTTGACATATAAGGCAACAAGAAAGTCTGCAAATTAACTAAACTAATTCCAGATTCACATTCTAACTAATTATTATCGCACGTTACACGTGAGTCAATCGTGTAATCATGACGTCTGGAATTAGCAATGAAGAAAAATATTCAATATATAAGCAATATATAAAATATTGTAGACTGGCTAAAGTACGTAAACCAGATCTACTATTTTCGTCTGCGTGGCCGATTCAACCTACACGCGATTATTTTTGTCTGTAGACTTATCAAAAGTCTTATCGAGTGTGGTTCGATTGTCATATATGTACTTCTTGATTGTAAACATTTTTCAACGAAGCAGTGCATATGTCATAGGAACGAATTTTGCATTATGGTTGTACACTTTTTTCATCCTCTACTATAGGATCTGAGTACAAGACAGGGTCGCCTCGTGGCCACGTACACTTGACCACGGGTTATTTCTATATTCTGCGGTGCGCATATTCCAGTGCAGTTGGGTTTACTGTCCTTTTTTTTCCCTAAAACTTCTTGGTACAACGATGCCTTCTTGATGAACATCTCCACTATCGGCTGCTCATCCTTCATCGCCCTCCTAGAGATGGTGAAGTGCCCTGGCCCCTGCACCTCCTCCACTTCTGAACAGAGGTAAGGAAGCCCTGAATTTCTTCTCGTTGGTAAGCAACGTCAAGTCGGTAGTACACTAACATAGACTAATGTGTTACAATGAGTCAATGGACTATTTTCGCTGACATGAATTATGGTGGAATCATCCCCCTGGACCTTCCCTATCTTCTGCGAAGTGCTCAACCTCAGAGTCTGAGCGATCGCTGTACCCCCCTCCCCTCATGCCTTTACGAAACCAGATCTTTTCAGCTTTCCTCTCGCAAACATGCAAGGAATATCACCCGCGTTGGGTGGAGTCCGATGGAAAAGGCTATCACTACATTTTAAATTGAAAAGGTTAGTGTTAGCTCAGAGCTAGAGTATCGAACAATCAATATGCAATATTCAACATATATAATAGGCCGTGTAGAAAATTGTAACTAATGGACTACATGTTCCCGCTGGCGAATACCACCTAACGCTGATGAGATGTCTTGCAAGGTTGCGGCAGATGTATTTGTTTATCTTTATTAGTGATTCTTTATGTTTTTTATATGTTACATTATACATAGAAAAGTTTGAATAACAGTAATATAATCACAAAACTGTAACATTTATTATATAGTATTGATGTATATAATATATATAATTATGTATCAAATTTATTCAACTCAAACATCTTCTAAATTGCTAAAGAAATATATAATAGTTAGCTAGTTTTTTTTTTGTGGTTATCACCCCCCCCCTTTAACGATAACCAATTGTAGTGTATGTTCTGAAGGCTTTGCCCACTCATGCGCATCAGGCTTCACCACAACAATTGGCAATCATAATTCGGCAAACTTTTTCAGGCATCTTCTCTTTGTCTTAAAAAAATTTTTTTTTTCAAATATTCTTTATTCGAAACTCTAGAAAAATGGCACGAATAGACCGTTTCAATGTGAGATAATTTAAGTTATTCCTTTTTATTTCAGTTTTAAGCCCGATTGAGATTTATTTATGCAGCACATATAAAATTTGTTACAAATGAAAAAAGAAAAAAAAGCAAAAGAGTGGTAGGTGCGAAAAAGATGTTAGTACCGACAAATAATCTAGAATTACGGAGTGAAACCTTTAAAACAATTTTATAGATTTAGGTAGGGCTATCTAGCTTCTTCCGGCAAAAATATCGATACAATTTCTTTTCAAATACATATTTATTGGCTACTATCTATTTACCACAACCTCCCAATTAAGATAGACTTGACCTGTTCCAGCGACGACCGCTAGTTTTCTCCGGATAATTAATATAAGGCATGTCGGGCTATCTTGTATTACCACTGCCATAGTGCCATTTCCGTCATCGACACTCCAATTACTAAGTAAATCCTTGATGGTAATGCCAAGACCTGTCCGACTGTCGATATTATTCCCTAGCATTCCGTTTTTTTTATTTCAATCATATAAATTTCAAAAGTTTAGTTTTTTATTAACATAAAACAATTTAATTGTTGCAAAATTATTCTTTGGTGCAATGGGTAACCCACTGATCATTAAAGTGAGTGAATACGATCACAGCACGCAGGTGGAACGTCAGCAGATGTGAAGGTTCGTACCAGTGTGGGTGGTGGTTCATTGGCCGACCAATAATAAAAAGCCTTAAGAATTATAAAATTGATCCGAGAAGAAGAAGATGGAAGAAGAGCAATAATAACTGAGAAAGGGGCAAGAGGAGGGATAACTGGAGGCACAAAAGAGGCCTTTAGTGAGGACGTGGAAGAATCCTGGATCGCCTACCGACTGTGTGATTAAGTGAGAGGGCCCCACTCTGTCATTACCTATACACCGGGCACTCCCACGCCGGTAATGACACAGCCCCGATACACAATACATTCGAGCAGCTGCGTATATGTCTGTGTATTCCCGCCACAATTACAGCGCCAATACAGTTTTTATTGAGGCCAATCTTAGCGAGCGATCTCTCCCGTGAGTGGGCAAGGTGTGAAGAGCACGGACACCTTGTAGCGAGCCGTTGGTAATTCTAACCATTGGTTTGCCGAGCAATGGAGCGGTATTATGGTAATGTACCAGCGATGAGCTCTCTCTAGCACTCAGATAAAGAACATTCAACACAGACTGTGTCTACAATCGACCGTGTTCTAACACATGTCCACCTGGAACAGATGTGAGAAGGTGTTCGTATGTAAATAGTCTGGGATAATTGCTAGTACCTTCGCGGCAACAATTATTCATTTTTTCGGGGAGTTGTTTGTGTTGATTGTTCTCTAAACTAATTCTAGAGACAACCCCTACAAGAAAAAAAAAAAAGAAAATGAAGTGGTGTCATGCATCACACAGGTGATGGTTTCGTTACAATTGTAATGACACTTTTTTAATTACTGTCCACTAAAGTTCTAACGCTTATTCATGAGACATCGTTGCGTATTGTTTAAATGTTTATTACCAATTAATTAACAAGCTTTCTTAAGCTTTGTTGAGGTGTCTTCCTCATATCAAACTGGTCTCTGATGTAAAAAGTAAAGTCGAGATGCAACAAAGCTACCACTTACATGGCTAGTACCTCACAGCTACCATACTTAAACGACCACCTTCCTATTTAGATTCAGTGTTCTAAAATGTTATAGCAAATACCCGATTTTATTGGTTAAATCATCTTGGTCCCGAAAAATGGCCAAAAACGAACTGAAATCTCGAACATCATTAAATATGCAACTTCTATTATCCAATAGTAAGTAGCCTTTCCAACCACCCTAATCCTGTTGCACTGCGCCACTCATCCCTATAATCCTCCTCGGAGACTGAAACGGCAGTGGCCTCGTGACCTGCCATAAACGCGTGACAGTAGGAGTCCTGGCAATGCCCAGTTTCTCCAATCATGTCCTGAGCGTCTGTGGCTCTCGCGCTCTTGGTCAGCCTCCACTGGCTAGTATCTGTTGACGCGGCTGACGGAGGACTTCCCAAGACTCCGCTTTCTCTTCGCATGTGGATTTGGGAGGTCTCTGGGCTGTCAGTAAATATTGTATGAATGAGCGAGTGAATGATGAACTTTAAATATGGTATGAATGAGAGCATTTATCTTAATTACTTATTGCCTTATAAAAGGCAGATTGTAATTATAGCACAATAAAGGAATATAATAATATAATATTATCCAATATCAAAAATTTTTTTTTTTAATATCTGAATGTATTGCATTACCATTTTTAATGAATCTTGAACTGAACTACGTCAAGAAACCATTCTGAGCACTGGCTTAAAAAAGCATAATAGTTCCACGGTAAGCGGAGAAGTTAATTGATACCGGGAAAATTTTTTATTACCTTTATCGATTATTATTTATATATATTATTGATATTTATACAAATAATTATTAAATCTCTTAAGACCAAGACGCAAAGCTTTGCCTGGAGTGTTGTTGTTATACACTAAATTTCAGATCGATCAAATCATTTTTATGGACTCTTTCTCAGAATATAGATACTTGTAGACGGACAAACGGACGAATCTTGATAGCACCATGGTTTTTAGAATAAATATCATGACAGTGTGAGTTATGGTAATGGTCAGTTTCACCAGTCATGACTAGAGCGTCTGTGGCTCTCGCGCTCATGGTCAGCATATCCTCACTGGCCTTTTTTCGGTAGCGCGTCTGATGAAGAAGCCTAGAGAGATCCTCCAACCAATGCTTCCTCATTCGCATGCGAGGAGAGGGCACTCATGTAGGGTCCGCCGTGCTTATCTGTTGTATGAATGCTGAACTATAAATATAGGAAGAGTGAGGTCAATTATCACAATTACCTCCCAAATAGGATAGATTGTTCTAAAACAAAAAAATTATAGAAAAAAAACAAATTGCTCCATCGAGTTTCATCAGACACATTATTAAGCTATCCTTGTAGATTTTTCAATTAAAAAAAATTATTTTATTGATTCTTTTATTAATAAATTTCTGTAATAAACGATGTGAGTTGGCTCCATTTTGTGTTATTAATATTAAATTAAAAACTCTAAACCTGTATTTCTAACAAACGATCGATACGCAGGCCATTTACCCATTTTCTTCGATTGCTCTTACCATTTTTCTATTACACCTAATCGTACTATTAGCCACCCCCTCCAATATACTTCGTATCCAAAATTCTGTCAATCCAGAAATCCTTCGCGAGATAATTAATGCCCCCTCCTATATGAATAATCTTCACGCTCATCTTAGCATCCCATTCATTCTAGACCTAGCCACCTCCTGCTACCACAACTTATATTCCACCTCCCTGGCCACCTCCTGCTACCACAACTTATATTCCACCTCCCTGGCCACCTCCTGCTACCACAACTTATATTCCACCTCCCTGGCCACCTCCTGCTACCACAACTTATATTCCACCTCCCTGGCCACCTCCTGCTACCACAACTTATATTCCACCTCCCTGGCCACCTCCTGCTACCACAACTTATATTCCACCTCCCTGGCCACCTCCTGCTACCACAACTTATATTCCACCTCCCTGGCCACCTCCTGCTACCACAACTTATATTCCACCTCCCTGGCCACCTCCTGCTACCACAACTTATATTCCACCTCCCTGGCCACCTCCTGCTACCACAACTTATATTCCACCTCCCTGGCCACCTCCTGCTACCACAACTTATATTCCACCTCCCTGGCCACCTCCTGCTACCACAACTTATATTCCACCTCCCTGGCCACCTCCTGCTACCACAACTTATATTCCACCTCCCTGGCCACCTCCTGCTACCACAACTTATATTCCACCTCCCTGGCCACCTCCTGCTACCACAACTTATATTCCACCTCCCTGGCCACCTCCTGCTACCACAACTTATATTCCACCTCCCTGGCCACCTCCTGCTACCACAACTTATATTCCACCTCCCTGGCCACCTCCTGCTACCACAACTTATATTCCACCTCCCTGGCCACCTCCTGCTACCACAACTTATATTCCACCTCCCTGGCCACCTCCTGCTACCACAACTTATATTCCACCTCCCTGGCCACCTCCTGCTACCACAACTTATATTCCACCTCCCTGGCCACCTCCTGCTACCACAACTTATATTCCACCTCCCTGGCCACCTCCTGCTACCACAACTTATATTCCACCTCCCTGGCCACCTCCTGCTACCACAACTTATATTCCACCTCCCTGGCCACCTCCTGCTACCACAACTTATATTCCACCTCCCTGGCCACCTCCTGCTACCACAACTTATATTCCACCTCCCTGGCCACCTCCTGCTACCACAACTTATATTCCACCTCCCTGGCCACCTCCTGCTACCACAACTTATATTCCACCTCCCTGGCCACCTCCTGCTACCACAACTTATATTCCACCTCCCTGGCCACCTCCTGCTACCACAACTTATATTCCACCTCCCTGGCCACCTCCTGCTACCACAACTTATATTCCACCTCCCTGGCCACCTCCTGCTACCACAACTTATATTCCACCTCCCTGGCCACCTCCTGCTACCACAACTTATATTCCACCTCCCTGGCCACCTCCTGCTACCACAACTTATATTCCACCTCCCTGGCCACCTCCTGCTACCACAACTTATATTCCACCTCCCTGGCCACCTCCTGCTACCACAACTTATATTCCACCTCCCTGGCCACCTCCTGCTACCACAACTTATATTCCACCTCCCTGGCCACCTCCTGCTACCACAACTTATATTCCACCTCCCTGGCCACCTCCTGCTACCACAACTTATATTCCACCTCCCTGGCCACCTCCTGCTACCACAACTTATATTCCACCTCCCTGGCCACCTCCTGCTACCACAACTTATATTCCACCTCCCTGGCCACCTCCTGCTACCACAACTTATATTCCACCTCCCTGGCCACCTCCTGCTACCACAACTTATATTCCACCTCCCTGGCCACCTCCTGCTACCACAACTTATATTCCACCTCCCTGGCCACCTCCTGCTACCACAACTTATATTCCACCTCCCTGGCCACCTCCTGCTACCACAACTTATATTCCACCTCCCTGGCCACCTCCTGCTACCACAACTTATATTCCACCTCCCTGGCCACCTCCTGCTACCACAACTTATATTCCACCTCCCTGGCCACCTCCTGCTACCACAACTTATATTCCACCTCCCTGGCCACCTCCTGCTACCACAACTTATATTCCACCTCCCTGGCCACCTCCTGCTACCACAACTTATATTCCACCTCCCTGGCCACCTCCTGCTACCACAACTTATATTCCACCTCCATGGCCACCTCCTGCTACCACAACTTATATTCCACCTCCCTGGCCACCTCCTGCTACCACAACTTATATTCCACCTCCATGGCCACCTCCTGCTACCACAACTTATATTCCACCTCCCTGGCCACCTCCTGCTACCACAACTTATATTCCACCTCCCTGGCCACCTCCTGCTACCACAACTTATATTCCACCTCCCTGGCCACCTCCTGCTACCACAACTTATATTCCACCTCCCTGGCCACCTCCTGCTACCACAACTTATATTCCACCTCCCTGGCCACCTCCTGCTACCACAACTTATATTCCACCTCCCTGGCCACCTCCTGCTACCACAACTTATATTCCACCTCCCTGGCCACCTCCTGCTACCACAACTTATATTCCACCTCCCTGGCCACCTCCTGCTACCACAACTTATATTCCACCTCCCTGGCCACCTCCTGCTACCACAACTTATATTCCACCTCCCTGGCCACCTCCTGCTACCACAACTTATATTCCACCTCCCTGGCCACCTCCTGCTACCACAACTTATATTCCACCTCCCTGGCCACCTCCTGCTACCACAACTTATATTCCACCTCCCTGGCCACCTCCTGCTACCACAACTTATATTCCACCTCCCTGGCCACCTCCTGCTACCACAACTTATATTCCACCTCCCTGGCCACCTCCTGCTACCACAACTTATATTCCACCTCCCTGGCCACCTCCTGCTACCACAACTTATATTCCACCTCCCTGGCCACCTCCTGCTACCACAACTTATATTCCACCTCCATGGCCACCTCCTGCTACCACAACTTATATTCCACCTCCCTGGCCACCTCCTGCTACCACAACTTATATTCCACCTCCATGGCCACCTCCTGCTACCACAACTTATATTCCACCTCCCTGGCCACCTCCTGCTACCACAACTTATATTCCACCTCCCTGGCCACCTCCTGCTACCACAACTTATATTCCACCTCCCTGGCCACCTCCTGCTACCACAACTTATATTCCACCTCCCTGGCCACCTCCTGCTACCACAACTTATATTCCACCTCCCTGGCCACCTCCTGCTACCACAACTTATATTCCACCTCCCTGCCCATCCTAATTCTTATGCTAATGCTCTATACTCCCATCTCATCCCAAGCAACCTAGACCGTCCCTTAAAGTGGAGGTGGGCACGTGGCCTCTTCTAAATCAACTTGCAAATGCTAGTTCTCTTCTCTTCTTTCTTACTTGGGCTAACATGGTAAAGTGTCAAACGTGGTTTTGAGTAAAAAGCCTTTTTCCTCCAAAGAAACAAGAAGTTAAAAAACTTAAGCCATAAGCACCTCGCAAAAAACTCATTCAATCGTTCTTTTTATACGAGTTTAAGCCCATAACGATATAAGCAACCAGCCCTGCCCAGTGGTGTATCAGTGAGTAAGTAAAACAAACGTTTCAATTTGAATACCGACCAGACTCAATTAAACACTTACTATCACGATTGATCCTGTAAGTGAACACTTGACAAATTACTTGTTTCACTAGAACCAATAAACTCCAACAGTTCACAACTTAGCTAACAGAGCTCGTGCGGAGCAGCCTTATATTAACCGTTAAGTTAACTGCTGAGGCTCCGACCAGCTCATAAACTCACTAATTAATCCTTTGTTGTATCAAGGCTAAAATCGGCCACGGCACCCATATATTTTACAACTAAAGTACAGACTATAATTTATGAAGGTGTGCCTTTTAATATAGTCAATTATTGTTATTAGACTGGTGCTTATGAAGAGGAAATGCCAGTGCTTTTATGGCAACTCCTTCAAGCGAACTCACGAAAGGTTAACTCCCGTTGCTACTTTTCGGTGGTGAATAGAAAACTGTCCAAAATGTTGTGAAACGTCTATTCTTATATGCATAATCTTGAGTCTTAGTAGTTTGTACCGAAGTTTATGCTCAACAAAACAAATGTAATGGACCCGTGTAGATCCAGACTTTGTTAAGGTAATATGTTACTTAACAGTAATAAATAAACATTTGTTTTCAGTAGTTGATAATAACACAAACTGACTAATGTTTTGATTTTCTTTTTGTTTATATTTGCTTCTTACCGACTCCTGAACACCATTTACCCAACTAAGGTGAAAACCTCGGACGGCGTTGGTGTGATATGGATTTTAATCGCGAATTTGTAATGTAGATAAACCAGAATATAATTAAGAGTATGTAGAGTATAATTTATTTTTTTATCATATTTTCGTTATGTATTATTATAAAGATATTCTAGGGTATTTTTCTAGCTGGAAAATCGCCCTTAACCAACTAAAGTTCAAAAGTAAGATATTTTTAGCCTGAAGGTCGCCAGATCCACTATTAGCGCACCACAATGTGCCCAGTTTCCCAAATAACGTACGGAAACCATTAATAAAACTAATAATAGAAATGAATATAAATATAGATATAATATAATTAATAATAAACAAGTCTTATAAATGTAATTAATAACAAGTATGAACAATGTAAATTTAAAATGCAAATTGGATCGAGAAAAGAGTACGTTACAAGCTTCATGAAAAAAAATAAGTAGATATCATATAGTTAAGTAATCGTTCTCACTACCTCATGGTATCAAGGATTTGGGTTCAAATCCCTGGATAGAAATTTTATTTGATTTCCGTAAATGAGAATGAAATTCCGTAAATAATGGGTGGCTCCCGGAATAATAAATCAAATAAAAAAAATTACTCACAGGCGGGTAAATAGTTTTCGTAATTAATAATCTTTGATTCAACTACCTTTGCTGATTCCCAACAAAACTCCTTATTTATATTTAATTTAAACTTCGAATTCTTAGTTCAAACATTTATTTGTGGAACAATAAAATTTAGATCATAAAAGTAAATTCATGTTGTTATAAAAAAAAAATATGGAGAACGCAGCTCCTACAGCTGCGATAAATTAGCAAATATATTTCCATCATTTCTTTTTTGTTTTTTTTCTATATTTTTTATGGAAAGAGGATTTTTTTGTTGTTAGAAATGAAAATAAAGGTATTAGACATTCTTAGGGGTAATCACGTTTTTCAAAAATTGCGTGAACTGTTATTTTGTCACTGTGAAGGATTATTACTACTTACCAGACAGACAACCTGTGATTTGTGACAAAATATCTCCACTACCCTTTCCTAAGGCGACACTCACACTGATGAGGCAAAAAAATACCCACAAAGACATAAGGGCCTACGTGTGGGAACCGAGTGTGCGGTCTAGGTGTCCCTGCTCCAATGGCCAACCCTAATAACACGCCTATTACATCTGCAGCAGCTGATCTTCAATGCTTATTTACTTACATGGGAATTAATAGCCCAGGGCTGCCTGAATCTTGTGGTCGGGGTCTCTCGAGAGTCTCTTTTTTTTTTTTTTCTGTCCGCTGGTACCAGACATTTTTTTTCTTCTGAGCCCCAGTACCATCATCAGTAGGACAATTGTCCTCGAATTACATGACGTCCACGGGCAGATATCCATCTGATCGCCGATTTCGAGAATTGCTGCCCCCTCTTCAATGTTTCTTTTTTTCCTACAGCGACAACGATCTGCTACTCTAATGTCACGGTTCTAGAGAACATATCTGGAACCGTGGCATTAGAACTACGCCGGCCATTAGAGCTAATTGCTCTTGCTGTTACAGGTAACAACCATCCAGGCAAAGATTACCATTTAATTGCGATTAGTCATCAGCGCAAACATGTAGCGGCATATTTTCAACCTTACAATTAGATTTTAGGTCGACTATTTCCTTTTATTTTCTTTGATTGAGACATTAGGAATGACCCTAAGGATCAGTGCTAACCGAGAATTATAACTAAAATTATTTTGAGAACGTAGAGAAAATTTTAAAAAGTAGTTATTATCTTATTCAATAAAAAGACCCGCAATAAAGAATGCTGACAAGTAGTGGTTTTCTCAACTCATGTACCTTTTGAGCTCATTAGTAGTAAATTCTCAAAAGTTTTAATCATTGTTTAGTATTTTGTTCATCTTTTTTTCAAAATTTATGATTTCACAGGTGAATTTCTGTCTCTACTGGTCTTAATCAAGTTCAAGTTACAGAAATTAAATGTAAACTTTAGCGAAGCTCCTATTTGATATTGGAAATACGTCTAATCTATATAAAACATGAATAAGTATCATTAATTAATTATTTATTTTCTCTAGGCTATCAAATGAACCCATGTAATTTGCATTTTTTTTTCAAACTAGCATTGTTAAATGTAATTGAAACTGATGTTAACATCGTGTTTAATTCAACCAGTTATTTTTTTTTTAGAGGAACGATATATGTCAAGGCAGTTCCAATGATGCTAACAGTAAAACCTCCCCCATGAAAAATAATAATTGCCATTAAAAATGAAAAATCAGTACTCAAATTTTTTTTTTGCTACCGCATCAAATTAAACGTCTCAATGTCTTGGTTGGTAATTTGTGATATTTTTTGTGGGATAAAGTGAAAAAACAGTTACGTAAAGTCGATAAAACCTGTATCCCATGCTTATGTAGAAGGATGATAGTTAACTCGATCTCAAAATATGCTGAAAATAAAAAGATCATTATTAAAAATTATAAACGAATCAACTGGAACGAACATATTGGCTGAGTGATGCATCACAATTTAATTTAATTCTTTGTTATACCTCATACATATAGACCATTTTTTCTCAAGTTGGTATATCTGTAAGATACTTAGTATAGAAACTTTGTTTGCAAAAATCTCAATGATGGTTGTCGAACCTGAGATACTTGCGGTCTACAAGAACTGGAGTGCCAAGTCAAACAAAGTAGATGAAATTAAAGCTTATGATTAGCTACCTGGAACACAGGAGACGGAAAGACAGTTAGTTTTTCATACATTAAAACAATGCTGGTCATATTGAATGATTACACTGTGGAATGTAGGCAAAAAACAATAAATAAGCAATTCTATAAACAATAAAAAATACTTCATCCTACATTGATGAGCCCAAATAAAAATAAAGCCAGTATAGGTCATAAATCGCTTTGATAGATATTCTAAGGTGAAAGTAGTCTATTTACTGTGAATATTTTATTCGTCATGATAGTATGACTACTTTATATTTCTCCTTTGGAGTATTTGCCGAATTGGGTTGAAGCTTGTTAATTAATTAACTAGTTAATTAGTTCTGATAATTTATTTACTACTTTATAGTTTAATATTTATGTGATTTTTCATTTTCGGACATATCTGTGGTTTATTTTAGTTTGTTTGATTTTGTTCCTTAGTTGTATTTATAATTTCAATATTTATATTTTGCACATTGAATTGATAACCTAGGTGGCATATTTTCGGATTTTCGAATTCCCGGAAGACTGATTTCCCCTCATGCTTTGCTGATTATTCCCTCACAGGTATAGGAGTCATTTCTCAATGAAGAAGGTAATTATTATTTATAAAACAAATCATTTCGTCGTTACATGTACCTACATTTACAGAATATATCGTCCAAAATACTGATAGTCATGATCAACTTGATTATTGAGCAACTTACTCTCGGTCAATTCCTAAAAGGTAGCCGACAAATAATTTTCGTCAAACATTCATAAGTCACGGTCAAGTGCGGTAATGATTAGATCGTGCATTCCCACACATATGACAACGTAATCATGGCATGCGGCTATTGACTGTGACGGTGTTCGCGTGACGGCTAATAGAATATTATCGATTAATGAGCACACTCGATTGTTGCCACTTACGGAATGACGTTGTCCTTTTGACCGGTGACTTGATCGTTCGGGCTCAGCGTTAAATCCGATATAACTCATATCCAGATGTCAGCTGAGAGCAGCTATAGGCTATGTGACGATAGCTGAGACAAAAGGGTACACAATAGTTGGTACCATCTCGAGTCGATGGACGCTTGGTCACTTGTGCATTCATGGCTCGGTGAACGGACGATCAAAAACGCATTACGGCAATGAAATAACATTACACGACAACTTAAGGGCCAAAGTTTTATTACAATTCAAGGGCATTGTTGATAAACGGTTGCTTCTAAGGCAATGTAGTAGTTATTATATTTCAAACAGTTCATGGTGAGGTGCCCTTTTAAGGTCCCATTAGATAGGTTTCTCTATATTTGTTAAATGTCCAGTTTACTATGTTACCTTCAAATATACCATCGGGTACTTCAGCTAGTGTGTAATAACAATTTAAATTTAAGAAATATTTCAATGTATTTTTCTAGTCCCGTCGCATGATAAATTGATTATAATGAGGACGTAACATTATTTAATTTAATGTACTTCGCGGTGGATTTGGGGGGTCTCTGGGCTGTCTGTAAATATTGTATGAATGAGCGAGTGAATGATGAACTGTAAATATGGTATGAATGAGAGCATTTATCTTAATTACTTATTGCCTTATAAAAGGCAGATTGTAATTTTAGCACAATAAAGGAATTTAACTATTAACTATTAATGTACTACTTAGTATAATAGGACAATATTTATATGGACTTACTAAGTAGCTTATTATATTATATTAGTAATTATATTTCATGTGGTTGCTTTTTGTTGTATTATGTTGTAACATCATCATCGAGATGTCAAATGGAACTACGATACACAATTTCATGCTTCTAACAGAAACAAATAAAAACACGATAATTAAGTTAAAGTAAGAAACTCCACATTAATGACAATGTTAATGAATTTTTATAATTATATTCCACTACATAAACACAAGTCACTACATATGATATGTATATTATCAATCAGAACTTCTAGATTATAAATTCGATGCCCTACTTTTTATGATAACGAAATATATATATGTTTCTATTAGATGTAATTGATTAAGTAGTGACACTTTATTGTTTTTCATAAGGATGTTACTATTTTCAGAATCATCGGGGTATCAAATGTTAATACCATGTCATATGTCGTACCTCTAGAATAGAAAACAATGTTTAAGTTGAAAAAATGTACACGATGCTAATGACAGTTACAACGAATTAAACGGTTATAGTTGGAAAAAACAAAACTTAAATGATTTCCCGATATTTATGATTTGGAGGTATTTAATTGCATTCCCTAATCAACATTACAGAAAATAATGATGATGAGATATATATATGATGATGATAATAATTAATTTATTAATGGTGCTTATTCATGTTACGGCTGGCGTCCAGATTCACGAGTAAACACATAAACCCAAACATTTTAACCTCTGAAGACATCATATGCAACCATGATGAATTAATGAATGCGTTAAGCGTGTCACCATTGTTCCGCAAATATTCAACAATATGACGTTATCTCAAAAATACTCTGGACATATTTATGCATTGTCAAGCCCGTATGTCTATCTGTTCGGCTGCATGGCTGATAGAGAAGCGAGGACACAGCGGACCTATAATGACACGGACGAAGCCCTATGAAGGGACATTAGGATACCAAGCAGCTATTCATTCTTCCATTGTCTCCTTTCTTTTTCTCTGGCTCATTTCATTTTCTGTGTCGTTTGGTTTTTTTTTTTCTACTTCATCTCCTATCCCCCTCCCAAGCATTAGGACTACCTGCGCTCTCAAATGTCCCCTAATGTCGCCATTTTCGGCTTCTTCTATCAATCCTGTAATTCCTCCTAATGTTATTGTTTGTCTCACTCCTTCTTTTTCCTCCAAATCATTCATAATTTCGGGCCCACTTACTTCTTGAGCACCGTATGTACCCGCGTCTCTTCTCATGGCAATCTGGTGCCGGTCCTTTTTTTTTTTTTTTTTTTTTTTTACTCCGTCCCATCTGATTGCAGAAGTTCACTTAGGAATATTTAACGGCCACCGTATCCCTACTTAGGGCCGATTTCAAAGGAATTTCGGAATGCGAAACTTCAGAATGGGTGGGAACCATTGAATGAACTAGGTAATGATTCAAAAGAGAGTTTTCTAAACATCCTTCATTTGCTGATATAGTTAAGATGATTCAGCCTTTTCTTTACCTAGTTAGCATATAAAATGACAAAATACAATATGTAAAGATTTTACGATATTTAAATGCTTGGCTCTTCAAGGAAACTACTAAGACCGATCTACCATTGAACAATACGAAGGAAATTGCTTCTTAACATGACAGATGCGTTGGGGGACTGAGTGAAAATGATCATTTTGAGCGACTGTGCCACTGCATGGCTGGGTACTTCAGAAATGATGACGTTACAGTAGACTGAGAAGCGAAATACTTTATAAGTTTTCTAATATAAATAAAACGCTATTAGTATGGGACAGTGGCATTCATCTGTCGGTTAAATTATTAGAGTTTGGAGACACAATGAGCAATATGAAAATAATTATACAGCGTAGGCATTTCAAAATAACGTTTATGATCTAAATAAATGTGAAATGGTATGCACACTTTAAATCTTCCATTCTATCCCAAAACACGAGTTCTACCGTCCATCGCCCAGATCTTCCTTTGACCGCATGAAACCTCTGGAATTATATTCCTTATACTGATCACCATATCCCTCCCTTTCAATATTTAAATTCCTTACTCATACAAATTAGATTACTCACCCTATTCTTGGCATCCATTTTTAAATGGGAAACTCCCAATACTTTTTATTTATTCTAACAAAATTTTACTTCTAGAAGTCTTAGAAGAATATACCAGTACAGACCCAACTCTAAAGTTTTTTTTCTTTTATAGCCAGTCTTGTTAATACAGGTGTTAAAACATTTGATTACACACATTTGCACATAGTATCATGGCAAATAACCACATCCCTTCCCTTTATCACGCCTGTCCTGTTACCACCCCTCAAAGAAAAAGAGTTATACATAAATAAGAAGAAGAGAAGGGCAAAAAAGAATCGGTGCAGGAGGAAGAGACGGTAGACTTTGAAGTGGCTTAGCCGTAGCGAGAGGCTGGAGAAGAGTTTTGATGAGAAAAGTTCTAGAGCTATAAAAATGTAAAATCTCTTAACCGCCGCGCGATGCACACGCTTCCACCACCCCCGCCCTCAACCCCTGGCTTCCCCCTCCACTTCTAATGCATACACTAATGGCGAACTCCGAGAGAACTCTGCGGTTACACTTGCCGCCAAATTAAACTCTTACGGACCTACGGATTAATCTTTATGTACATTTATAACGAGTTGAAAAACCTACACGTCCCTATATCTCGTCATCTTAGGAGAAAAAAAGTTCTAATAAACCATCGTCTAATTCCTTCATTTTTTTCTGTTATTCCAAATAAATTTTTTAGCCCATCGTCGTATTTTTAAAATACTTTGAAAACTACATATTGGTTGTATAATCTAAAATTGTGGGAGATCGTACCGGGGTGTGGATTGACAAACCACTTAGCACTTCTAACTACAATAATCGTTATTAAAGGGATTTAGATTATTGACTCCTAAACCTATGGTTTTGGATTTTCATTAATTATGTTTAACACGCAAACGTATTCTTAAATATGGGAAAAAACAGAACTTTAAATAGCGTGTGAGATATGCTTTGTAAGAAAGTATAAAATTCTCAAACCAGACACGTCAAATTTATTGTTACACTTGTCAAAATCTAAATTAATATACTTACTTATTGCTATTGAGACAAAGCAAATTGTTCATACTATGTTAAAGCTTCTTAACACTGCATGTTTAGTGTTTATGGTGTCTTTAGCCTTAATGTTAGGATTAGGAATCCATTCTCGTACCTCCTTTTAACTGTCCATTCAGGGAACGGGTTCTCTTGCGTATTTAAAGCGCAATTATCGCCCAAATATTGTATAGTTAAAAATGACGGAGAATTTAGGTTGCGTCTATAGTTTCTAGGGTGCTTCCTGATATTAATGTTAAAAGGTCCATCCATTCAGGTTAAAATTTCAGTTCGTACTGTAAACGCAAAAATAAATTAAAGCCAAATTAAACAATTTCTTTTTTTTTAATACCGTACTGGTTTACTAAATAAAATAAAAGTATTTTAAATTAAAATTTTTTTTAAGCACTCCATAAGAAATCAACTGACCACCCAAGTCCTTTAGTAATATCACTTCCAAAGATTACTGATCCCTACAATCATCCTCGGAGATTGATTCAGAACTGGCTCCATGATCTTTTGTCAATATTTAGTCGTTAGGAGTTAAGGTACACGTTAGTTTTCTCCTCTCATGTCCTAAGCCTCAAGGCTCTCGTGCTCTCATTCAGCCTCCATTGCCTTTATGTAGTGACGATGTGGCTGCAGGAGTATCTCCCAGTCAAATGGTTCGATTTTTCAAAGTCGTTCTCTTGGCTATGTATATCAGTCTTTATTTTATGAATGTATATAGCAAATATGATATGAATGAGGTCATTGGTCACAATTATCTATTGCTTTTAAGCAACAAGCATCCCTTGAAGTTGTTTTTTTACAATCTACAGTGTATACATGTATACATACATATATATATGCATATAAATGACTGTATCTTGTATATATATGAAAAAACAATTAAGTTATTAGTTGTCAATTGTAGGATTCTTAAGTACGCTATCTGTTTAATCTATTTCCTTCCTGGCTCGGCGATAATTTTCTCCAACGTAGCAACGGGTTCACTGCCCGATCCAGTGGTTCAGAAAAGTGTTGTCCTGGTTAAACAAAGAAGTGCCCTGTTGCGCTGACATCTGCTTCGATAATAATCCAAGGGAAAAGTACGTTAAAGGGACATTAAGGAGTTTTTTCCTGCTTTTTTCTAGTTTTTTACTCTGACTCGACCCGTACAAAAAGTCATGGAAAATGGTCATTTTGTGGCGGAGAGGTAAGTGTCGCCTGTCGTGTCTCGTTTTCAGTGTCATTAGACTACGCGACAGAGGCAGCCCCAGTTAAGAGTTGACTTTTGCTTTTTTTTAGACGGTCCGGTCTCGTTCTGCCGTGTCCACTGTTTCGCAACTGCCCTCCCAAGCTTATCTTTTACCAGCTTTCGCCAAATAGTTATTTGATGGCGGGGTAGTTGAAGGTGGAGTGCCCTTTATCGGACAAGTTGATCCTTGCATCAGATCACAAATAACCGAAATAAATGTCATAGAAAATAATGAAACAGTTCCCTAAAAGTTATTAAACTATTGTGATGCCACAATAGTCACACGCTTCTTTCTTCATGTAAAAAATACTGCATTTATTTTTATTTTTTAAACTAATTAGATTACCCTAAATCACCTTTTCCAAAACAATAAAATAAGTAAACAGATAACTAAAATATAAGCAAGAAAAAAACCTATTGAAATATTCTTTAAACTTAATGAGCTAATTTCATCTGGCACTTGTTCACTATTTATTTCAAACATTTTCAATGAATTGCTAAAAGCACTTAAAATTTACTAAGTGTTCGAAGGTTTCTCTCACTACTATTAGTTAAGGAGTCCCTTCGATTATTCTTTATCATTATCCATTTTATTTCACTCTTGCTTTACAATAAACGTCTGTCCCATTATACTTGATTAAAATGTGTTTTATACTCGTTTACAAACACTGGCGATATCAACCTTATTCATTAACGATAACGAGCTAAGAATAATTTAGATAACCACTATACACTGGCAAGAAGACTACTTTAATAAAACAAAAATAATAAGTCCTTACGTTGGGTAACAAATTGTACCGATTACAAATTAATTAAAAAATCTTTATTTTGTCATTAATAAATGGTAAACGGACGACCAGTTTTATTGCGAATAAGAAATTTTAATTACAAAAGTTAGTGAAACGGGATCACCTTTTTCTATGTTTAATTTTTTTTCATGATTCCCGTTTTTTCCGTAATAACCAATATTCTAGATCTATGTAAATCATATTATGTAGATAATTCAAATATATGAAGAAATAAGCTTAAATGTGTTCTACATATTCAAAAATGTACTTTTTAAAATTCTCTGCAATATGCTTTCTTTTTTCTCGCTAGACATTGCCATGAAAAACTTTGACGACTTTGGTAGAAAATTATTTAGTGATTTTACTTAGTAAACTCCAATTAAGCTGAAAACGTAGGAACAATTAATTTAAGCTTTTACTTAAAATTTCATTAAGAAGAATATAAGAGCGACTTTGTGAAAAAAGCAATATTTTTAATGATCTTCAGTTTTAAATGTAAATAATTGAATCCAATAAGATTGAAGTGTTTATAGTGGAACCTGAATAGGCCTCCCGATCCGGTATTAAGGAATCTTAGCCTCGCTAGATCCCTATTGGTTCGAGTTTATGAAGCTTCTACAAACATATTTATGGAAAAATTCAATTTGCTATTTTGATTTGTGTTCTTCCCACGTCGTCTTTAGACATCAAGACATCAGACAACGACCAAGAGGTATCGCATGTCGTACAATTAGTCCGAGATGAGCTGCTTAAAGTCGTTTGTATTTCTTTGTAATCCTTCTTACACTGTTTGTATCAACCAAAAACCCTCCTCAATTACTCCATCGCGGTCAGTTCCCTCCGCACCCGTAGCATTAGGTCTCATCCAACCTACAAATCTTCCTTCTTCCAATAATCCGATCTAGATCATCTATTTCCCAATACCTTTTCCTTCCGATGTTAAAATTCTCCCTTTTTAGGGCCTTCCTGACATCCTAAACCAATGCAAGTAGCAGATCTTTTTCAGTAATTCTTTTGACTAGAAATCTTACCACCGATATTTTATTTTTGTTAATCTCAAGTGGCTTTTCGGTAATGAAGCTACTTTTATCTATCCATCCGTTTAAATACCAGGAGGATAACAACCGACCATGAACCTGCAAACTGGCCAGCTTTGCCTTGACCCGTCAAGAGAGTCAGACAGACACGATTTGTAGGTAATGGCTCCATTGTCTTGGCGGTAATGGTGGACAATTCCACTCCGTTTCTTCTAAACGGCGTAAAAATAGTCCTCTGCGGTCGTCCTGCCTGTTAGACCACTGCAAGCGAGACATCTGTCCGATCTCTCGCGAGCGGCGTGACTAATAGCGCACTTTGTGGCCAGCCTTCCTTCCCCGTGACGTGAATATTTGCTTTGTTTCAGTCGATTCGTCTTCTCATTCCTCCTATAGCTCACCCAATATTACTTTACCCACTAGGGATGGCCGATTGTTGATAATTCCTCACGATTGATTGCTCCCATTCTATCCAATAAATACAACCCTATAACAATAAAACATCTTGACGACTTACGTTTACCTTGTACATTGCAGTACTAACATACTTGTTTATAATAATGTATATAAATATTTGTCACTTAACGTATCTGCTACACGCCTATTTTGTGATAAAACGCTCTTTGTTGGCGACACAAATGCAACCAAAACTGAAAGCGTGAGGAGCGCCTCCATCTCAAGGTTCAAAAACAACCAACGGGTCACTCAAGTAGAAAACGACTCGCACTTCGGCCTAACCACCAACCCTAAAATCAACTTGGCCACTTCAAGGATTGTGCAGTTATAAACAGTGATCCCGACTGTGTAAAGAAAGGACTTTTCTCTCAACACTGAGGGCTGCCTACTACCTGCTTCTCACCAGAAACCAGGAAAAAACGTCGGTTAGGCGCTCTGAGGTCAACATTCTCTACCCCAAAATGACGGAAATTTCACAAAACAGGTATAGGCATAAAATGAACGGTGAGTTAAAATTAATTATATAACAAAGGTTAAGTATTTCCAAGAAAGCATAGTAGCTTACTATCGATCGAACTATTGTCAGGAGATAGACGACTGGTCATCTCTATTACCTACTTCACATTGAATCAAATAAAATTCGCCCGGTCTCTTCGTTTGTCATAGATACGCTGCAGTAATGTTTTTGACAAGTCATCCACTTAACATGGGCATACCATACGTGCTTCCGTTTTATTTTCATTACGATTTCTAGTTTGCTATACCGCATTTTTAATAGTTTCAATTCGTACAGTTTGTGAACTGTCTCCGAAAATCTATATCCATCGCAAGTGGCCTTTTTGTGGCAAATTACGCTACATTTAAAGCGATACACAGGGAATGAATAACCTTTGTTTTGAGCTCCACGATTTACCATATTTTATTCGGATGTATTCGGTGAAGATGCTATTCACTGATTAAATTCTGTCTACATATTTTATGACACTAAATTCCATCTCTCCATGGAAACAAAATGATCGTTGTTGTTGTTCAAATCTAAACATTCTGAATCAGCTTTTTCCAAGATTCTCAAGGAATTCTTCTAATATATTTCGACACATGTAAATAGCCACTTATTTAACGTTTGACTAAAAAATCTTTATATTATTTATTAGACTACGCCGGTTGAAAATGGTTTACGCCAATCCGCATTTTACAACTCTTGAAATCACTTTAAATGAGAGCCGAAGAGTCAGTGGCCTCTCCACCCTCGTTAGACCGCTAAAAGAAGGAGCAGAATGTCTCCTAAGACATGCTAACCTTCCATCAGAAGTGGACACAGCCTCACCGGGCAGTACTTAACTTCTTCTGGGTAATCGTTGATGAACTGCTGAAGTCGTCGCTTCGAAATCTTCAGTCGTTTGTTCTTCTTTACTGTCAAGCTTAATGGCTTTAGTATTTAGATAACTGTCAGAAATAGTGACTTCTTTCTTTCATTTGTAGACAAGAAGCACCGTCTAAACAGCGCATTCTAATTCCAACTAATGCGAAATGACAGATAGTTGATGGGGTCTTGAAGAGAAGTTGCATTTTCGGGCATCAATGATCCTTTGTGGTTGATATGCCATTAAAAAATGAAAAAAACCTGCACTATAAGAAGGTTTGGAACATTTTCATTTTCAACCTTTGAGCAAGTATCTTTTCTTCTACAAGTTCTACTAAAGAAGTCTTAAAAAGTGAAGAAACACATTCGCGAGACGACCAGAACGTAAACTTCTTAAATACTTATTAAATGATTGTAAGAACATTAATAACCAAAAAGAATTCATTTTATTTGTTAAAACATGTTGCTAACTAAATATCAGCTTTTTCGAAAAATACTAAGTGGGTCCAAAAAAAACATTTTTTTAAAACCAATTAGAACAGCATTAAGTAAATGGAAGCTTGTGCGAGCCACATACTTCCAGGATATGACAGAAGAACCTAGGCGTTTTCAGGAATTACATTGCCATATGTATAAGAGGCTACAAAGCCTATAATTTTCAAGGAGGATAGTCCTTCTGATAGAAAGTGGACGAGCTGAATATTGATTATTGTAACAAAACAAATTTTGGAGAAATTTCACAAACTTGAGTGCGAAGACCACTATCTTCACATTTTTGTATTTACGTATTACATTTAAGATAAGTCATATGAGATCGTAATGAAGATATTTGTCCAGATTGGCATTAATATAGCTTTGGAAATCAGTAGTTTCTGCCCTACTGAAAAATTTATATCATTTCCCTCCTGATCAACGAAGCGTGGTGATGTCCAGATTTAAGAAAGTAGGAAGAAAGCCAGTTTACACAGTTAGTAGCCTAGCCAGGAGAGACGCAGCCACCGTAGATGCAGATAACTATCTTCTTGGTGATTACGTGATACCCAACGTGCCACTGGCAACCACTGGGAATGTTAACATATTTTCTACTAGGCCTTATTCGGTAATCTTCGAATAGAGAGTACTTGACTTCCGTACGACTGGGAACTGCAAGGACGTTCGTGCTTAGTTAATGTTTCGTCTAGTTTCTCATATAAATGAGGTGAATATGTAATGATAAAATCCCAACAATTATATAACGAGTTAAAGTGGAGCGGCTAATGTAACTACTTAATGATCAAAAGGTTTTAGGTACAAAAACGTTGTTCTAGAACAACGATTGTTATTCTAGACAATTGGGTAACTGTAAATCGATTATGAATATGAATTAGTAAGTATAATTTATTAGGCCGAGGGAAGAGTACTTATTCAAGGGAAATCGCCTCCCACTTGTCAGCTTATAATATGTCTATATGTATTATATTACAATAGTGATAACAATTATCTAATAGATCAAAATGGTTGGAGACCAGATCAGCTTTGAATGTTTTGGTTAAGTACGTTTTATACGGGCTAGTTGAGGAATAATTTTGCAATATGAAATTAACGATGCCGCAATAAAAAAGTTACACAATGTGAAATTAATTCGCTTAACTTGGGTGACGCGAAAGCTTAGTCTCCTGCCTGTGGTAATTATTCGATAGGAGGATACATAGGAAGCAAGGAGGCAAGTATTAAATGAGGACTAAACGGTTCTGATCTCAGAATATCACTTATCACAAAAAATCTAGGATGTAGTGAGATCACGCACATGTTGCTGGGCTAAATTACTCAAGTAGCAGAGGCTTGCATAGGGCAAAAAGAGTATTTCTACCACCCTCTTCCCAGGTCTAGGTGTAAGCCGAAGGAATTTGGACAGGCAATAGACACTCTTGCACGGGAGATTTTAAGAGATAGCGCACTCCTTTAAATGAACCTACCTCTAATAAACATGCTTTAGACTGTTCTTATTTTTTTTCTTTCATAGCCCCTATAAATTTACAGATAATTATAGATCCTCAGGGGAATCTATTTACAAATTATTTTTGTATTTCCTGTACCATCGCTACATTATATACAGGTGTTGTTATTTTATAAAAATTATATAATGAATAAACAAGTACGAGGGTGGTCTAAAAAGATTCCGACCTCAACATGAAGATAGCAGCAGTCGTAAATAAAAGCTAGTGAATTTCGTTGTTCATCTGTTGACAGTTACTCACCAAAGTTTCAGCCATTTTGGACGCGCAGTTGTCGTGTAACAGTCGTTTGAGTGAGTCAATGTGAGTGTTTTTATGAAAATGGACAAAATCTAGTATCGAGCTGTCATTAAATATTTGTTTTTGAAAGGCAATACGCCTACACAAATCAAAGATGAGTTGGATTCAGTGTATGGGGACTCTGCGCCATCATTTACCACAGTGAAATGTTGGGCAGCTGAATTTAAAGTTGGTCGTAAGACCTTGGGAGACGATGAACGTTCGGGACGTCAAATAACTGCAACTACCGACGAAAACATCGCCAAAGTTTACCAAATGGTGCTAGACGACCACCGAATTAAAGTGAGAGAGATAGCAGAGGTTATAAACATGTCAAAAGAACGTGTTTGTTACATATTAAATCAACATTTAGAGATGAGAAAGCTGTCCGCGCGTTGTGTGTCACGTTTGCTCACGTTGGACCAAAAACGTGTTCGAATGAACATTTCCAACGCTCTGTTGGCGCAGTTTAGGCGCAATAAATCCGAGTTTTGTCGCCGATTAATTACTGTGGATGAAACTTGGATACACCATTATACCCCTGAAACAAAAATACAGTCCAAACAGGGGACTGCAAAGGGGGAACCGGCTCCAAAAAAAGCAAAAACTGTTTTTTCGGCTGGGAAAGTGATGGACTGTTTTTTGGGATATTCATGGAGTTATTATAATCGATTATCTTCAAAAAGGAAAAACCATTACAGGAGCATACTACGCATCATTATTTGACAAGCTGAAGGCAGAACTTGCGGAAAAACGGCCACATTTGCAAAAAAAGAAATGTCCTGTTTCACCAAGACAACACACCGTCTCACACCTCAGCGGTTGCCATGGTGAAAATCCATGAATTACGGTTTGAACTCCTTGACCATCCGCCTTGATCACCAGATCTAGTCCAAAGCGACTTCTTTTTGTTCCCTCATCTAAAAATTGCGCTCGGAGGACAGATATTTTTGAGACAGAGATTCAGACCACCCTCGAATAAATCTTTCGCCTTTTACTAAAGACTGTTCCTAAAAATGTCATTACAATACACTGTAGCATTTTTAGTATCATTCGCCTATCATAATGATTTTATGGAGATTTGTTTCAGTTCTAAAGTCCAGTTTAAATTTGCAAGGTTACACTAAATCTAATGTTAAATAATTAATAATAAGTTATATACCTGGTGGACAAAACACCAATTAAATATGAATACATGAAATTGGTTTAACTATGTCTACATGAATTCATAAATCTTAGATTACCCTAACGATGTATAAGTCTTCAAGCCGTACTTAATACTAGTGGATGAGCCAAGGATGTCACCGCTTTAGCAGGGACGAGCTGGAATTTGTCAGTGTGCATGCGAAGCTCGTTTAACAGGAAAACTTGAGATCTAGTCAGAGTGGACTATCCGTTCACTAGAGTGGCCAGTAGTGAGCCCCCTGCTCGCTGGATAGGGAGTGACACTTGCAGTCACGCACTCTCAAGTGACCCTAAAAGCTTCTACATCATAATCTTTGGAAGAATGATGTGTACTACTAGTTTCGCCGTGGCCAATGCTGTAAAATACCATAGAACCTCGCAACCATATATTGCTCCAAGCAAAAATTGTTTTATTGCTCATTGATTTTTGTCTAAAACTCTGGGTAATGCCCCTTTGTACAAGGAGCAGACTGTGTGGAAGCGGTAGTTCTAGCCAGGTAAGACAATACAAGGTTCGTCGTTTGACCTGTAAGAAAGTCCACTTTCCTTTGTTATGTTTAATATATTCAGATCCTAAAGTCCTACCTTTCAAACCGCGTCTTCCAAGTCCCCTGTGGCTTAGAATATTCTAACTACTATCCCATAAAAGCAGGAGTTCCATAGGGCAGCGTCCTGGGCCTATATATAATAATGTCCTGAGCGTCTGTGGCTCTCGCGCTCTTGGTCAGCCTCCACTGGCTCGTATCCGGTGACGTGGTGGACGGAGGAGTGTGGGGGGACTTCCCAAGATTCCGCTTCTTCTTTCGTATGTGAGGGAGGCAACAACCATGTGGACTTAGGGGGCCCCTGGGTTGTTTGTAAATATTGTATGAATGTGTGATTGAATGATGAATTGTAAATATGGTATGAATGAGAACATTTATCTCAATTATTTATTGCCTATTAAGTATTAAGGCAGATTGTAATTTCATCATAATAAAGTTGTTTTATATAATATATTCAGATGAGAAGATAGTACCTTCCTCATTATTACAGATTATTGTTTTAGTTAATTTAATATCCCAAGATGAGGACGTCTAGACTTAGGGTATGTGTATAAAAATTGAACCTGAAAAAGTTCTCTAATCTATTAAGTAATACGCTTCTAAGGGACAATTAAGGTTTCTCATATTACAACTAATAAGTTATTTTATAAAGTTTTAATTTTCCCATACAATTAACGCATTAAAGAACAATTAACCTTCCATAGCCTATACGGGAAATACCATATTTCATGTCGTTCCCACTGAAATCAGGGGGTTTTCTCTATAGCTTTTCATTTTATTTTTTATTTTATTTCCAGAAAGTAGCCTCTGTAATCCATTTTCAGAACCAACAAACTTAACACTATGCCATGTTCCTGCTCACTTTGCGATTGCCAAGTCAAACCACCATATTGCACTGGGAGGCGTGATATGAATATGGTTGCAAAGGACGATCGGCTCACAAAGGTAGTTAGTGGAACGGCCGGCGGATGTTGGCTGGTATCGAATTTCCGCTGTCCCTATTAATTACCGCTCAGTTACGGAAGTCAAGCAATCGATGCTAAAAGTCCGATTAGCCTTTTGTGAATTGACTGCTCTATTTGAAAAGAGTCCGTTAAGTTTATCAAAAAAATAATCATGTAAATATAACCAAAAAAAACAACCAACATATATATATAAATAAAAACAGTATTAGTCCTTAATCATGGGGGGGGGGTTTATTTCACAGGAGGAGGAGGCCCATAGAGGGGTGGGTATACAGTCAACAATAAAAACCCTACTTAGGAACCGACTCCCAATCTCATTGGCAAACAATATTGACTAACGCTAAAACAGGACAACACACACTAGCATTTGGGCCGAAATTAACCCAACTACTAGTGACCAGTAAGTAAAGGATACTTATTCTGATTTGCCATTATTAACAACTGTCGGGTTTGCCAATTGTTGGTGTTGCCACTAGGGGAGTGCCTAATGACTCTAGCCCTGGTGACAAGTGCGGATTGTTGTAGTTTGTAACATGGACCAGGTTCCATGTCGGCGTTAATATCTGACTCCATTTTATTGATAGGGATGTGTCCCGACAATACACTGTGTTCAGGAGAGAGGTTCAGAGGTTTCATAAAGAATAAGACCAGTTTTCAGAGTTCGGGGGGGAGATCGGCAGCGTAATAGTACAAGTCGTGAGAGGGTCTGCTAGAGGCTGTCTGACAAGGTGCCGGCCCAGAGGTGTGGCAGAGAAAGTGTAGACCAGTGGAAGACTAAGTGGACTTACTCCCAGGGCCCCGGGGCCCTGGCGTATCGCGACCGAGTGATAGCGGCTGTCTAGAAGAGGCGACTGGGAAAGAGTGTGTCTCCAGGGTGAAACTTCGTGATTTAAGTATAATTTCCCCTTCCTAGTGGAAGAGTCGGCTGAAAGGGGGTATGTTTTATGATGCCCAGGTGGCCAATCCCCCTTAAGTTTATTACTGTTGGTCTAAAAGGGTGTGTTTTATAGCTACTAGGGACTCACCTACTTTGGTTTTATGACCGCCGGAAGGTGACCAAAGGTCTACCAGGTCGGTTTTATTAGGGGCAGGTGGCTTACCCTCTCAGGTTTTATTGCTGGACCTTCGACCCTCTGTTACTTGTTTTATGACTGCCGATCTCTCCATGATTTATTACTAGAAAACGTTGTTTTACATCTAATTACAATACATTATACATGCACCAGAGTATAGGGTGATTTAACACTTATGTAGTTGAGTCACTACAACAACTTTCTCTGTAACCGTGACAGACATACGAACTGAACAATACCATGTCCATTTAATTTACAATTCTCCATTAATTGATGGAACAAGCCGCTAAAATCGATAGTACTACAACAAGGTACACATCCAGTGAGTAGAGAGTGCTAACTACATAAGATACTCTTGGGATTTACAGCCTTTTCTTGACAGTGTATCTTTTGCTGAGCGTGAGTGAAGTGAGCATGATTTTTCGGTTATGTTTTAGTTAGAGGTGGATTCGTCCAGGCACATTGTTTTATAATATTTGGCTTTATTTCATTATTATTTACTAATTATTAATGTCGATTTGTTCATTTAGTCTTGTTTTTTTTATGATAAATGTTTGCTTGTTTATATTATAATTACTATTACGGATTCGTTATTATCATTTTTTTATTAAAAATGTTTAACATCATTGTAAAATAAAACACTATTTAAAAAAAAGTCGGCCATAGTGGATAATGTTTAAAACACCTCTATTACAAAATTCTTTGAGTGAGGAAGAACGGGTCACTGAAATGAATGACTACCCAATATTCCAGTGAGTCAACATGACTATGTGGTGAAGCATGCCCATCTCTGTTATTCTAATTAACAAAACTGAAACCTATAGTACTAAAACTGTCAGCCCTAAAAGCAAATAAACAAATCAATTCGATTTCAAAGAACTTGCATACAAAATAATTTCATATTTCCGTGATACCGCTCTACAAAAGTCGCTTGCCACAGTGTAAATGTTTTCCTACACTGAATGTCGACCGTTTCCCTCTGCACGTACCAATTACTTGTGCACCTTCCCCTCCTTCCACTGCACTCTAATCTCCGTAATTTTTTGCCAAATTAACTCACCGCACGAACAAACGAGACGGAATTAGTATTAAATGTAAATATTTAAGGTTAATAATAAGCCGCTGAGACGGTATCATTGCAGAATGGCCATTGTTGGAATAAATTATGCCCGGGGAAAGGCGAGGTCCGACAATTACATAGCTCGTTATGTGTGTGTTGTATTGAACGAATCGCATGCGAACGAGTTATTAAAAAGTGTTTAACCCGACGAGGTGTATTTGTTAAGCAAATGTCCGGCGTTCTCACGGCCTCGCACATCTGCTCAGCGAGTCTTTAGGCTTACCTCCTTATTTTATTATTACGCCTCATTTTATCATTTCCTCCTCTCTCTATATGCATTAACAGACTGTTCGCTTTCAATGAGTGTATTCTGTTGTCTAATGTCACCTATCTTCTTCTGTCAGATGAAAATTGTAATCAATAATCTTCAGGTGATGCGGAAGTCACTAATCGGCTTCCGAAAATCCTCCGACACATTGTGTTTTACCAAATGGAAAAAAATCGCTCTAATGATACTATATTGATACCAGAGAATTGCAGTTTATGTTTCACATTCACACGGGCCAATATCGTTTTTATTTATTCATTAATTTGTAAATGAATTACTCACTTAAGAAAAAAGACTTTATGTTGTGCGGATACAAATTGTTGTTAATTGGAAGACAGCCCTCATTTAGCTATGAGTGTAAGCTGTAGTTCAACATCATTATTGCTGTAAATCCACTTCAACAATCATGAATTCTTTACTATGAAGTATTCACCAACTTATAACTGTGGCTAAACAATTTTGACTTACAAAAAAACAGTTTTTCTGCAGGATATTCTTCTTTTCGTAAAAGACTTTCTTGTTTCTAAACTGATGTCTTAGAAATATGACAGTGATGAGTTACAGTACTTTGTTATATAATGATAGTCCTACAGACTGGTGGGCTTGTGACTAGTAAAACGTTTGATTGGTTAGAGTGTATACCACAAAAATGGTGTAATTTCAAAGCAAATTAACAAAGCTACAATTCGTATTGGGGGACAATCATTATTAGCAATGAGTTTGAGAACGACGATCGATTCAAGGGAAAACTGAGTATAGCAATCTACTAATTAATGAACTATTCTACAACTACTAGTAGGCATCAACTATTACAACTTACAATGTCCATTTTAATCATTTCATTGTCCAAACCAACTTATTCTTTATTACAGATCGTATGTAATTATATTTATTATTTTTTATTTAGTATTTATATTTTAAAATAATGTATTGAAAGTAGTCTTATTTTTTTTTAAACTTAATTAATTCACTTTCATCGATGCTGAACTGTACAAGTAAGAATGAACTTCATCAATTATGGTCGTGTCATTTTCAGCAATTTTCATGATGTACAAAATACTATCTTAGACCGACAATTCAAAAATATCGTACATAAAGTAACATCGTTAAATGAGCCTCACAAGAGTCTAAAGGGAAAACTAATACAATATATATTTCAGCTTTTTTATCAAGTTTTCAAATCATCTTTGATGCTCCAAATTAGTTAAGATCTTCATTACGGAAGACAAAGCGATTTTTGAAGACTTTTTGTAGCTTTACTACTTTAAAGTACCAATATGTAATGCAAATTATTGATCTGAATAACAAGAACAAATATTGATTGCTGGAAATTATAAAAAAAATATTTTTTTTGTTTATACCAACTTACTATGTTTATACAGGTTACTTAATCCTGCTTTCTGGAGATGCCTTCTACTCTTATATCAAATTTAACTTCACTGTAAATTTTATGTTTGTATTTTGAATAGTTTCAAGACATACAGACAGTCAGACATACAGACACACACGGTTGGAAACATCGAGGTTTGAAGTTATGAAAACACCAACAACAAAACGCTAAATATCACGATTTTTATAGCAATGAAAGTATTGGAGTGAAGGCAACAATAATAAAAGAGAATTAGGTACTGCCAGACTCATATAAAATAAAAAACGCTTTCTTGGAGATCGGCGGTTTCCTGATCCATTGTGGTCACGATGAAAACACCAACAACAAAACGCTAAATATCACGATTTTTATAGCAATGAAAGTATTGGAGTGAAGGCAACAATAATAAAAGAGAATTAGGTACTGCCAGACTCATATAAAATAAAAAACGCTTTCTTGGAGATCGGCGGTTTCCTGATCCATTGTGGTCACGATTATGTAAATATTCCTGAGCCGACCGGCAATTATCAGCGGTTATAATTACCTCAGCGAGAATTACAATTTCTCATGTGTAATTCTCAGGCGAGTGTGTAACAGACACTGGGAAGTGGTGGGTCTCTATTATCAGTCCGACATAACTGGTTCACATTGTAGCACGAACGATAAATCTTCCGTCTTTATGCATTTTATGTGAAAAAAAGGAGACAATTTTTAAAAGTGATGCAGTTACGTGTTAAACACATGTGGCAGTCTCACTAGATTGGTCTTGTTCTTCAGTGATTATTTTATTTCGTTACACCCCGACATTCGCCCATAAGAAATTTACAAAGGTAGCTTCTATTCTGTTACTAGCGGCTAAGCCACAGTGGAGATCTGACGAATTGAACGCTCTGCCAATGTTCGGTTTTGAAAACAAGCCTGCGGCTTACTTTGTCTACTTTGTGGAGAACTCCACGCATTTGGTGATTACTTACAATCAGCCTGACCATTCAATCACAGTTAATAAATAAGAAAGGGTGCCCGAAGATTTTACTCTACTTGGCTGCAACCTACTCATTTGCCCTGACAAACCTGAGTGAGCTCCGACCAGTCCCAAACCTAAAGAAAATATCCTTGGGGAACCAGTAGAATACAAGAAAAGCTTCCTAGTACATACAGATGGTAAGAATGAGAACATTTATCACAATTACTTATTGCACATTAAGGCAGATTGTAATTTTACCATAATTAAGTTGTTTTTATTATTAATAGATGCTGTCGGGTTGTCACTAGGAGGTGCCTGATCACCTAGCCCTGGTGACAAGTGCGGATTGTTCGAGTTAATAACCTGGACAATTGTTCCAGGACGGTGTTAATATCTGACTCCATTTATGGTAGGTATGTGCCCCGACAATGCACTATGTTCAAGAGAAGAGGTACAGAGGTTTCATAAAGAATAAGGCCAGTTTTCAGAGTTCGAGCGGGAGCCCAGCAGCGTCACAGGACATGTCGTCAGAGGGCCTGCAAGGAGGCTGAAAGGCAAGGTGACAGACCCAGAGGCACTGAGGAGAGAGAGAGTGGGCGTTTGGGGTAGAAGCCCCTGGATTAAATAGTATTTTCCCCTTCCTGACGGAAGGTGGAGTCGGTCTGAAAGGGGTATGTTTATGATGGCACACCTGCACCTCTGTCACTAGGCGCGTGACCGGAGACAAGGGTTGCTTAGTTTACGACTGTTTATGGCATGCTAGGGACTCACCCATTTAGGTTTATGACCGCCGGGAGGCGACGATTGGTCTAACAGGGTTTGTTTTATTACGGCCAGGTGGCTTTTAGGCCGGTGTACCTGCTGTTACCTGACTTGTTTTACGACTGCCGGCCCCCAGCGTTTATTGTTAGACTCTCACCATGATTTACATTATATTATAATACATAATATATGCACCAGAGTATAGGGTAATTTAACCTATGTAGTTAGCGGTCGCTAGAGATGCAGTTTCGAATAATACTCAGTAAAGACAAACAATACTGGGATGCGGAGACTCCAACCCAGGACCACCTTATTTCCTTTACTCTCTTATCCTACATATTTATACTTATCACTATTATCTAGCTTACCATGCCATTAGCTATTACTTTAGTGGGCACGTCAGTAGGTCTCTGGTTCGGAACCTGCCTGTATACAAATTTGTATTATCCTTCACCAAAATTATTAAAACGTTCACTAGGTTGATTCAATTTAAAACCAAAAAGGATTATCATAAAGATTTGGAATTTTTGACTGGAATCATTTATCATGAATGATGAAAATGCATCATCGCATTTTTTTACAAGCAACGATTGAAGAAGATCAACTGATTTTCATCAGTTAATCCTTTAGGGCAGTTGTCGCCAAATAGTGAACCTACATTTAAGTTTTGTACGGACCATGGACAAATTTTAAGTAGCAGAAACTAATATTTCAGTGGACAACGTATACCATACAGGCGGAAATCGTGGACTTGACCAAAGGTAACTTCTCCCCCGATACTATGGCTCCTCCGGAAACGTCTGCCACAAATCATGAATGAGAGAAATGAGCTCTATATAAAACAGATAATAGAAATATTTTGTATTTATGATCACATGAAATAATTTATATCGGTAACAACAGAAGGGGCATCGGTACTGTGGGTATATTTATATCTTCAGAATAAAAAGTAAATGGCGATACAAATAATTAATTCCACAAGAGCAAAATCATCTCATTAGCACCATCAATTTAAATCATTTCTAGAAGAGACTGATGCTCCGTTTGATGACTTGTATCCCTACAACAACGAGAGATGGCTAAGTAAAGGCTAGGCGGATGAATGATTCATTGCAATGTTGTAGGGGGGGGGGGGAGTATCTTTTAAATTAGTGATAAAAAAGTAGAAAGTAAGTATTATACTTCCTTGCTGTTGAAGAAAATATTGCAACCCATTGCATTTTTATGTGGCCTATTTAATATGTTAAACTTGAAACAACAAGGCAAAGATTAACTTGTTTTCGAATCTGAAATTATCTCATAACAAAAAAGTTTTTAAAAAAGATTCACCTCTTCTCAGTGTCAATACATTTGTTTGAAGATTTTTCGACCAGTTTTGAAAAACTCTGTGAGGATTTCGAGAGAGACACACTAACTGAAGTAATTGAGAACGGTGTTAAGTTTTCTGGCCCACGAAAGTATGGAAATGTTTTGAAACGGGCCACTGGATAAAACAATTAGTGTCAACTAATATTGATCTTGCACATATTTTTGATGCTATGGATTAAGTGACCAGTTTGAGGCCAATCAACGAACCATGTTAATCGCGGGGAATCCGTCTAACAGTGATATAGACGCAGGTTGCGTAGCCATCCAAAGACATCCCAAGGGATGCTGGAGTCATCACGCAGGGGCCACTTTGATTATTTGTGAAGACCAACAAGCCGGCGAGTAACCACTTGTAACCTTCTGTTTATCGATTGTAGCCACACGCCAGAGAGATAGGAGCTACAATCCATACCAGCTGTCATCTTATTTTAAACAATAAACTTTCATCAGCAATTCACTATAGATATATCCTTAACTGAAGACAAACATTTTACTTTATTTATTGCCAAGGGAGATTTTATTTATTCGTCACTATTAGCTCATTCCATAGACATTTAGGGTACAAATTGTTTTTATTCCGAGGTAATATTCTAAAACATACAAATCTTTGAGACAGAAATAATATGTGAGAACGGTTTTTTTCTAATATATCAGTTATCTACAAGTGCAAGAAACATTTATGAAATTTTTAAGTTTTATAACAACTTCATTATGATAAAATTACAATCTGCCTGATTGGGCTATAAGTAATTGTGATAAATGATCTCATTCATACCAATTTACAATTTTCATTCACTCGATCATTCATACTATACATACAAACAGCCCAGAGGCCCCCCAAGTCCACATGGTTGTCTCCTCCCTCACCAGCGAAGGAGGAAGCGGAGTCTTGGGAAGTCCCCACGCTCCTACGTCAGCCGCGTCCCTGGATAAGAGCCAGCGGAGGCTGACCAAGAGCGCGAGAGCCACAGACACTCAGACATGATCAAAGAAACTGGTCATTGCCAGGACTCCCACTGTCACGTATTTATAGCAGGTCACGAAGCCACTGCCGTTTTTTTTCCACTAGGAGGATTATAGGGATGAGTGAAGCAGTGCAATGAATGTGCTAGGGAATTAGGGTGGTTGGATAGGTTACTATAGAATTTTATGAACTTGGAAGGGATGAGTTTAAGAATTTAGGGTATATTCAGATCATTATGAAGGGTTTTGTTGCTGACGTAATAAGGGGCATTTACTATTGTTCTCAGAACTTTTGATTGAAAGGATTGTATGCGCTTGATGTTCGACTTTTTTGCTGTCCCCCATAGCTCTATTCCATATGTCCAGATTGACTTAAGCATAACTTTGTAGATTGGTAATTTATTTTCTATTGAGAGATGGGATGTCCTTTGAAGTAGTCTGTACAGTTGTCCAAAGAGTCTGTTTAGTTCTTGTCTTTTTAGCCTCGTGTGTGGGTTCCATGTCAATCTTTTGTCGAGATGGAAGCCTAAATACCGTACTGTCTCAGACACAGGGAGAGGAATTGAATTTAAAGAGACTAGCGGACAGGACTTGCGGCAGAGAGTAAAGGTTATGTGGGAACATTTTGCTTCATTGACTTTGATTCGCCATTGGTTGCACCATTATTACTCTTTGAGACAGAAATAATATGTAAGAACGGGTTTTTTTCTAATATATCAGTTATCAACAAGTACAATTAAGTGCAAGAACATTTATGAAATTAAAAATAAATTTCAGAAATGGTTTGAAAATCGTATCATTGTCTAACTTGAGGAAATTTATAATTTTCTAGTCGTTCCTTTAGCTTAAAGTTCCTTCCAGTTAATGTTTACTGATCATCAACTTGTCGTCGAGTTGGATTAAAAGTTATTTTTAACTTATCAGTTCTATGAGTTTGATGTGAATCGATGTTACATAACGGTATTGTTGTACATTATCACTTTTTTATCTATGTTAAATGTTTAGAATATTTTGGACAAAAACCATTTGAAAAAATAGGACACTTACAAACAAGAGCAGGTTTTCTTCCTATCTATAGCTCCTATAGATTAGGGTATGTAACCGCGTGTACCATAAATGTAGAACTATATAAGCCAAACAGAGCAAGTGTGAAATGGCTCTGATAGTTACGATGCCTAGAGGTAATGCTCCAAGATGGCCGACTCTAAGAGAGAAAGTGTAAGACACCTACTATTTAGGCGTCCATTAGAACCCCTTCCATCTCTCCCCTCCTAGTGAGAGCTTGTCAGTCATACTGCGTCTGTGCGAATCTTCGATTCTACCGTATCGATATATCGCTGAATACTATCGATTGTTCGGCGCTGTAGTCAGCACCAGTGTATCTTAGGATATGAAATATCCGATTCTTGTTATTATAGCCAAAGAAAATAAAATATAGTAAGGGCCGGAATTCGAACCTTAATCAGACATTTTCTCAGGTTCCAGCTCAGGAACTATTTAAGATAATATTTCTGATGTTTATGTACGGTCGAGATGGTTACGCAAATATTTTACAGATATACTCCAAAAAACATTTTGAGAGCCCATAATCATGCATTCAAAATAACTCCAGTAGGTTTTAATAGGCAATTTTATGCGTTGAAAAGGCGATTCCCGATTGTTTATCAAATATAATTAATTATTCTGAAAACATGTTAGTAGTTCTGTTTTCTGACCGAACTCGGTCCTCCCTGGGCATTTTTCCTTCATTTTATATGCCCTTAATGTAGTTTATAAACACTTTAGCAATTCAGTTTAATAATTGATAATACACTTAAGTAAGTTTCTAAATAAAAAGAAATTGTACTGTTGGACATTAGCGTAGCAACTATTCCTAAAATCAACTAGGGAGGTAGTGAGTTTTTCGGATCAGATCATTTTGACGATCAGCCTATCATTGACTTCAGTTGACCGTTTCTGATGTGATATTTTTAGCTTGCAATCTTCATTTCTTTTTGTAAAACGCCTTGTTTTAAAAGGCGTTTTTTCCCTTTGAGCGTTTATATCGTGCGACAAAGCTCAAAATGTTACGTGCATCAAAAAACAAAGCGTTCGTCAGAAAGTGCGAATCCGTTATAATTACGCTAATTTGAATTTAACAAGCGTGATATGAGTCTACCAAGGGTGGGGAGGGGGTCACGAAAAATCCCCCCCCACCTCTACCCGTCGGTATAACATTGTAGTATAGCGTGCAAAGTGTTTAAACTGCTACTATTAGCCAAGTAACTGTTAGCAAAGTTTTTCGAGTGATTGTTATTATTTATGAGTGATATAAGTTAAACTACGGCGATTGTTAGTTAAATCGAGCAAAGCTTGCATAAACATTAGGCAAGGCACTTCTAGCTACTGTTCTAAGTGCCCGTTTTCCTGCCGGATTTATAGCACTTAAGTGTTAGCGCTTAGTTGAAGCGCTGGTTTCCTGTTCTGCTCTAGCATCTAACAATGGTGAGGTCTTCCTGGTACCGTCTATCACACCACTGTCTTCGGCACAACAGTACAGGGCTTTGCGGAGTTTCCTTCCTAGCTCTTGTCCCTGCTAACTGCGCTAAAACTGGAACGTTTTGAGAATGGTAGATGAGCTTTTTGGAAATGCATGGTTTTCCTTCGTTAGTGGTCGTTAAAATTATCCAATGGATGAAATATTTTAAAGGTATATTCGTCTTGTCGGCTGGAAACCCATATGTTCTGGTTAAGGTAATGAAATTAAGATAACGCGAAATATTTGGAGATAAATTCAAAGTGAAAAAGTGGTACCCTTGTTACTTATCTAACTTTCTCTGAATTTTTAGCAACTTTTAAAGAAACCTTACCAAGTGGCATACAGCTTAGGAGCTATTGATGATTTGAAGTAATGATCCGTCGTTATGGAGACAATAGAGACAGGTAAAACAAATTCCCAGATATTATAAAAAAAAAAATAACATGTATAAGGAAGTAGAGATCTTTATTTGCCTAACCTTCTCGACGTAGAAACCTATCTATTAGTTAATTTCCAAGTAATTAATATTTACTTAGATTAGAGATTATACAACTATTATGTCAAATATGATGCCTCTTAAAAAACACTATTTGAGCTAATGCTGCATTCGAGCTCGATCTAAATGACGATTTGGTAATTATTGTTTAAAAAAAAAAAAAAATTCAAGAGAGTTGATCAGGATTTCAAGATCTTTAATTTGATCCTCTTCTCTAAATCATGGACCATATAATTTTTTTACCACCGAGTTAGTAGTTTATTAATTAAACATCTCAGAGAGATGTTTTTCAGGTTTTGATATGTTCCCAATATCAAACAAACAATATCTCAATCTTAGATAGTGACCGAGTGACAGACTGGTGGAAAAAGGTGCTACTAGTTTGTTGAGGGTGCCAGGTGTAACATTTTCCCCTTTACTTTTCGATACATCAACATAGTGCAAAAGGCCAGCAGAAGATGAGCTCTGCTGATTGAAAATTAATCTACCTTTCGCACTTGAGTTAACAAAGAGGGCCTGTGAAGAGTTAATCAAGCAGCCTCCTCAAGTGGGAACAAAGAGGAAGCACTGGTAGTTGCTCAGAGAATCAGCAGCTAAACCACATTAAGGGAACGACTCTTTTTAGGGAGTAATTTATTTAAAATATTCCCGATTAGTATATATTCCCAAAAACATACACAGTTCAGCACAATACCATGTGGAATATTCAGATGGATATTCACTATCGTAGAAATTATCGCAGGTAGTCGACGACCACACAGAAATTTTAAAAGAGGAGCCTCTTCATTCTAGCCTGATAGTATCATAAGGGACTGTGAAAAAACAACTTGTTAGTATTAAAGTAAAAAATCATCTTTACCAAAAAACATATTGAAATTGGTTAGAACAGCTAAAAATACTTTATCTATTTTTTTCAAAAATGTTTTAATTTCTTGTTTGTTTCTTTTCACTAATAAATACATAGTTTTGACATTGGAGTTTTATCACCAAAATATTCATTAATATAATTATTATTAACCAAAGGAACAATATACTGGAACTGAAAACCGGGTCTTTTCCATTATACGGTCGGATGCCCCACCGACTAAGGCTGTGTGAGTACCGAGTGAGGAAGATGGTAATATGAACTCTCTTAATATGAACTTCAGCAAATCTCGCAATAGCTATAAATATTTCAATATAAATATAGTTAACTCATCAAAGAAAAAGTTAGAAAAATCCAAATATGTCAACAAATAATGAAATTAATAAAACTAATCAAAATTTGTGCTCAATCAAAATGCATATCACTAATTCTGTTATATATACATATATAATATTTCATTAAAGAAAAAACTCTTCGGACTTGCCAATGAAATGGATTATTTTATTATTTTGTCCCTGTGAACCACTGTTTAATAGAGAAACTTCACGGACATGTTCCTTATTTTCTCCATGGTTGTGCAGATGAGAATTTTTAAAATTAGTAGAAAAAAAAATCCGGTCATAATTACCCATGATGCATGTTCCTGTAATCGTCGTAGCGAGCCGAGACTGATATAGTGGCGATAACAGTTAATGAACCTTCCCACGACCCCCTAGATCTAAGGAGGAAGCCTCCTAGATTAAAAGACATTTAGAGGAAGGTTGCTCCGCTGCTATCGGGATCATAACCCGCCTGAGCGGACATGTTGCCCCGTTCCCCGTTCCCATTGGCCGATCGGCGAGCAGAGGAGGAGGCCTGTTTTAAGTACGGCGTGGATCGTGATCCGAGATAAAGATCACAGTGATTATGCCTCCATGGATGCTACGTGATCTTACATTACCCCTTACATTTCCCTTTATTAAATGCGGGAGAGACTATCCCGCCGTGCCCATTATCCATCTGCTTCGGTCATTATGTCTCTAACCGGCACCCTTCAATTCCTATCCAGTTTTTAATATCCCTCTTCCATCTACGAACATTATTGGATAGATCCGAGTCGGATCCCTCAAGACAATTTGGATCGTCGACTAAGGGGGGGGGGAGGTTTCGAAATCGAAACGGAATTGAACTTTCTGAAAAGGTTACCCCCTTGAAAATAATAAAGTGGCAATTAAAGTTTCTTCGTGTTCGTTTGTATCACGATCGTGAAAGCGCTGATAATAATAGCTTATCTATCATAGTCTATGGCAATTCATAAGGTAATTCCGCTGGGTAATTCACTTCTGAACCCATTATCCTGGAAATAATCACCAATGATTGACCGTAATGTGGACATTATTGGTTTATGCAAGATAGATATGTTATCTCCGATCTTAACAAAAATGCAAATTGACCAATAATCCCCCGATATTGTCATTTAACTAATTTAACTGCAATTTATTTTGATGATCGAGCTGTACAAATTTGAATTCGTTCCTTAAGTCTGATGCTTAAGAATATTCTATAGAGTGTTTAATACTTACTGAATAGCTTCCCTCTGGAACCCAACATCTGGAGCCTTAATGCAACAAACCAATGCATCCAAAGAAACCAGTCGTATTTCTATCCACTAGCTTGATTCTACATAAGAACACATAATGAAATTAAATCATTATTTAAAGAAAAGAAGCCAAGAAATTTTAGAAAGGTAGGAGTGATCAATTTGGAAAATACAGGATTCTAAGAAATGTTGGCTTTCGGGTTCCTTAGCTTTGGAGAAGTTGGAGTTCCTGTGTCCTAATTATGATCACCAGTATTTGTAACGATTCATCCATAAGATAAAGAATTGATTTATGTGAGTTTATTTATGCAGAATATAATGTTCCATACGACTAATTTCATCACGCCTTAGAACCACCTCAAATGCAACTATACAACTATACAGAGCTACCATGCACCTCGATTACAGATACTCCTTTTGGCAAGATCTCAACTTTATCATTGATTGTTTGTATTACAGCAGCCCGGTATCTTATAGAATGTTGTATTAAAGTCTAGCTACAACAGACGTTTAAAGTTTTCTGGGATTAAAGTAATTATTCCGCACTCATGTGGACTATTTTATACAGCTGCACCACCCTTGCATCTCATCCATCGGTACATATGAAATTTTCAGATGGTAAGGATGGTTGATAAAATCGAGAGGAACTCTTTTGTGTACAAATGTTGAGCTGGTGGATTCTAGAGTGTCTTTTCAATTTTAAGTCATTCATAGGTTTGAGCTCATCCCTCAGCAAGGAATTCTTACTGGCAAAGAGTAAACTCGACGACCGGCCGAAGATCGGGATGGTTCAAGGCTTCCCTACAGTGAAGGCGTCCGACCACCGGACCTCTTCTCCAATGGCGTGCGTTTAAATTGCCCATAATGAATAAACTGTAATTTTGCCTTCTCTAATGGCAGCCTTTGGGACTGGAATTACTTAAAACTCCGCACAACCAGGAACTTACCAGGCAGGATTGCTTTTCAATTACTCAACGCTATTATTTCCCTACACCTTCCGAGATAATTCGATTTAGCAATTATCTCTAATGCTCACAGCCGGATAGCGATATCACAAGTCAGTACAGATCAAATAAAAAAACAATTCTTTCCTCAGCATTTCAGTGTCTTTTTTTTTTGTTTTTCTTTTAATGTTGAAGTCATTGTGAGATGGTATTATCGAATGATTGTTCTTGAAAATTGTCCATTCGTAATACATTCCCAGTGCTACCTTATACTATTTAGAAACTTGATTCAACTTAACATTTGCCAATCGTTAATGACGAAGCATCTTACTTGCAATTTACTATTGGCCTACCCTTACTGAAACAATTATTCCCAATCTTTAAGAAAGCTGCATCCCTGAATAACATCATATGGATATCCTTACAATGTCTACTACTGAAGAACGCTTCCTATATTTGGACTGCAGCTTCAAATACTTCATAGGCTTAAAATGATTCGAAGTAAGGTGCTATAAAAGACCCTAAACTCTCCATTGGTCCAATTCAGGACGAGCTAGTCATCCTCGTATTGACGAGGACATAATATATACGTAATATATTATAAGAGCTGAGACAAAAAACAGCTCACTGCTATCAAGAAGCCAAGTATGGATCTTGTGGAACCGAGACATTGTCTTATATTATCATGAAAAACTAATATTCTTTATTGATCTTACCTGTTTCCATTTTTACACAGTGACTTTAAGATGCAACAAACACTTATAGGATAAAAACTGCCTCGTACTTACAACATAAACGAAAGTATACTCTTAGAAAATACTTCGTATAATTTATTAATATCAGTATTATTTAATAAGGCATATAATATCCCAATTTTAAAACCTAGAATGAATGACAGATGAAACAATTTTTATCATTTTAATTCTTCGAATAATTTAACGTTTCTTCCCAGCTATCAGAGTGGTTTGTATAGAGCTTACTTTGTGTTACCGGTGGAGTTGTTACCACAGTGTTGGCACCTACAGCTTTCCCTTTCATTTTGATTTATCCAAATACGAGATGATCCAATCGCATCGTTACGTTAATCTTTCTGATTAACTGAAAGGGATCGTTGCCTACCTAGTCACCCAAAAGGTTGTGCGTTGGGTTTGTTTTGATAAGCCAACTTTTCAGTATTTCAGATTGATTGGTCTGATTATCTGATTAACCGAGTCAATCCCGTATTGGATATAACAATGCATGAGAAGGAACCCAACCATTATTGACCGTGAACCCAACCATGAGAGAACAATTTTTTTTTATAGGGAGCCAACAACAATCTGTACTGACCACAAACAACGGCCAAGTCATTAGGGACCTATTGGCAATGGTTCACCGCTCTCCATACAATCCACCACGAGTTGAAGTCACCCTAGATAATGGACTCTCGAACATATCTCACAGGAAATTAAATAGGATCCTAATTGAGTTATATAATTAAATTAAAAAAAGACCAATTTATTATGACATGGCACGCTTTCTTAATTCACGCGCGCGCACCTTTTAACATAATTTTTGTTTTTCGCCGGTCCGCTTCCGGAACACTAATTATCGTCCGGTAGTTGTTCCAGCGGCCGTGACCATCCGCCGATCGCCTCGTTAACGACTGTCTTGTTAGGTTTAGAACGCAAGCCGTTATACTAGCGCAGTAATCATTAAAAAATAACTAGCTAAAATATATACTTTTGACACAATGGTCCATTAAGACCAGTCATTATTTCTTTTTAATGGTTATTTCATCAGCACTATCTCTTGTATCTTGTGGTATTTTTCCACTGTATTCTTCTGGGTTCAACATGTCCACCAAACGTTCTCCATTTCTTCAATTCAAATCCTTCATTCTCTTACAAAACCAAAGATCTTGTCTAACCCACCTTTCATCATCTTAAGTCACGTATATGCCCAATCGCCTCTAGTTTGTGCATCTAACATCTGAATTTTTGTCTTTACCTTCAAACTATTCATTAATCCTCCCCCCTCCATTATTGAAATCCTCCCTTTTAAGTTCCTACATTGTGACATTCAAGACCAAGGCAAGTAGCAATTCGAGTTGAAATCCGAAGGTTAATCATAAGGTCTGGATAACTGAAAATTCAATAAGATTGGTAATTTATATCAAAATTGTATGCAATGTTCTAATTTACCAGTGCTAATACAGTTTATTCATATTACATCTCGATTTTAATCTATATATATTTTATGTTATCCTGTTTTATGCTTATTTAAATTGTTGAGGCTGGAGTTACTCTTAGGGGACCATTATTCCAAAAAAACAAAAAAACAACAACTTTATTATGATAAAATTACAGTCTGCCTGATTGGGCTATAAGTAATTGTGATAAATGATCTCGTTCAATGAAATTGAAAGTTAGTGCCATTCCAAAATAAAGTTAGTTTTTATTTATTGATTTTATATTTGTTTTTTTGTTTATACAATTATTCATGTAACTATTTCTGGGAAGTAGTTTTTCTACTTTTTGAAAGGAGTATGGTATGGGCATATCTGATTTTTCGAGATAGGCTTAACCTTGGCAGTGTTATAAGATCGGTGGAAAATAAGTGTTGTATAGTGTCATTATATTTATTAAATAATTACATGGAAAAACAGTTCTAGTAAGTGGCCACAAGTTACTCTATTAAAGAAGAAATACAATCCTTTTCTATTTCCTGTCAATTAACATAAAAACAAACCGGCCCGTCAGCACTCCGTTAAAGAGAAATACAGCCCGCTATGTCAACAACAAAAATAATAAAAACGCACAAAAAAAAAAAGTTGACCATTCAAAAGCTAAACTAAATGACCTAGTATGCCAAAAGAAGCCGCTACGGTGTTGGCCTAATCGTAGGCGGAAATATTACGGATTCTGAATGTTAAATACCGCGCGATGCGTGCCTCCTCCCGACAGACGTGGCGATAACAACCACCCACGGAAGTGGACGAGTATGCCAGCTCGGGAGGTTATATAACAGTTATATCCATATTCAATTCATTCAGGTAGTGTGAAAGTTGGTAGCACTGCACTATTAGGACACGGGAGGAAAAGAGATTTTCTCCGTGTGAACACGCCCAGTGGCCAAAGGATCAGAAATGGATGAGGAAGTATATGTTTGTGATTGTTGCGTTGGATATCGGATTGAAGGGGAAAATTATCAGTGGGCAACCTTTCAAAATACAATGCGTGTCTTTACGTCTGACATGCTAGTTTACAGCCCTTCGCAAATTTCTGTTAAGGGCCTGATTATGTAGGTATTAATTGATAGAAAAACACGTTATCCGCCACTAATACGAATAAACTGTAACCATCTATCCACCAATGCAGGCCGATGACCCTCAAAACATCTACTAAGAGCAAATAAATTCCAAGTCTATAATTATGGTAAATAATTGTGCAAATGAACAGTACCTTGCCTGTTGAGGTTATTGCTTCTTTTCAAAACAAACAACCATTATATTTTAATTTGTGTGTCTGTTGGGCTAACAACAGAGTATAGTGGTGAACAAGACTGACAATCATACATGAATACATTGGATATTTAGAAGACGTGAAAAATCTACAAAAAACTTGATTTAGAATAGGAAAAAAAATGTTGTCCAGGACAAAGTCCTCAATAGTGCTCAGATAGCAGGCTTACGTCTGGCAAACAAAAATAAATATTACATTTAAAAAAAAATAATAAAAAAATACAATGAAAACTAAATTGTGAGCCTCTCTAAGAAAAAATAATAATAAGCATAAGAATATTTAACTGATTTTAGGGAAAAAAATCCTTGATGGATCCGCATAATAACAAAAAAAAAACATTAGCAATATATGAAAATGCTATAAATGATAACCATTAGGCTGATACAAACGGAAAAAAAGTACACACAGCAGTTAAATTTACAATACTGATAAAAATATAATAGCTAAATCTAGCAGGCGTCTGTCAAGACAGTGAGGAGGTGTTGGAAAAGCAGGGGTTAGACGGTTCTTAGGGATGAAATATAGTGGATGTTAGGAGATACAGAATCCCTGAGGGATGTTGATCGAGCAAGGCAGGAACGACCATATACTGACGTTTTATCGGTAGGAATATAAGGATCAGAGAGAAGGATCTTTTGTTCCAGGAGCAGGCTGAGGATTTGAACTGTAAAATATTGTATACGTAATGAGGGTGATAAGAATGAATGGGGTGGAAAAGGAATGAGCCAAGAATAGTGCATGGAAGGAGGTGGAATGAATACATGGGCAGTTCATAATTCGCTTCAATCTGTCCTCGAATGTTCTAAAGAGTCAAATTGCGGGACAATGAGTGGGGATACAAGAAGCCGATTACCATTTCCTGCGTTCCCCCTGCGTTTAACCTTAGTTTATTAAGGCTAACTGTGGATCGGATCCAAGACTCTCTGAATCTTGGCAAACACATATAAACAATCGGAGAGGGGTAAGGGTAGATAAATTTGGGAGTCGTCTGCGTAAACGTGATGGGATCAATGTTGAATAGAGTGAGGGCGATCGTTTTTGTAACACCTAAAAGTAAGGGGAAATGCATGATCCCTGGGTTACACCCGAGGGAAGCAGATAGGGGTTGATTAATAATAGTAACCTCTTGTGAACGGTTGGAGAGGAATATAGAAGATGTACCTATTGGAGAAGATTAATGATCTGACTTAGAAAGAAGGACTGAATGGTATGTGGTATCAAATGCTTTGGATAAATAAAGAGAATAAGAAGTGTTAGTTTTATTTATCAATAGCAGCATGAATGTCACTAGCGATATCAGCTAGTGGATATGGTGGGGAGTAACAGCAACGGAAACCGGATTGTAAAGGGTCGAAAAATTGGGACTGCTCAAAGGAATTGCAATTTTTAGATTGAACTAGTCTTTCTAGTGGTTTGGGCAGGTTAGAAAGGTTGGATATTGGGCGATAGTCGTTTAGTGAAGTAGGCTTAGGATAATAAATCCAATTTGGTTTTCCAATGGTCGGTTGGACTAAGGCTTTTTTCCAAGAAGTTGGAACTCAGAAAACTGAGTCCTGAAGGAAAAAATTGTACTTATGGAAAAATGGGGAGGATGACTGAAAGGCTGTTTTATTAACTTGACGGGAATTGTGTCAGGATCAGTGGTGCTAGTGCTATCATTAAAGTGGTTATAAGATCGGGGGGAGAGAAATGTATTTCAATGTCAATTTGTTAATTGATTAATTACATGTAAAAAATCTATAATTTGCGTTAGGTTATGAAAATAAGGATCTCAACATTCTGATTAACACTAAACAATTTGTTTTTAAAACTATAATCCAAAACGTTCTATGAACTTCCATTAACATCGTGTTCGCATATTTAACTCAACAGATGTTTTTACTAGGGGCGTAATATTTTTTATGGTAGTTCCATTTGGTGCCCCGATTAAGTAAAAATTAGAGGGCTATTGTCGGGGGGGGGGGTGTCACTAGGGGAGTGCCTAATCACTCTAGCCCTGGTGACAAGTGCGGATTGTTGTAGTTAATAACATGGACCATTGTTCCATGTCGGCGTTTAATATCTGACTCGATTTATGATAGGTATGTGTCCCGGCAATACACTATGTTCAAAAGAAAAGGGTATGGAGGTTTCATAAAGAATAAGATTTGATCAGAGTTCAGAGGCGTCAGGGGGTCTGCAAGGCTGTGAGACAGGGTGACGACTCAGAGGTGCGGCAGAGAGAGAGTAGACTAGTAGAAGATTTCAGGGCCCCGGGGGCGACTTTCGAGGTGCAGAGACTGGAGAAGAGTGAAGAGTGAGCCTACCGGGGCCAAGTGGTCCTGGTGTAAAGTGACAAGTAGTGCGGCGGTGGAGACTAAGAAACAGAGTGTCTTTTCAGGGTTTTTTTTTTTTTTATTTCAAAACCTCAAATACAATGTACAAAAGAAAAATAACAAAATAATAATCGACTTACAAATTTCTCCTCTTCCTGCATTTAAATACATATGGAGGAGTGCATAATACAATAAATTTTTTGATGTTGTTAATAGTACTCAGTCTTATATTCACACTAGGTGATGAGGCTCACCTTCTTTTTGCCTCTTTTCAGGGCGAAAACCCTTGATTTAAATATCCGTCGCCCCTCCCTACCGGGAGGCGGAGCCTTAAGTTTTATGACCGTTGGCCTAAAAAGGGTTTGCTTTATGATGTCACACCTCCCGAGCTACGTGACCTAAACTGTTTCTGGCATGATTTTATGACCACCGGAACGTGACTGAAGGTCTATTTTATTAGGGGCAGTGGCTTATCCTCTAGGGTTTTATTGTTCGTACTCTTAACTCCACGAGTTTTACCTGGAGACATGATAGTTAGCGTGTTTTCATTTGATGACCCGTAATACAATCAGATACATTAAAAATACTGAAAGCCCATTGATTAATTGCATAATTAATAAAAAAAATAAACTTTTTCTATCAAATCGGTAATCTTATTCTCGTCGTCTTGATTAATAATATGTGACATTCATTGGGTTTTTATTACACTAAAAACCATACGACTCCCCATAGCATATTCACACCTGCTAACTAATAATTGTATTATGCATATCTTTTCGCAAACATTTTATAATTTTAGAGTCCATGACATTTTTAAAGGACATTTAAAAATGAAAAACACCTCTTTTGTTCCGAGGTCGCGCACTAAATTAAGTGAACAATTATCTTTTGAATCCTAAACACACAAGAAAGCCAAGGCCTGACAAATAATTCGGAGGTTAGTTAATATGGGAACAGGTGAGCGAGTAATTAGCGAACGAACGACTGCTTGTCGACGAACGTTTGTTTGTCTTTGCCACTTCCTCCATTCTTGGCGTTCTGTTGCGTCAGCGCTAATTGGATCTCGAATCATTTCACAATCGCCTTCCGTTCTTGCCTAGCTGGACCGACTTATTGCATATTGAATATTATAGTTTGCCGGAAACTAACCGTCAGGGCATCTATCGAGGAAAAATATCTTCGCTACTACAACGTTGCCTGGTTCTAAGTATCGACGTCAGTTTCTTGAATATGAATTCTTAAATAATTGTTGTAAAACCTATCAGTATTGTCTTCATTATATTTCTAGGTCATTTTTGAAGTTCGAAAACTATGACTTGAGAAATCTTTGAAGTTCCAATTGTAACTAGCTAGAAGTGACACAAAATTTCTCTGCGATTCATAAAAAATACTATAGATACACTAGAATATTAACCATTCTTGATGACCTAAAAGACCCTTTTTGTGTGAACATTGTAGATTTTATTATTTTTAGATAAAAAAAAATAATAAAAATTTTCAAGTTTAACATGTTTTCCATACTCCGCGTTATTGCACTTGGAACATTTCGAGGTGTAGTATCATTATAATTTCAAATCGTTTGAACCTCTTTTTATAACCACAGTCGCAGAAGACGCAGGCTTGCGAAAGTAGAACCTCTCCCTTCGGACTTGGCTTGGAGGATGATATTCCACCAGAGCTCACGGGCATCGCCCCTTGATATCGCCCGCCATTAAAGTCGAATCAGCTGGAGATCTCCCTCGCAGATTGTACAAACTCACTTCTACTTCTGCCTCTGTCTCTTCTTCAGCTCTAATGTCTTTTAAACTGATCCTCGCGAGCTTTTGTGTAACAGCCACTAATCCACGGGCGGAGAGGACGTAATGAAAAACGTCGTTCCCTCCTTTAATTCAACCCTTTTCCTGTTTAAAAGTATGTTAACGACCCTCAATTGAAGTGTCGTCGGTGAGAATGACTCAGACCTGACAATCTGAAGCTTTTTTAGGGTAAAGCAGGTTCGAGTGGTTCATAATATTGTTTGTTTTATTTAATTCAGTAGCATTCTCTTGTTCGTCTAGTGTACAAAGAGGTAGAAATTGTGGTATTTTACCTCCACCACCTAGCGGCAAGATGCCAGAACTAGGGGGTCTTTGTTTGAAACAGCCTCTTGGGAGAGTTTTTTCTTTGGGAGGCCTTGGAAAATGTAGTGTTGTGGACTACATAACTAAGTATAGTTGGTTAAGTTAAGTTAAACTCTTCATTCAATATCCGCAGAGTGAGTTACAGATTCCACAATCTTTGCATAGCGCAATGTATAGCAATAAACTAAAATGACTGGTTTGTGTATTTAATGGGTATGTGATATTGGTTTTAAAATATGTTAGGATTTAATGTAGATATGTACTGTACTGTTTTATTGCTTACTTACAATAGTTTAATGATGTAGATACTTTCTTGTATTAGAGCAATCACACACTAGGTTAAACAGAACACATGCCAAAATACTTGTCCGGTTATTTAAATATATTTGGAATTATAACTTCTTTATTGTGCTAAAATTACAATCTGCCTTATAAAGCAATAAGTAATTAAGATAAATGTTCTCATTCATACCATATTTACAATTCATTATTCACTCGCTCTGTATGAATGAGCAATTTCATTGACTTGCTCATTCATACAGTATTTACAAAAAGCCCACAGGCCTCCCAAATCCACATGGTTGTCTTCTACCTCGCATGTGAAAGAGGAAGCGGAGTCTTGCCAAGTCCCACATGCTCCTCCGTCAGCCACGTCACCGGATACTAGCGAGTGGAGGCTGACGAACAGCGCGAGAGCCACGTACGCTCAGGACATGGTTGGACAAACTGGTCATTGCCAGGACTCCCCCTGTCACGTATTATTAGCAGGTCACGAGGCCACTGCCGTTTCAGTCTCCGAGGAAGATTATAGGGGTGAGTGGTGCAATGCAATAACTGTGCTACGGGATTAGGGTGGTTGGATAGGCTACTATGGAATTTTATGAACTTAGAAGGGATGAGTTCAAGAATGTAGGGTATATTAAGATCGTTATGAAGGGTTTTGTTGCTGACTTAATAAGGGGCATTTACTATTGTTCTCTTGTTCTCAGGACTTTTGATTGAAAGCATTGATGTTCGACTTTTTTGCCGTCTCCCATAGCTCTATTCCGTATGTCAAGATTGGCTGAAGTATAATTTTGTAGATTAGTAATTTATTTTCTATTGAGAGATGGGATGTCCTTTGAAGTAGTCCTGATTAGTTCTTGTCTTTTTAGCCTCGTATGTGGGTTCCAGGTCAGTCGTTTGTCGAGATGGAAGCGTTAGTACCGTACTGTCTTGGATACAGGGAGAGGAATGGAATTTAAATATATTAAATACTTTATATTACTTCTTACTTCTATTAATGTATATTCCTTTGTAATGGAGTGTTTGTGTATATAATAGAAGTCATTTTCTCAGCATATATATGTGGTACCTTTTAATTTGTTAGTGATGTATACCGGTGGAATGTTTTCGAGTTCATTTGTTATTATGTGTTGAATCAATAGTGCGTTGAAATATACTTACTACTATACTATTTAATAGTATTAGTATCTTGCTTTCTAATAAAGTTGTGTATGTATTTTAGTCCAGTTTTAATGTCCATGTGCTTTCACTTCAATTTTATAGATAGCATTAATGGATTGTTCTGAAACCAGCTTCGGTTATCATTATTGATGTTTCATTAGAAAATATGTATTGTATTTCCACTGTTTAATGGTACTCTAAGCGTATCTTATAGTTTATGACCCGTCGTAAGGTTTTCGATGACCAACACTCTGCGGCTTTAAGTTGACTTGTTGAGTACAGTACAATCCCTTGATCCCATTGGCGGGATCTGGCACTCGTATTTCAGGCTATTGTGTTAGTTCGATTACCCTGGTGCACTATTTTTATATGTTTGACACTATCCTTTTATACTAGTTTAATTAAATATTGCGACATTGAGAGCATTGTTCAGTTTCAGATCTACTGATCTTCAGTTTCCTCTCCGTAGCAGTGATGTTGGTGTTCGAGTAGCGTTGGAGATCTCCCTAGAAGAGAAATTCTTTAATTTTATTTAATAGCAAGAGGCTGACCAATTTTACGTGAGTTGCTGAAACACTGCAAACAATTATATCAAACGACAAAACTTTTAGGAATACAGATCAAATTGGAACAAATGCAAATAATATCAAAGATTACATTTTGACTAAACCAATTTTCTACAAAAACAAAATTTGTGTGCTTATTGATCATATATTGCTTGTTAATAGCCATTTATGTTGGTTGATGATTCCGATAACGGTATCCTCGGCCAGAAGATACAGATTTTTTAGGTCAATCCAACCTTCGTAGAGTTCATGAGTTAGGTTTGTTATAACATTGTGCATCGAGCGCCAAACCATATACCATATAGTACTAACTATTTCACGCCAAACCAGCTATGACACTGTTCTAGCTATATGTCCACAAAAGTTTCATTAATAGGTACAAATTATGTATTATACTTTATATATATTATTATATTGGGTACATAATATTAGATAGATTAGGCGATTTCAAGTGACGAAAGACCATCTTATTTTACTTGTAAATTAAGCACTCTGCTAATGAGAGCCTGTTATATTGGTTTTTGTTGTTAGTATTATTCTTTGGATATACTAATTAAGAGGTTATTGTTATTTAATTTATGATAAATATAAAAATTTTACCGATATGCTACAATTATTTTATTTAGTTGAATTAAACACTTAATTTTTCTCTCGCTTCCATCCTCCACCTTACTTGTAGACTTGCTTACATTCAGTCAATTATTTACAGGTTGGCCATCTCTTTTAGATATAGCATGTAGGCAAGGCGATCATTCTCCCTGAGCACTTAGTTGACTAAATGTATCAATATTTGGAGGCGATCCCAACTTTTGGTAGCAGCCGATGTCACCGGAGCGGTCCATATCGTTGGACTTCCTGCAGCGAAATAATCACCCGTCGGTCGGAAGCGGCTCTAACAACTTCCTCCAGTGCTGCCAACACAAAATATCTGTTATTATATAAATAGCTTATTTAGCTTTTTCCTCTTTTTTGTCATTTTCCAGCCGGTTCGCTTAGCCCACTTTGTGGCCCCATCATTTTAGGAACAGTTTAACTTCGCCATGTGCTATTGTGTTTTATCCTCTTTTTGTATTATACACAGGTATATGCACGATTGTTGTGTTTAGACTGAACTTACAGGATGTGATAATTACTGTTTAAATGTTCACTTATACAATATTTGTCACAACTATAAAAAGCATCGCAAGTGCAGTATCGTTAAACGGTGAACAAATCAAATAACTGATTGCTATATCTCAAAAAAAAATTTAGCAAAACTATTAAAATATCAACCTTTTGAAGTCAGATAAACTGTGACACAAAATGGCACGAGGTGAAGGAATGTTTAAGGCATTGTTCTTTATATTAATACACATTTCGTTTAGTTCTTTTTTTTTTTTTTGGCAATTTGTGATAATCTTATATCATATGTTTATTTATTTATTGCATTTAAATATAAATGTTATTGATTGCTCCCTATCACAGTGTTTCTGACATCACCTCAATAAGAAGCACAAGATTACTAAAATTAATTTTAGGGCGAAACGGTGCATTAAAATGTTTCAACATTTTATTTGTTAATAAAGGAAGACTAAATTAAAAACATATTATGACTTCATATCTTGCACTCTAAGAAGAGGCTTATTTCGAAAGCCCTCGTTTGTAACCTAAAACATGGTGGACAGAGAACAACTTTGTATTTCATTTAACAATTACCAAAATTCAATTCGTTGAAACTAGAATGCAGGGATTGTGTAACGGTTTCGAAAAGTTTTTATTGACATTTTGAATGTTTTTTTAAAAAGAATAGTGCACTAAAGCTCCAATAAATAATATACAGTCGCTATGTCTAGATGTTTATATCAAATTAAACATCTTGATATGATTGAAAAAGATTATTTTTTTATTTATGATTGGTTTGTTATTTCACACTTTATTACTTTTCAAGGTGCTGGTTTGATTTTAAGTACCTTTGGGTCACCATTGCAACTTTACATTCTTTTAATTTTTCTGCTTCTAAATTACTTCCTTAGGAAGTCATTGTTTTTGTTTTTTTTCTTCCTATGCACTCGTCTACCATTGCAGGGGACTTCTTCTGAGAAGTCAGAAGAAACTGGTTGAAGAAAACTTGACCAGACTTTCTTTGAAGATGTCTCCTATAATCGTGGACCCATGGAATATAGTATTGACTGGGTACAGGGACCTAATTCTATACCCGGGTGAAAGAAAACCAATAAGTATTAAAGAAATTTAGGTGTGATCTTGAATGCATCTGATGTCAACACTTTTTGTATGGATTATTTCGTGTATTAATATGTCAAAAAATACAATTTACTTATGATTCCAAAAAAAAAATCTTCTCGCAAAGAAATATACAGAGAGGTTCCTGATGACAAGGTGACAATGTTGTGTATATTCATGCATACACAAAGATCGGAAGAGGTCACTAGCAGATATGAGCAGGTGCAGGCCAGGTGGGCAGGACCGCTGCAGATACAATCAGTGCTGCCGCACACAACCGCTTAATTGCACGCTCCTAACTACCCTCATATGGACAATGGTGGACAACTATTGTTAATATTCTAGCTATGAATGTGTAAAAATATCACGTGACTGTATCCAGCTAGTCTGTCTGGAGTGTGAAAGGTGAGTATAAGAACGATGTTAAAATAAATTATTTTATTTCATTCCAATCTCCAACCTAGAAAAAAAATTAATTCTCGAAACCCATCAAAACTGAAGAAAAAAACAGCCATGTGTGTACTACAAAGTTACCCATACAAGTATATTAAATTAATTTTGTTCTAAATTTGCATCCAAACGGTACATCTATCTATAAGGTAACTAAACATATTCTTTTACAATAGTGGAATATTTTGATGTTAGCTTCCCCGATATTTGAAATTTTCTTTTCCAATGTAAGATTGAACAATTTTTTGGTTGTAAGCTATAACACTAAGCTATGTAAAACTTGGTGTATTATAAATATATATATATATATGTTTATTATTAAGAAAGAATTTGTCTGCTAGTCATTGTCAATTATACCTCAATTCGATCCTTAGAAAAGTAATATTCAACAAAGGATTGGTCGACAGAGGCTATTCTAGTTTTTTTTTTGTAACAAAATTGTCGATGGACCACAGTATGAGTAAAAAGGAAGGTTTGCAAGGTGAAGCGATTTCAAGTTAAAGATGGTGTGTAGTAAAAAAACGGATGATTACGAAGAAGAATTTTTCTAAAACGAAAAATTGAAATTTATAAAAAAAAGTGTATAAAGTTAAGGATCAACATCGAGAGAGGCTTACTGGTTTACGTGTGAAAATCTTATTCACACTTATTCAATCACTGAAAAAACCACGAAGAATTTTGGTTTACTTTATACTCAATTTTATTTGTTAAAACAATTTAGGTAGCGGACGCTGTTACTGCAGCAAATAAAAAAAATCTAAATAAATTATTTACATATAAGTTAATTGATTTAATTTAACAAATGAATTAAATTTTTATTAGTATAATATTTCGTACACTTTTATAGTGGATAAAAGAAATATTTACAAAAATGTAAACTGCCCCACAAAAAAAGTGGCGCATTTCAATTCAGAAAATTCAAATATTTGCTTCCTAAAAAGAATTATTTCCACTTTGAATCATTTTTTAATTAATATAAAACTTTTCAGTGATAAAGGGCTGTAAATATGAAGGAAATATAGGGGGTTTTCCCCATTTTATTTTGATTTCTTGTTTAACTGAAAATTTAGCAAAAGTTTTTTTTTTTTCTTAGTTTAAAAAATGGTTTTGACGGTTGTGTAAACAGCCGTAGCTGTTTTTTTAGTGGAAGACGGCCGTAGCCAAAGGTTATGCAGCCCATGCATTGGATTCACCTAAAATAATTAAAGTAATTACACGTGACCGTGAGACAGGTTTGTGCAATCGCAGACCCGGCTCAGGTCGGCCGCGATCGACATAGCTGAGAGATGACCGTACACACGCTTCGGAATCGGTTTTCAACTCCTGCGATTGTTGAACGTTTTCGTACAACTCGGGGAGTACCAATATGATGCTGGTCTCTGAGGGTTTAAATTCTCTTCAGCTATACTACTTCCAACAGCGTTCTTTTTTTTACCGCCCTCGGTAGACTCTCACTACCTTCCTGATTCCACCCGCCTCCTTTAGGCATTCCACACCCTATATCCTTCTCATACATCCTTCAAATGGGGGACTCCCCTTAGTGAAAGGCACTCATTAGCCCAAAATAATTTCCTTTATTTTTCCCACATCCTATTTTTATAAGTTTCAGAGCTAAGGAAAAAAAAAAATAAGAAATACTTTTAACAGTTTCTGCACATATTGCTACTCTCAGAGAAAACGTTTTCCGATGCGTATGTATCACAATGAACTGGTCATCTCTTGGCTCTGTCACTCGTGGCTGACTTGACAGCGGACTTCAATTGCACAAACCTGTCATATGGTAATGAGTAATTGCTCTCCGGACATTAGTTTCAGGTAAACCCAATGCACGGGCTGCATATCCTTGGCATCGAGCGTCTTCTACTAAACCAACAACACGAGCTACTTGCTTGGACGTCAAAACGATTATTCAAATTTAAATTTAAAAAAACCAAAAAACTTTTGATAAATTTTTAGAGATAAGCTACACAAAAAAGAAATCAAAATAGAAATTTCTGTATATTTTTTTTGAATATTCATTGGCTATTCCCTTCATATTTGTAGCCCCTTATAACCGAAAACTCTTAATATTAATTAAAAAAGAATTGAAAGCCGAAATAATTCTTTTAGAAAGTAAATATGTCGAAGTGTGCCACTTTTTTTTGTTTTAGATTTAAAACACATCATACGAGAAAATAGTTTCGCTGTTTATTTCATGATTTTTGCATGAGATTGTTTGCTGAGAAAATATATAGCCGGACAGTCTAAAAGCCCATAGTTCTAGGATTTTTAATTTTAGTTTTTTGCATCGCAATTTCGTATAATATATAAATAATAAAATTCTATTTATTTATATAGATATAAAAAAAACAATGGAAGCCTTAAACCTCCCACATTATATGTAGCTATGATAAAGTAAATATAATTGATACGATCCATTTATGTAAAGAATCCATAAGGGTTTTAAAAAAAATATTATATAAAAAAGTTTACCGGTAGGCGAAATGGTTACAATAATTTTTTTTCAAGTATAAATTTATTTTTTATACTTTCTGTTAGTATATTGCACTACGTTATCGCAAACATATACAGATTATTACAGAGTGCTACAGACTAGAATGACAAAATTGTTGGCCCATTGGATCATAGCGAAACCAAGAAAACAGAGCGATCTTTTTTACAATGATTTAAGAAACTCATGCTGAATTCGGAAGCGTGTAAATCATTGCTTTACTTCCTAAGTCCTTTATACGGCTTACATATATTTCATAAATAATGTTTAGCTCATAATTGATGAAACACAATTCAAGGTAGTAAAAATATTAATTGTTGAGGCAACTAGTTTGGATAAAGTGCTTATGACAGAAGAGCAGAGCTATGCGGATCGTTGTGCCACACAACACTCAACCGCGGGTTGCACAAGACAGGTGTTTCGACAATGGCTGCCAATTACCTGTCTGTTATCATTAAGGACTCGCGGGGTTTACCGTCCTTATCCTTCCTACTAATTGTTTATTGAATTAATTATTAATAAGGACACACTTCCTCCTGCCGAGTTGCCTAAGCTGCAGATATTTTTCATGCTCTAATAGCGATGCACAAGTAGGCATGCATTACATACCTTATCAACTCTTGTTACGTTCGACTTTCACCGTTCAAATTAATGTTTCATATCGCCTTTAGTGATAGACTTCATTACAGTGTTTAACATTTTAAGATGCATACAGCAGAGAGCCCAACAAATCCCGGCAGTTTTATTGATATCTTGTTACCAGGATCTCGTGATCTTTGATATATCTTTGAATAGGGTGTCAACTATTCAAAATTACAGAAAAAATATAAGTTTTAACACGAAGTAATTAATTAAATAAAAATCATTTGTCACACACATTTGTATTTCTGGTTTACAAGTGCTTTCAGCATATCCGAGAAATCTCCTATCATGTGATTGTCCTACCATGATCTTGCTCCCAGCAGCTGTGGAACACATGCGAACACTTGCATGCGAACACGGCATTATAGCTGCCGAAAGCGGTTGCGAATACGGAATAAGGCTTAGCTTGAGGCACGACTAAATTAGACGGTGTTTACATAATCCAAACCAGCAATTAAACTATTCGTAATTAATTACAATCTACCATGCATTTTGTAGATATATCCATCTTTTCGTTTCTTCACAATATGTAATGAGACCTTGCAAAAATAAGTACAGATAGGCACATGGTTAAAAACATAAGGGTTCCTGGTGTCGAAAAAATCAAGTATGTGGGGTAGGTTCTCTTTGTCTACTAGGAACTCTTAAGGCATGCATGGGCAATACGAGTAAGCACAGCTGATCAGCATGAAGGCCTGAAATAAATCTGCAATAAGTTTGGATGAGATATCAATAACTTGGAGTTGGTTTAATGTTCTATCATGATTGACTCAGCAAACTTCATCGTTATAATTGGCAAACTCTTACTTAGGATAAACATCCAAATGGGAACTAAACATAAACTGAGCTTCACACTACTATTTTTGACTCTAGTACCTTTTCTATTTTTGGGCTTTGCAGATGAATTTGTAACATAGTTTGAGTGTGTGTTGTTAAGAACGGATTAATTTTTATATTGCAAATATGTATATTTAATTTATAACCAAGGTTATTTAATTATTTTATTATTAATCTTGTAATTGAGCAGGTTTTTATTTATTTTTGTGATTATAATTATAACTTTGATAATTATCAAATAATAAGTAAATTAAGTTTTTATCTATCTATATTAACGCACATAACACAGAAACTGTAATATTCTGACATAAAAACACTTACCTAGCATGCAGATAAAACCATCAATTCACTTTCAGTTTAATAATTATTTGATTAATTCACTGTTTTAGAGGTTTCAAGATTTACGTTGTTTTCAAAACCAGGGACTAATGTCTATATGTTTCGGGGATTGTAAGTCCCCTATCCAATAAAATATTACATGAAATTATCAACTGTTGATGACATGATAAGTACTACCAAATCCACATGATTAAGTTTCACTAATTAAATAATTACCCATTAATAACAAAGTAGGTAGTTTTCTATGATGATTAGTAGGGCGTTAAAAGTGGCATGATTAATTATATGTCGTTTGTTTTCTGCCTTTAGTGTAACACGATTGCAAAAAATGATTATAACTACGTGTGTAACTTTTGAGCATAGCCTGCGTTTAAGTGTAACCTATGCATATGCTGCCCATACCTGGACCATCGCTGATGTGATGTTCATTCATTTCTGATGTCCCTAAATTATATCTTTATAATCTTATATATCCTAAATTTCATTATATGCATTTTAAATTATAATCAAAATGCCATCGTGTTGTGTAGAAGTCACTGGAGCATATGCGAGAAGCAGTTACTCTCTTTATGCAAGATGTTATGTTAATGGTGCTAATGAGTTAGCCAATCGTATCCTACATCGCTACCGTCGAACCTGCATCGCTTTCTTCTAGCCATCGTTGTCTTACCAATGTTATATTAACACCGAAAGGTTTCAGGCATGATGCTTATTACTCAATCACATTAAGTGTACTATATTACCACATTACATGGAACATATTCTTTCTGTAATCATATGTAAGTCAAAATAAGTGGAATGTTTATTCAAATTAAATGGATTATTTGCAAGGAGTACTGCAGAAAAGGGAAAATAAAACTCTTGAGATTCTCACATGTGCAAGGAAGAAGTTTCACACAGGTTCTCCTGAAATGGATAAATAAAAAAAAAGGAATTAAACAAAACAAGACACGTGTAACTGAAAAAAGAAAGTAAACGTTAATTCAGAAAATGTTAATTTCACTTTAGTTAAGTAGAGGTGGGTTACCATTTATATGATCTTCTTCTTTGTTAGACTACTATAATCATTATACTAATATATCTTAGAAATTGGGTTACAGGTTTCCCCTGCCCTGAACGACTCCAATGGAGCATGCCAGAAGTACCAATGACTACAGGACATCTATCAAATAAGCTTGGAAAATGGTTAGAAAACTTCACTTATAGGATTTTCCTATGTCACAGCGATGGCAAAGCAAGGAAGAAAAGTTTACTGGGAGTAAGACAGCAGTCATTCGTTGGCCCCAGAGTGGGGCTTGAAACCAACAATCCGCGACCTGCCTATTGGACCCTCAGCAGAGATATGTCTTTGGACTTCTCTCTCCAGATCCTCTTTCCTGCCTGATGATTTGTCATTAACCCGATCAGATTCCACCCCTTTCTCGTCGATATTTACCACTTGGTTTTCTACGAACTAACGAGATGACCCTCTCCTTAAGCCCATGGACACCCCTTTCCATACCGACAAACTTTGAACTGACCTGTTCCAGATCTTCGTTTATTAACCTGATTTGGTTGTTAAATTCCCCTTTCTTTTCCCATATCTTATCTTCTATGCTATTTACATGTTTGTCTCTTCTCCGCTTCTTTTAATCTTTCGGATTCCCTAATTTCGAGAATTTAAAACTTCTCAGTATTGTACTTCTCTCATCTGGATCATATTGTTGTTTATTTCTTTTAATAATTTACGGTTATTTTCTTCTCGCTTTCTAGACTTCTCTTTTATTCTTTTCGTTTCTTCTTCTATTTTGTCAAATATTTGTTACAAACTTTCTAGCATAGTCTCCATTACTTTATACAATATATCTGGCTCAATTTGGGTACCTTGTCTCATCTGTACCAACCCTATAGGAGTCTTGCTATCAGATTTGACCCTTTCTTCCCCCAGTGAATTAAAAACATCTGTATTACCCCACTTAGTTCTAACGTTCTCGTCATTTTCTCTATAGTTTGGGGCATTGTCCTACCCTATTCTCTTTGGCCTGGTTTCCATCTTCATTCGGGATTCCATACGGAGAAAACGATTAAACGACCGAAAAAGAGAAAGAAAGGAAAAGAAATATATGCAAACCCCTATCCAAGTCGACCAATATCGTTTATCAATGCTATAGTATTCCACCACATTGATCTTAGGTCCACACGAAATGAGAACGAAAAAATTAATTGACCAAACGCTAAGAAATAGAAAAGGCAAACAAACAATATCACGCACCACATATAAGAAATGAAAATCTGATAAAAAAATAAGACATAGTTAAATCATTTTCATGATATGCCAATAACTTCAAAGTATTCATCATTTTATCTAGTTCAAACTTTCCTTTATTGTGCTAAAATTACAATCTGCCTTACTAGGCAATAAGTAATTAAGATAAATGCTCTCATTCATACCATATTTACAATTCATCATTCACTCGTTCAGTCATACAACATTTACAGACAGCCCAGAGGCCACCCAAGTCCACATGCGAAGAGAAAGCGGAGTCTTGGGAAGTCCCCCACGCTCCTCCGTCAGCCGCGTCCGGATACTAGCTAGTGGAGACTGACCAAGAGCGCAAGAGCTACAGAAGCTCAGGACATGATTGGAGAAACTGGCTATTGCCAGGACTATCATTTTATCAATAGAAAAATAATAATTTTATTCAATTTATAACCTCATTGAATAATCTTCTTCTATTGACCAAACTATCTCTACAAGGCTATGCCAAAAACGTTCGGGAATGAATATTTTTTATTTATATATTTAACGTGGTGATCACAAAGGAATGATTATAACGGGAAAATTAGAAGTTTATTAGACAAAAGTTTTATTAACCAAAACAACAAAAATTTTTCACGAAGTAATGAGTGATTTTAATATTAACTCAAAATGATGAACAGATTACATATATTGTACTAGCTACAAATATATTCAACAACAACTTTATTTTGATGAAATTACAATCTGCATTAATACATAATAGGCGATAAATAATTGAGATAAGTGTTTTCATTCATACCATATTTACAATTCATCATTCACTCGCACATTCATACAATATTTACAAACAGCCCAGGGGCCCCTCAAGTCCACATGGTTGCTGCCTCCCTCGCATGCGAAAGAGGAAGCGGAGTCTTGGGAAGTCCCCCACGCTCTCCACCATCCACGGCTTACGATTGAGGCCACTGCCGTTTCAGTCTTCGAGGAGGATTATTGGGATGAGTGGTGCAGTGCAATGACTGTGCTACGGGATTAGGTAGGTTGGATAGGTTACTATGGAATTTGCTACAAATAAACCTTAAATCTTACTAGTGTACATCGATGTCTTCAATCTGAAGTAGAAGCCATCTCAAAGCCAAGTGGTCAAATATTAGCAATCGTCTCAACCAGTAACCAAAATCGCGGCTGCGGAGGCTCCTCCAGCCCTACTACTAAGCGACTCTACCCGACGGAGTCCGCTTTCCGCGACTGCCGTCCCTTGACACCCCAGCAATTCTCCTTCCGACGTATATATGCTCTCGTTATGGACCGAATCTATCACTCTTCAACAGAAGCTGTTTTCTTTACCACCCTTTGTATCGTGTACCCTTTCCCACACCATCTTGCACTTTGGATCACCCTTATCCCAAACAGATGAGATTCGGTACATCCGTTGTCCTACATCAAAAGAATGACTTATGGCCTGCCGCCACTCGGCCATCGACATTCTGGCTTCGTTATTAACAATTGTGCACTACCTTTCCCATTTTGGGGGTTGAACATATAACAACTTATTTTAATTGTTGTATTGACTAAGGGTTGCTTCAGTAAAATCAAATGGCCGAAGTTGCACCATTGTAGACAGACATCTAGGTGGGTCCTCCAACGTGGATTTTTATAGTGTAGACCGCCATCTAAAAGCATCCATCCTAAGAGGATTGTACCATTGTAGACAGATATTTAGAAGGGTCTTCTCAACGTGGGCTGTGCCATTGTAGACAAAAACCTAGGCTGGTCCACCCTACGCGGATCGTATCATTGTAGATAGGCATTTAGGGAGGTCCTCTCCCAACGTAGGCTATACCATTGTGGACAAATCTAGGAAGAATCTCCCAAGATGGCCTATACCATCCTACTTCACTCGGACTTCAGTCCGACAATCTGACTCTTCCCTTTAGTCTTTTCGGGGATATTAGTGTCTTCCAGGCATACTGCAAGACTAACTCACCATAATCTCTTGAGCCTCATAAACTTGATGACATCCAAGTCTTGATTCTACCATATTTCCAGAAATATCCGTCCTTCACAACCAAATAGAGACCGTGTGATATTTTAAATCGTCTACCTTGTAAATTATCCATGGTGGAGATGAGTGTCAATGCTGCTTCTACGAGAGTCTGGACAGCTATGTTGGTTTTCTGGGGTTTTATTAAAATATGTAATTACGAATTTTTATTATCTATGTATATCACTAGTACTAATGCAGCCAGCAAGTATATCATCCAAACTTATGGCATATATATTTCATGCATTCATGCTGATCATCTGTGCTTCTCAAGTAGTCCACCCATGGCTAAGAATTTAGTTTCTGAGATGAAAGTATGACAAGCTCACATTATATAAAAACTGTGCAAACAACTCTTTTATTATCTTTTTTATTATTTATTATATTTGAAATAAACATACAAAGACAGACATATTGACACTACCACCTTTAAAATAAAGCCTCTCTATTCGGATTTAACCAAATATTCGGTATTTATCGACTCATTGATTTTTTTAACAATCAGAAACTCTTACGTCTTCAGCCTTTTGATATTCGGACAGACAGTCAGTTCGTTTCCCTTACAAAGATATTCTGTTCAATATTGGACTGAATTACGATTGTTGCATATTTTGTGCACAATTTGATCTTTGTGTCACTATTGTTTATTTCGTTTATTTTACCTTGGTACCCTGATGATGGTAAAAAAAAAAAAAATAGACTTAACTTAAAAGAAGGATCACTAAAAAGTAATTAATAAATAAAATAAGTTCCACCGTACTGATTAGGGTATCAAATTAAAGGTCTTGGCTTACCGATTAATGATGTGAGTAAAATTTTGGGGCTTTAATGTACTGTGACTATAAAAATTCATTAAAACCCTAAACTTTTTTACTTGTATATTTGATTAAAATACATTATATTTTTGTAATGAATAAAAAGATAGCAAGGCAAACAAAAGATTTTCGCATCTATTCCTGAGGTTGGTACCCGTGCGACCTTCGTACACTATTGAGTGCCTTTGGTAGTGCACATGTTCCAATTGTTATGGGTAAATATATTTATCCAAATTCCCCTTCCTTTCGTGGATGACTATGTTTCATGTTTGGCCATGTTTCGGGATTTTCTCTTGGCACGAGCATCGTTCCGTTTTCCAACTCGGACCGCTCTCACGCTACCTACCTCTCAGTGTCGATCCGCATTCGAAGAACGCCAGCCTCTTAGTACAATTTAGTGAAAATTGCTTTTGGAAAACTGATATCCATATTGGGGGAGAGTTCATTTAAAAGTAAACCATTAGCGTCTGAAGAGTCACGGAAACGTTTTCGAGCCATATATCACGGCATTTCAGGAAGGGCAATTATATTGTCACTGTGATGTTGGTTCCTCGTGCAGTGGTATTCAATATTGCACAGCTTTGTGGAATTATTGGTTAGTGTTTTTTTTTAAACTGATTTTCGTTTTTTTTTTATAGTCAGTTACCTTTTTCAGAATTGCAAGTTTTTAATTAGTTCACTGGAAAACGCGCTATCCTATGGTATTTTATATAGGAATGATTTACGATTTATAGTTTGGATTTAGTCGAAAACATACAGACATCTATTTTAAGCTTGTAAATAATTGGGAGTAATATCTGACAACTTACATTAAATGTTCATTGGCGAGAGCCACATACGCTCAGGACATGATTGGAGAAACTGGCCATTGCCAGGACTCCGACTGTCACGCATTTATAGCAGGTCACGGGGCCACAGCCACTTTAGTCTCCCTAGGAGGATTGTAGGGAGGAGTGATGCAGTATAATGACTGTGCTAGGGGATTAGGGTGGTTGGATAGGGTAGAACTAAAAATTGAATTTTGTGACAACACTCGGAATCAACCTGGAGTTTTCCTGAAGGGTTGCCCGATTTGTGAAAATGATAACTATAAAAAGGCTCATATTTTCCTATTTATTATGAAAAAATGACTTTATTTTTTAAGGTTTCGTTGATTGACTGAAAAACAGAAACCCTTATGATTTCACCGTGTATCTGTTTGTATTGATCTCTGTGAGTTTCCTGTCCAAGCTAGGGGCATGATGGTCGCATTTGATACTGGAAAGGCATGCAAATATATCACAAAACTTGACATTAAAATAGTTATAATTTTGAGTAGGGCACTAAATTAGTGATCTTGCCTTCCTGATTAACAATGTGTAATTTTAGTTTTGCTATTTCAAACTATGAATACAAGAACTCATTTAAACTGTCATAACACTCTGCTCGTAACTCAAACACATCAAAGGATAACAGTTTACATGGCACTTCCATTTATTGAGTAGATAATATTAAAAATAAAAAGAGTAATATGAAAAATAATGAAGGGACATTAATGAATCAATAAGTAATAAATAATTTTTTTTTTCTTGAAATCCCAATTTCATACATAGGGCTTATTGCAGCTAGTTTAACTTTCTATCAACTCAGATAAGCTAGAAATAAAACCCATTTATAAAAGATAATTAAGTGTCAAGAATCGATTGCTTCTTATTGAAAAAAAAAAACTGTTTCATATTGAGTAGGGTCTCATATTAATGACCTTGACGATCTTAAAACTATTAGATATGTGTTTGGGTTTGTATGCGCACTAGTTGTGGAGTAATTTCGCAATATGAAATTAGACAACGCAACAATAAAAATGTAAAACTAATTCGCTAACCTTGTGTCTCCTTTAATATCCTAACTGTATATCCGGTGACGCGGCTGACGGAGGAGCGTAGGAAACTTCCCAAGACTCCGCTTTCCCTTCGCATGTGGACTTGGGAGGCCTCTGGGCTGTCTGTAAATATTGTACGAATGAGCGAGTGAATGATGAATTGTAAATATGGTATGAATGATAGTATATCTTAATTACTTATTTCCTAGCAAGGTAGATTGTAATTTTAGCACAATAAAGGAATTAGGAATTATTATTATAATATCCTAACTGTGGTAGTCATTGAATAGAAGGTAGTTTAGGAAACAAGGAGGTGCGTATTAAAAGGGGATTAGACCCCCTTGATGTCTGTAAAGGGCTTTAATGTCTACTTCGTACTATGAGCACGCTCATTTTGCCTCTGTGAATTTCTGAATAATTCCCCACCATCATTAAATGATGTCCCCGTTTACCGTTTAAGGGTAACCCATTGGTACCTGCATAGGCAATCAACGCTTTCACCTTAGAAAACTCAATCCCTTAAAATCAACTAAAATTAATAAATTTTGTTCAATCCTAAAAGTATTAAACAAATATATACCGTGTTGTTTGTTGTCTCATTTAGGCTGTGTCCTAAACAGAGTTCAAATTGACTACAATTACGTACGATCATTGTATCGTTTATTAAAAGTAATTGCGATAGTTTTGCAGCGTCAGTTTTATACCTTGTGAAGATTTTAATTGACGCTATCAGAGATGCTGTTACCTCAAGAAAAATAATTAACACTCAATCATTAATGAATCACTTAGAAATTGAAATTGAGATGTTTCTTTCATATCAAGTAGGGTATAAAATTAAAGATCTTGACATTATGATCAATGACATTTATCAAATGTTGACTATTGTTACAGAAAGTCATTAAAACTGTCAATAAATCGCTTTTGGAACCATAGTAGTATTATTTTTGATATATAACACTTGACTTGAACTACTAGATTTTTCTTCGGGAGGACCCATACCAATCTTAATCGATGCATAAAAATGAACAATAAATCTTCTCTATTGTTGTGAAAATATTGGAAAAACCTTGTTTTTTTTTTCATTTACAACAGATAGTTTTATTTACCTACAGTTTACTCAGTTTCATGAGTTAAATCATCATCACTACACCATTACTTACTTGTTTAATTCAATGTTAATGCTAGGAAGTTAACACCCCCCCCCCCCCATTGGCCTACGCCAAATATTCGTCCATTGATTACTCAATGATAATTAAAAAAAAAATGTGATGTCCACTTATGTCACAAGATATATCATTTATATTTTTAATCATAATAATAAAGACGTCCAGATCTTGAATATGATACCATAATCAATATGAGAGACATTTGAGAACATTTGAGGTTTTTTACTAATAATTTATATATTAGTAAACCTTAATTATTTATGATAGGGATGCTTTATTTATAGATCCTTTGGGGCATCAGTTGAAACTGCAACGCGAGATATCATGCATATAAAAATAAATCACTGGTTGTGTTAATGTGAAAACTATGTTAATTATGATTTTAATATTTTTTTAAAATTTAAGTTTGAAAAAATACAAAGACAGCTTACACATTACTAACCATGATTTCCAGTTATTGTTTTTTTAACTTGATCCACAACTTTTACTAGGACAGACAAAGGGGAGAAAATTCACGGGTTTCTCGTTTTGAAAAAGCCCACAGAATTGATTAAAAAAAAATATTTCAATAATCACGCCACCTACCGCAGAAACAACATAATTTTCTCTCATTAGTTTGTTATTATTTTTTTTTCTATTGAAAATTGACCTCTAACGTAACAGATGGACAGAAAGTGGATTGCCCCGTGTATGATTGAAAATTAGAGCACCGCCCATTACCCTGTACAACATTAGTTCAGATTTGAGAGCATACTGCAATATATTCATTCCTCTATACGAGGTAATTTCCAGAGTAGTAATTTCATTGATTTAATAATGAACACATATGCATAAATGAGAATAATGTGTAAAACGCTGACACATTAACATGCATGAGTACGGCTACTATAAAGTATAATTTATTTTAATCGAGATATCATTTATACAAATGGATATTAAACGAATAATGCGTGGGGAAATTATTATTCACCTTCTGAAAATAAACAGTTCACGGAAAACGAGAAATTAAAATTTTACAGGCTTTGCAATTCTTTCGTGAGAAAATGATTTGGCACTGGCATAATTTAAAAAATGCACACAGAGTAATTTTGCAATGAAGATTAACCCTAATAAAAAGTGGAAACAATAATAAACAGTTATTGCTATTATTTTTAGCAAAAATATATCTTAAATCTATATTGCGAACACTTTTATATATCATGACAAAACTCGCCGAGCCCCAGGTGTCACACTTTGCTTCGAAAAATAAACCTGAAAATGTACTTTAGTCTGTATTTCAGTACGTATTCTGAACGTTCGAAAAATAGAATCCAATCGATTTGAAATTTTAACTCACAGCACTCCCCGGCGTGCTAAGAATATATGCAATTAAGGAGAGAAAAAGAGTTGGTACGTGACATACTTAAATTACGTGAAAATATTACTGTGACTTTTTTTTGTAATTTTAACAATTACAAAACCAAGGCGAAAATCATGGTGAACACTGTGAATCGGATAGTACCGTACTTAAGTTGCGTTCACATTTATACAGACCGCCCGTAGAAATATGTTTTAAAAAAAAAAAAATAATAATTCCACTCGAACAAACGCAATTGAGGCACCAAATCATTCATTTTGAAATTAAAAATATTCAGAATCAATCAGTAGCCAAAAAATAAGTCAGTGGACCTTGCACCCAAATATATTATAGATAGATAGGTATCTATAGCCTATAGGTGCCTATTTATGTACATAGGTAGCACAGAAGGCTGAACAATATCAAAACCGTTTAGCTAATGGTCTCGTAATGCTCACAAATACAACATTTCAAATCAGACTTTATGTAACAGTTGGGCTAATATTATTAAAACAGGTTATGCACCACAACTTTACATATTAAAGAGAAATATGACGACTTAAAAAGTAAATCTTAATGATTTTTATGAAAAATGAGATGAAAAATCATCGAAGCGAATGACTAACTGGTACAAATTAAAGAATTTAATCTGTCTCCTTTTTAACAGCATTTCTTAAGGGGGAGTGGACTCGGTCAGTTTTTAAATCCCTTAGAAAATGTTTAAAGGGGCAGAAGTGTGAAAATGGTTTATAAAATGAAAGAGCTGGAGAAGTGTCGCTAAAAAGCAGGTAAAATGTATGTGAGGAGGGGGAGGGAGAAATCAGGGCTAACCGTTGATTACAAGGAGAGGGGGGCGGGGATCGATGACGGAGTGGGCGTGGCCACGGTTGGAGGAGGCGTGGCCCCGGGGAAGGGGGGAGGCGTGGCCGGCGCTCCTCAGCCTCTGCCAGTCGGACCCGGACAGTGTAGTACGACGGCGGCAATCAGAGGATCGCACATAGACAGGATGACAGTCCACGAGGGGGTATCCCCAGCGGCGGCGAGGCCGAGGTTCATGATCACGGACATCTTAGGTGGCCCAGGGAGCCCCGACCGGCCCAGGGACACGGGCAGTCCTGACCGCCCCAGGGACCTGTCGCTCCACTGCAAGGAGGAGAGTGATGGTCACGAATCGGGGACCGACTCCGTCCAAGCGGACTCCAGCTCCGTTGGATCCAACGGTGAGTACCCACAGTGTTTAGTGTCTAGTCAGTGTTCCAATATAATAACCTCATAGTGTTGGCCACATAATGTACACAAAATAGGACGGGGGGAAGCAAACAAACTCAGGAGGTTTCATAACATGTGCGGACATTATCAAAACATTCTGAGACTTATTTAGGTATATTCACGGGATGTTTTAAATTAATATTTGAGGGAAAATTCTATTAATGTTGCAGTGTTTAACATAAACGCACCCTGCCATGAAGGTTCTAGGTTAAAATCCCTAGATGGGAAATGTTTCGTAAACAGGATCACACCTGTCATGGTTCATAACAAAATTTATGAAAGCCTTGTACTTGAGAGTGCCTAACCCAACTCTTGTCTAGCTTATCACAGTTTTCAATCAAGTATCTTATTCAGAACCCTGGCTGAAACAACATTCAAAATGTGTACAAGACCCGTTTCTTGCGAGACATTTCTGTCTACAATTTAACACTTCTTAACTGGAATCCTCAAACATATAATTAATTATTCATTCATCCAAAATCCTGATTGTGTAATTTTGTAGACACTATCGTATAGAGCCTTCACAATATTTGCTTATTGCCATGTAATCCTTATATATCGACATACTAAGAGAATTTGTTTAGTATATTTCATAAAACGTTTTTTATAATGAAGTGAAATATTTTATTCGCCAATATTTTATTCTACCTGCTCACAAATTATCCACAATAATTAAGTGTCCGTCAAAGTAACATTCATTAAAATCAAACGACTGATTAATGGTAGCAAATAGTAATGGCAGATTGTTTATATTTAATGCAGGTATTTATTAATTACCTTCGTAGAATTTTTGCTGGAGATAATAACTTTATAATAAGACATAAACTATGGTTTGGTGGCATCAGGAATGGTTCTCCAAAAATTAAAGTTAATAATAATGTTTAGACGGACTTAAAAAATCTTATTATTTTTAAACGGTTTATAATCCAATAAGAGGAATCTTGTTAGTGTACTAATCCAATAGCTTTTGACATTGGATAGTGACGGTAAAAGTGACACGTAAATCTATCTACCCCATCGATTCTGCGTATAGATTTTTTCCTGTATTTATACTTGTATTGTATTTTTTCTAATATTAATTGTCGGTTTATTTGATTATGTTAATTACTATATATTTTTTTAAATATGGTTATACATATTAAAAATTAAGAGAGACGTCTTAGACAATCACTATCAGTCGCTTTAACACTATGTAATAAACCATTTTATTTTTTTCATTTATATGAGTTTTAGAATTTATTGTATGAAAGGATGATTTTATTTTATTTTTAATATGTCCTGGATGATATTATAAAAGATATATTTATATAGTCGTTCAGAGCTTGTAGCTGCTCATAGTAAATAAATAATAACAGATCTTCTGAGCGTTTAAAAAAAACATTTTTTTAATACTGTTAGTCGTAAATATAAGATATAGTGTATCTACTGCACAGTTATTATACTGAGCATTGTAAGACTATTTATTATTCAAATGTATATACATAACCAATGAGCGTCCAATATATAGTGATATCCAGTCATAAAACTCCCTATCACACATGTAAGAATAGAAACGCAATTCTGTTTTGATTTTTTTTAAATATTTTAATCAGAAAATGTTAATTAAAACACATTAGACTCGCATGGGATTTGCATTTGATTACGTGCAAACGTTTGTCGCAAGGGAAAAGGTCCGAGGCATTATCAGACGCGGGGCATATGTTGTCCGAATTAAAATTCATCGATGCCTTTATACATTAAAATTACACCGCATCGGGACGGCAAAAAACTCTGACGGAAAAAAAACAAACTCTATTATAAATCTCTTTTCAGAAAAAACAAAGTTTTTTTTTAATGGATATTTTAATTTATATGTTTCTTTTTGTTTATTTATAGATTTTTGAGCCCGGTTTTAATTGGATTAACCATTTCAATGATTGAATATTGCGAATCTATTCCCATTCATAATTTCAAATTATATGAATACACAATTAAAGTTTGATCGATGCGGGAAATCCACAATTGTTCAATTACTTTTAGATCGCTCTACACTAAAAATAACCTGTTATGAGTAATTTTTCCTGTTGCTATTTTTGGTGGGATTTCACCCGCTTTCCTTTCTTTGGAGCTGTTACTATAGTTTAACCTGTTTACTCTAATGGCTATTGTAATAATATAACTAACCAAATAAATATAAATAATAAATAAACTAATTTTAATATGTTATTTTTTCATGAGACCTTTTAAAAATACATTACACTCACTTACAATTGAAATGGTAACCTAAAAATGGGATATCCTACGGGTATTGTTGAGCTAATCCAGTATGGAAAATTGAAATCACCTATAGAAAAATGGCGTATAGTACAGGGGCGCTATATATAGTCCTTGCGCAACTCCGACTATTATGTCTCATAGTCCACCGAAGGCCAATAAATCAAGTGTGACACATATATTGACCCAACAATATGTTTCTATTAGCTTAATTAAATCCATCAATTGGATCAGTTGAATAATTAATTGAGCCGTAGTTACGGTTGAGTTGCCATGCTCGGCTCAGCCTCCATGGGAAAGCACATGCTTGCGCATTAATCAATGATTATACAAAAAGTATAGGGTAAAATGTTTTCTCCCTCGTATTTGCAGTAATCTATTAATTCAATGATCCATGATTTTTTCGATTAACATTTTAATGTAATTTGGCTACTTTGTCAGTAATACAACCGGTACATGACTGTTAGTAAAAAAAAAAAGAATTGAACGGTTGATAAAGACTATTGTTAAGCTTCAGCAAAGTTCAAATCAAGTATATATATAAAAAAAAATAAGAAAATATCTTTGACAGACATCCAGAAAAATGTTTTTCAGTACCTTGAAGGCCCTGCTATACATTATTAAATAACAGTTCTATGTTTTAATCGTTAAAATTGGCACAGAAAAATAACCCCAAAAAAGTTTTTTAAATACCCTCTTTTATTTTTCACTTAACGTGTTTCATTTTTTACAGCATTTGGGGCATCAATTAGGAGCTACCATGTAAAATTGCTCTAAAAACTAAAAGTCTTTAGTTATACAATTATAATTTAAAATAAAATAGAAACTTCATATTCTCTAGAGGTGATTATAATTTTCAATTATTTCCAATATCATATGGGACCTCTAGCTGTATCAAGGTGAAACAAAAGGGTTTCTGATCAAAGATTAAAAAAAAATTCTATACCTCAAAGAATATTATCTATTACCAGAATTAATAGCAGTTGAATGCTAACTAACAGATTATACTTAGAAAATGTATTGCTTGCTAAACATATTATTTGGAATATATATTTTGGAATGATCACTTGTTATCAAAAATAATTAATTTAAATAAGTAGTAGATTATTTTATCTAGGGCAGGGGATAAGTGAAATTAATGTATATTAACGATGATATTAAATGGCTGCTTACCCACTACAACTTATAATGTCCTATAAATAATAATTATTATAAAATTAAAGCCAAATATTAAACTAATGTAGAAGCTAAGTATGTTGTCCATTAAAGAATCGGAATAGAGCCAAAATAATTTTGTAAATGACAAAAAAAATGCAACCGATTTGGGTCCTTTAAAAGGAGCTGGAATAACTCCATCAGTCAATCTAATGGATGTTTGAGATACTGGCGAGAGATGCATATCTGCTTTGATGGCTTGGCCGAAAACCGACAAGAATACATTAGAGGTCACCAAACATACAACAATCCTCTTTTATAATACATGGTTTTCGCCAATCATTCTACATTAATCTGAGAAGTAATTTTTAAATGTGACAGATACATGAAATCCAAAAAAAAAAAAAGAAAGTTTTGCAAACAAATATATGAATACAACACATTTTCGATTTTACTAACAAGAGCAATTTGTGTTTGTTCTTCAATTTTGATGTTACCGCCTCTGTACTTCCGTTAATGTTAATGGGCCCAGCACTAAAATGCAAAAAAGAAAAAAAAAACGCTTTACCCGAGGGTAACATGAAGTACAATTTCAGAATCGTTTGAGACCGTTTAATATATTCATACAGATATTTTTTTTAATGTTTTTATTCCCTCAACATATAATTAAATTTAGGATGAAATCAGCAAATAATTATCATGCTCTAAAGTTGATTTTTTCGCTAAGTTGAAGGTCACATTAGAGATAATAACCCAAATAATATTACAAAAAAATACAGTTTTAAGAGCTAAAAATCAAAAGAATGTCGTTCCAGTAAATATCAATAGATTTTTTTTAAAGATTTTAATATTTTTTACTTGTTTAAAAAGCGATTTTTAGAGGCCAAGAGTGTCCGGTAACTCAAGAATCTATTTATTTGCTATCTATGTTCTTTATTTCCTATGTATATAATTAAAAAAATATATATATTTCATAATTTCTGTTAAGAATCAAAAATATTCATTGAATAAAGAAATTAAAATGCCGAGGCCTTGACCTTCCTTTATCCTTCAAAATGCACAACTAAGAATGGTACAAACAAACATACTTAAATACCCTTGATCAGCCAAAAACAAACCAAAAAAAACAAACCTAATGTTCAATCCCAAAATATGTGTTCCCAAAAGCCATAATGTTCAATCGGTACTAAAAGACCCATAAGAAAACGTCCCAATGATTTATGGGTTTCTATGTCGATGGGTCGTACGGGGGTTGTTAAATAGGATCGTATGTGTATAACCAATATACAATACCCGCCGATATGGGGTTTCTGTGAAAACCCGCGAACAAAGGCCGTCGTCACCTGCCCGCAGTCAATTGAACCTCATTGATCAATCTAAATATTTGCTCTCTGGATATTGATGTGCTCCCAGCTCGTTAACTCGTCTTTATCTCTCTTTATGTTTGAGCTGATCCTGGCCTATCGTCAGTTAATTATCAATTGACCCATGATTCAATATGAGAAATTTATTTCCAAGCACAGGGAGATGCCGTACTTTTAAATAGGTAAGTATCGCCTTGCATATGCTGGTATCTATGCAATTGCTGCAGTACAATGAATAGATCAATATCTTGTTAAAATCATATTTAACAACATTTTGTGCTATGCTCTAAATTCTTTGGACAGTAAGTATAATAATTTAAAGGGTGACTGGTACGGTCAAAGTAACCACATTATATAAAAATAATGTTCGTTCTTAAGGAACGTAGTTCCAGGATAATATAAGTATTATTATTATTAATAAAGTGAATGAGTTGAAAAAAAAATTTAACTTAAAATAAGTAGGCTCCTGGGCGCACTTCACTTTTGAGCATTCCCAACTCACAGCTCAGAAGCTGTTTTTTGTTTAAAGTTTTTTAGCTTTTAAACTAATTTTGTTTTGTTTTTTCTAATGGTTCCTATTATATGTCCTTAATAAGAATTTATTCATGGATTCCATGGTATCCATTTAAGAATGATTTCATGTAAGAAGTCGCATTCTTATTGAAATAAAGATATCGATTGTTTTCGTATCTTCGAGGTCCAATATACATTTTCGAAAATGGAACAAGTCCAGCTGCTCCTTCTGTTCAGCACTGCTTGATTCCGGAAGAAGTTTTAGGCCAGAGGGGTACGAGTTCAGACGATTTCCCAATCCGTCAAACTTTTCTGGGCGGTTTATTGATGTCTTCTCCCCATTCATATTGAGTTAGGGTGTTTTGTTATATTTTTCTAAAATTGTCGGGATGCCCTTTTTACAAGAAGACATACAATCAATGAAACTGGATTTTAAGCTGATCCGTGGATCTACAGGTTATTGTAGAGGCCAAAATGAGAGGATGCACTCTTAATTTACGAAGCGGTCAACCTGCCAGTCTGTCATTGTGCGTTCTTTCTACGGTAGTTACAGTAAAACTGATCATATTGTGCTGAGATAGATTTTAATTATTTATTTTACAACACCTCGGATCACGATATAAGTGTTTCCGTTAATAGTTGTAAGTACGATTTAACAAATCAAACATGAAGAAAATCAGTTTCGTTTTAGGGCAACAAAAAAAGAAGTTCATGGATATTTATTTCCATATTTCCAGGTCACAAAATTTATTTTAGTCTCTTACAAAAGCATATTTTTTTTGGTTAATATAAACAATTTTTAATGAAATTTATTCGGTCGAGAAGTCTGTCCTTTGTCGACAGTATTAATTTGCATTCTACGAACTTAAATGATTCATGATTCATTAAAATTTATTCAATTTATTTTTAGGAGCAAAATATTTCTATGGTATATGAAAAACTTATTTAAAAGATTTGAAATGGATAACAATGAATGAACATGAATCATTCACAGTCCTGAGTATGCCTGAATATTCGGAAACGTTGACTGTTGGTGTGATATCATTAATAGAAGATATTTTGGAGACTTTAAACATTTTTTGAAAAATTTACTCTTAAAAACATTTTAGTATATTTCTCTTTACACTGTCATGGATTCTAGTTAAGATTACTGTCCCTACCTTAACCACTACAATGGTTGATTAGAAGGCTTCATTGTTAATTCCAATTTTATGAAAAAACAAAAGGTCTCGTTTGACATTTACTTTGAGAAATAACGGTTCTGCATGTTACGATTATTAATATGGAGCTAGATTATCTGTTCATCAATCACTGTATTAAACATTACAAACTAGAGCTGAGGAATGAATATATTACAGTGGTGAACAGCTGTCGAGGCCTGTTATGACTCCGCACACCCCTAGACCTATATAAGACCGAGATAGAGACATTCTTCCGACAGACAGAAGGGATACTGGGGTCCCGAGGGACTGACAAAGGACCGGTAATCCTCGAGTGTACGTTAGCGATCGTTATCCTGCGCAGGAGTCGCGTCGAGTGGAGAAAGGAGCAGGACAGAACAAAAAAAAAAAAAAACTAGAAATAAATGACTATCGCCTCCCGAGATGGTGATTAATTGTTAAGTAAAAGGGCGCGAATCGCAAGTCATTTAAACTGTAGCGCTGGCCGCATTCATTGGCCGGCCCATTAGGGTAGTCGGTAGTCGGCAGGGCTACCCTTTAGGGCACGATTGTGTTTATTGTCTATGTAGAGCACAAATATTTATAGAGTCACCGTCTCTAATGCGCCCCAGTAGCGTCATAAAAACTGGGATTTTACCATATCCATTGTATCAGTAGATAAAGATTCCTGCCTTCAAAACTATTACTGCTACTGGGGCTCTGTGATCTTCTTACAACTGTCGTGAATAAAAAGTATTCCATCACTTTGAAATTATAAAAATATATTCTACAACACCTCATCGTATGCTGATTAATGTTTGCTTCACATACAATACTGGGAAGGATGGAAAACAACTTATTTCACGTTAATAAAGTTCGTTTACTTTTAACTTGTAATTCTCTTACCAATTTTTATTACTGTTATTATATACGGTCTCAAATGCTATTTAAAATTTAAATATATAATATTTCCCTATTGTTAAGGACAAAATTCAGTTAAAACAGTGATTTCCGAAAACCAAGATGGTTAAACTTAAATAATTAATTTTGATATTTATACTGTGTTAGAATTACTTTTTCGAAAAATAGCTTGAAGTCCCTCCCCCGCATCTTTTTTTAATGATATGTCATCAAGAGTTAACGTACCGCGCCCATTCAGGATTCTTGAAGCCTTTAATTTACGACAAGAAAACATTACTTCACCTTTATAGAAGACAATTAGATACAAAACAGTTAATTTAATACAAAATGAGATTGAAAACATATTTTTAACAGAGTTACTTTTAATGGAATGTCGATTTACTAATTTAAATTTTAAATTTATTTTTCTACTGTTTCCATATTGGTATATATAAGAATAATGATTTAATAGCAGCATAATTCACACGGGTGTTATTTTATTCTTTCCAATTTTATTTTTTGTTTGTAATTATCTTCTACATATTTATGTTTATTGTTCTGAATCCCCTGAGGATGTCTGGATAGGCGTAACGATGGTGATCTTTTTGTCTTTTTGAAAAACTGATTTTAACACTAGAGATCCGGGTAGGACCCGGAAGGGATTACAAAATACTTAATTGTATTTTTTTAACAATCTTTGTTACCAAAAATCACTTTATTTACAGTGATGATTACATGATTATAAACTATACTATAAATAATTAAAACATCAAAATAAATTAGTGGGAATGACAATATTTGATACCTTTTTTAATAGCTAGAGGGGGAAACAGTTAATTTTTTTTTTTCATATTTCCCATTATTCCCCACCTAACCAGCCAGCACCTTTCAAGATGTTGTCGAATATAATTTCCGAATAGCAGATCAATTGAAATCACGTTCATTATCGTTATGACACAACATACAGAGAGAATACTAAGATAGGTTAATAAATTGAATTGTTTATTAACATTATTTCGTTTATATGAAACATCTATTCAAAAATTAAATCTTTGGCCCGTTAAGCGTTTTTCCCATTAGCAAAGATACGATATTCTAGTTAAAAATTAATACCGATTTAATAAATTCTTGAGAGAAATATGAAAGAAAGTGCTGTTCTCAGTAACACCAAACATGAAGGGTAGAACAGCAGTACTTGAATCGATGCCCTATCGTGGCTATGAGCCATAAAATTGACGTATTTGTTTACTGTAGCTAATAATCCGGTATTACCTCGCTAGCAGACCGTTTAGCTTAAACTGGGAATATGAATTAGTGCCGTGCTTTGAATGCTGGTTGGATTCGTGTCTGCTAGCGATAAAAACCCCATGTGTCGGCTCGACTCTCAGCTAAACAGTAAATTAATTAGAAGTGGCTAGATTATAATTGGTTGCTTATTATCCTTTATTATTTATTTATACATACCGGCTAGGGGCATTATCCGCTATTGGTCTACGGCGGTAATCACCCGAGGATAAATATTAAACGGTAGGTATTTAAAGGCGTGCGGCGAGTAAACCGTCTCAATCGAGTCGACTAAACGGTTCAAACGTCTGTGAAACAGAACCAATTTAACCATTTCCCGGGGTAGTCACAAGTTGGCTATACTTCAAAATAGGTAATGTTCTGAAATTGCAATGATATATTCAGCGAAACCTTGACATATACTGATTAATGGTTGGTTAACATACAATACAGGGAAGAATGAAAACAAAAAATTATCCATAAAATTTTTTTAAACTTTTAAGTCCCTGCACAGAAACTATTTATGATCTTAAGATCTAATATTTCCCTATGTTTAAAGAGTCATTAAAGAGGGTAACGCTAAACGAAAGATGGCTACATTTATAAAATTATTTTCGGTCAAAACTGTGTATATATTTTTGTTTTGTTGGAAAATTATCCTTGTTCTACGCCCATTATTTCGTCCATATGCAATTCATATACGATCAGTTTAATTTTTGATTGAGTTTTAGGCTATAAAAAAAAAAAATTAAAACAGCACAAATAACCTGTTTCTGAACATGTACCTGTATTCGGAAACATAAACTAACATTGAGCCCCATGATTGGGAGTGCTGCCAAATATTAGAGTATCTTCTAAAATGATTTTATTGCTGATTGTGTTTAGTCGTTTACAGGAGACGATAAATATTCCAGTGATAACTTTATTATGATGAAATTACAATCTGCCTTTACTTGATAGGCAATAAATAATTGAGATAAGTGTTTTCATTCATACCATATTTACAATTCATCATTCGCTCGCACATTCATACAATATTTACAAACATTATATTAACAATGTAATGTTATTATGATGAGAAATTACTGCTGCCATGATTACTAATAGCATAAAGCTTTCAATGTTTGACTTTAGAGAATATTGATATTACTGCCGAGCCCGAAAGCTCTGGTTGGCAGCGAAACCTCAAAATATCTTGAAAATTTCGGTTCCCAAACAAAACGAACGTGAGCAATGGTGTCCCTCATATGTCCACCTTCCATGTTGGATTTAACTCAACCGTGGAGCTTGTGTGCACGGACTGTATCCTCTGTCACACTGTAGTGAGTGACATTTAGCCGGCAGGAATTTCGCAGAGTCTTGAGTTACTGAAGACAAAAGAATCAGTGAGCTAGCAGTCTTGTAGAAAAGGATCAGCGGTCTACAAACAGATAACGGAGGAACTGGACCTTGGTTCAAATCCTTAGTCAATGGTAAGCTCAAGCTGTGGATTGATTTGGAATTCATAGTGCCACATTCGATGATGACAACAAGATCAGGACGCCACGAACGAGAGACAATCTCTTCATTTCAGTTCAAAGGACAGCTTAAGGCATATGTTAATATTGGCTTTGGCTAAAATGATGTGTAAATAAGGTCGGAAGATCAACACTGGCCTGGATTGTCCTGTGTTGAGGGGCTCAATAAAATCAGAGAGTCTAAATATTAGGGATACGCAATATATTTTTCTGATTGTATCAAAGGTTTTTTGGTTTAAAAGTTTTCTTATATCAACCAAAGTTTATTTCTGGAAATCAACGACGTGAAGATGAACGGACAAAATAACAAGACATTTTTACGGGGTGCAACTTATGCAATTCCCTAATGTATAGAAAGCCATTTGGCTGCTTACGAACTTTCGGCTGTAATTATATGGAGCGATGTGCATAATGACATTCTTCCAAGTAGTCTGTTATGTCATGCAGTAATCATGTTCGTTATGTATACGGGTTCATTCGTATTGCTGCTGCTATGTAGGAAGGATCGAAACACTCTGATGGTACTTTTTGAAAATTTAGCAAAGGTATTGTTTTTTTCTGGCTAAAAGTTTACTTCATCGATGCTAACAGAGATGTATCTTAAAAAAAAACATACACAAAATAGATTACGTAAAAAGTGAAGCAACTGTATACAGAAACTAAATAATAAAACTTCCGTCTTTCCGCAATTTGGTATTTAGTTTCCAATGACGTTTTCGTCAGCTCTAAGCTGTCATCTTCAGTTTGCTAAAGTGTATTGATAAAATCCTGGACTGTGTACATCATTAAAAGCAACATTGATAATAATCCATAAGTAAAATATGTTCAAAATATAAACACTGCCGAATTGCATATAGTCCGAAATGGTACATCCGTTTTACTAAAATTAAATATTAAAATAAAATCTACACAAAAGTAATAAATAATTAAAAATTAATAAAACACAATAACACTTTAATCTCATGGCTGCTCACCACATTCATGGTATTTCAAAGCTTATGTCATCAAATTATTTATATCAATTAAAGCTTTAAACTAGGTTTGCTACCTCTTCCGAGCTCACTCCACGACTAGGTTTATTTAGGAGGTACGGAGTGGGTGCATTTCTTAGCATACACGCGTTGTTTATTTTTTATTTGTATTATCCGATACTAGTTATTATATTAATGACAGAAGACGAAAAATTATAAAAATAACTCGAATGTTAAAAAATATTGCACTAAACCATATTTAGGAAATATATCCGAAAAATATACGCAACTCAATTGCCACACTAATGAATCGATTCAGTTAAAAGACATATCGGGCGCGTACAGAGTACGAAATGCTACATCTCATATGTTGGTTGAACATAGACAAAATTATCGATTAGATGAACCACTTAGAGTTGCTTGATACACCGTACAAGTGCTATACAAATAATTAGTAGCCTGGAAAACATTTAAATTAAATTAGACTCCCTAATATCAAATAATATAAATAAAAAAGAAGAAATAATAAACTTTAATAATAAGCCAACACCTAATTACCTCCTAAATAAAACTAGTCCTAGAGTGAATTTTTAAGAAATTGCAAACCAATTTTAAAGTTTAAATTGAAATTAATTATTTAAAATGTTATAAGTCACTATCAATTTGGTGAGTAGCTATGAGATTAGTGTTTTTTAATTTTTAATTATTTATTACTTATGTGTCGAATTTACAAAAAAAAAATGAATCTTAGTAAAATGGATGGACCATTTCGGATTAGGTGCATTCAGCCCTGTTAATGTTTTGAACACGTTTTACTTATTGATTGTTACCATTGTTGCTTTTAATGATAGATTTCATTTGTCTCTATATGAACAGTCGAGAAATTATCATGTGACTTTTCATTTTAGTAAACGGAAGATACCAGCTCAGATCTGTCGAAAACGTTATTGGCGAATAAATGCCATATTGTGTAAAGACGGAAGTTTTATTATTTAATTATACTCTTCCACCACCGGCACTAATCATTTAATAACCAGAAACGTTACGGTGTTGGGACTCCGTTTATTGTTATAAATAACATTGATCACTAGGAATTGGTTTAAACTAAATAAAACTTTAACATTTACACATATATTTATGTACGGTAGGTTACAATTCATGAGCTGGTACGATGAACCTCCACTTAAACAAACAAGTTTCCGCCACGAACAATGGGAAGTTATTTTATGGATAGGTTACAGATGTAACTACCCGGATAATTCTGATAACTGTAACATGTTACCCAGTATCGTGTTACTGTAACGGACCCCGCACACTTTAAGTGGGATCGTAGTACGGTTGGCCATAACCTTAAATTTCTCCACTTAGGTTTAAAAGAGTCTTGCAATTATATAAACATAGGCGTTTATCATTAATTTCCACCGACACACATTAACAAACCCGAAGTCTTGTTATCTTAACTTTTTTTTAATTAAACTATTTTGTGGAGCCTATGACGGCTTGGACACAGAATAGAAAAGAACAGTTAAAGCTATTAACTCAAACCCTATCGAAGGGTTTTTCATGCGAAAACTAGAATTTTTACAAGAAGATGACACAGAGTGTTTTTTCTTGCAGGGAAAAAAATGAAAAGTAGAAATATGAAAAATGAAATACTTAATTTATCAAAAAAATTCCACTAAACAAGTTTGACCATGCTAATGAATTTATGGGAATATTCGCATTCTTATATGAAATAGCTCATATTGTTATGAAAGATTTCCGAGCTCTACTTTCAAACAGGTATAAGTCAAGCAGTATTTATCACGATTGTGGGATATAAAAACCGTATATGTTTGTTTATTTTTCTTAAAAGTACACCTTTTAAGTGATATTTTTCCTTCATACGAATTCTATTTCCTACAAATACTACTTATGTAGTCACGTTTCCAAATAAACAAAATGTTTTAATTATATTATTCTAGTAACAACTAAAAAAAAAATGGAATGAAAAGGGCACCACAAAAAGTCGCTGGAATATGCTGTAATCTTTGAGGCCAAAAAAAAAAATCACGAAGGTCTTTAGGCTATCATCAACTTCATTTTTAAAACTTTTCCTCGACGCGGATTTTTTTTATAGGCATGCTATTTTTTTTTATGGTATTAAATACATTTATACCGCCGTGGGCAATAATGTAGACATACCTTTGTGTTGTGCATGTTAACCAAGTCTAAATAAAATGCAGTGAATATTTGACATATGGCGAATCAGATTGCACAGGCCGTCTGAAGGTGAAACATAGGCGCCTTATAAACCACAAAGCCTTTGCCAATGACGTATATTAATATCGCAATGTAGGCGGCCGATCTGTCAGAATCTGTTATATTGCCTCGAGCCCGTAATGTCGGAGTTGATTCAAAAATTATAGACTACATATTTGACAATCCCACACACTCCTGGACATTGTAACAAATTTTGTTCAGCGAGCAGACTGAAGAAGTGCAATTTCTTTTTAATATTTATTTACCGAGCCCGAAAGGAAAGATTTAACTTTCATATAGACTCCGCGGTGGTAGTAAATATGATTCAATCAACCTCAAAATTCAAAGGTATGCTCCACAATACTACGAAATTCGCTGATTTTTTTGGCGGTAAGTAGAATAATGGAAAAAGAAATGAAGTTGAGCATGTCTCCATCAAGGATGCAATATTAGTGTTTTAGTTATTAGAAATGTTTAATTTTTTGCTGAAATGATCATTTTAAGTGAATAATATGGTTCAAATAATAAAATGAAGTATTTTTGGCCAAAAAGATACGAAATATTAATTTCACTTGAAATTCTGAGTTAAAATCGTTGTTGGGCATAGAATGCATTCCAATGAAAAAAAATAATTAATCTATTGACATTACATATAAGTATATTATATGAAATCAAAGTGGTTTCATTTATAGCAGTAATACTCCATATTGTTACATCTTGTGAAATACTCGTGAAGTGCAATAATGACATGTTAGGAGAAAAGAATAATCAGATGTAACTATTCATTAGTTTTTTTCTTCATTCAAATTAAAAAAAATAATATCTCACCGTTTTATAACTTTGATTAGAGCTTAATTGAGACTAATGCTAAACGCTCCCATAGCCGTTCCACACGGACAAGAAGAGTGTGTGTCTGCGCAGACACAATTAGGGAAGTTGCGATACATAGAGAATAAAAGAGGAACAACTGGAGCCTCTTGCGCAACACCAGGAGCGAAAGGGAAAACCACTCCGTGATAAAATCTTTTTTCAAAATAATTATATCCGTTATACAGTTAGTACTCATCTCACTAATTGTACATATCTTTGTCCTCTTCCTACTTGCTAAATAGCGCTTTCTCAACTCCCGACATGCCTTGTACCACTACAATAATATCCGAGCTATGATTTAGATTCGCCTTGTTCGTATCGGATTGTATCGGAAAGATACGATTTTGCTAGCGTTCGTTATCTCATGTTAGCTCGTGCGTGATTCTGGCATTAACGCGTGTAAAACGTAGCAGACGCTCTGTATTAATTGAAGATTTGAAGTTATCGTGTTTACTTTGAAGTGGCAGGGGCTCACGTCGGATCTGCGGGGTCATGCAACGATTAAATGCAAATTTTCTTACGAAAAAGTTGCTTGTCATGCAACATTGTCAATGTTGTTTTCTCGTTCACAAATTCTTAAAAACTTTTAACGCTTGTATAATAAAATATATATATTTATTCTTTCGTTCCGTGCCGGTCATTTGGAAGGAGCGTTTATTATGATCTGACGATTTAGGTATTCATAAAGTTATATAATAAAATCTATAAAATTAGTTATTCTGAATATCTGGCGTGATGCTATACTGGCGTCCGAAACTTGTCCTCCTGATTCTTCACCTCAACAAGAACTTTCTTACGTTAAGTCTGGACAGCAGGCTGTAAGAAATTTTATGCATTTTTTCGAAATGTTAGCTCAAAGTTGTGATGTTCAACTTTTTTCAAGAATTATGGTTAGTTTCATAAGGCAAAATGTTGACATTTTGTCTATTAATACCCCCTTATGAAGTTATACCTTAAAATTACATAGCATTAATAGTGCTACTACATACCACTTCTCTTTTAGAACTGTACTGATCTTTTCCCGAGGATGTTCAGGGAGTTCGAGTAACAATTCGGGTTCAGATCAATTAACTCGGGATTCAAGACATCCTGCCACCAAAGAATTGATTTTATCCGAACCCCTTGCCCCCTTTGGTTCATCTCCGGCAATTAACAATTTCAAAACGTAGGTTTTAGTTAGAATCTCATGACGGATTGATTTCGGAATGAATATTCTACATTCCATTAGCAATAAACCCTTCTGACCATTGAATGACCCCTTATACTTTCAAAACAGTGATATTTATAGAAAATATAAAAAAAATTAATGTCTCCACAATGGTTGAGGCCCCAGTATATATTCAAGCTCTTTATGAGGTTTATTATTGAAAATGAGATGTGGGTTTTCTGAGTAGAGTAAAAGATCATTGTCTAGGAAGGCGAAATAATATAGAGGGGCGATATGATTGTACGTTCGGGATAAGCTGTTTTCTTAATCATTTAGCGACAATTTGAAAGATCCGATATTTTTTTCCACAGTCATTTCAAACCATCTAGTCACTGAAAGTACAAACTCTCCCTTCAAGCTAGGTGAATCGATACGACGGGAGGTAAGTTTGGATGTATCATCGACATCGAAGAAAACAATACGACCTAACCTTCTGGTTGGCTTCCACACGCCCTGACTACTCCCCCTCATACAGGCACACTCCGGGGAGAAGATAAGTGGAGATTGAGGGAGACTCTGAACTGAGATCTGATTTGGCTGAAGAGAGTACTCTCAAGTTACTGCCTCCCCCTCCCCCTCATTCTCTCTTTTTTTTTTCTCTCACTCTCTCAGATGCCGCCCTTCGCGTACTACTGAGTGCCCTTATATTGTGTTTGCCTCTCTTTTATTGTGTAGCTGCCCTTTTATAAGGCAGATCCCTCTAATGTCTTACATATATCTTGTGTGTGGGCTAACTCGATGAGTGGTCCCCTTTATGTGGGCTTTTAGTGTGGTCTCATTCTAACAAAAGATCACTTATTCGCTTCACTTTTAGCGGTACCTTTACCACGTATTTATGGTTGCGATTTAATACTAGAACAATCCAAGGCAATGTTCCTTGATTTGGGAGTTTAATTCAATATCATCCATACAACCTTCCGACCACAATTTATATTCACTTAAACAATCTAGAGATCTTTTTCACACTACAAAACGACTTGATTATCTTCATAATGAAGACAGTTTCATAAATAAATAAATCTAGCCAAATCGTTTAGTATGTCATTATTTAGTCTATTCAGGGTACTTTTTTTTAACAAGCTTAAAATAATTTATAAATAGTTCTACAGCAACTTGAAATATATTTTTTTAAATAAATCCACAGAAAGAAGGAGCAATATTAACAACTGTCTGCATTTGTCCTGAAGACCGATAATATTTAATTTTATTGTTGTTAAAAAGAAAAATTGGAGGTAGCTAAAACATATATATAAAAAAAACCTATTGAAATCGGTTGCATTAAATATGTATCATATACATTTTCATGTCCTGAACATAGGGGATAATTTAGAAGATCAAATCGTGGCTAGCTGATGAAACGTGACTTGATGAATATCAAAAGTTAAGAAAAGGGAACAAACAGACTTTTTTTTTATTTCAATTTGTTTCCCATCATGCCTGTTCTCGTATTTCACTCAAAAAGTAAACACCAGATTTCGTAATTTAGTGAATTTAGCATTAAAATTTCGGATCGATTGAGCGCTTTTTAGGACCACAAGGGTAGCACATATAGACAATCAAGCATGGATGTCCTTAGAGTTGTTATAATGCGTAATAAGCTAAAGTATGTTCATAAAACGATTACTGGTTTTAATTATCACGGTGGTTTTAACAACATAAGCAAAAGGTATAGGCTCTACATCCGAACATGTACGGTCATCGTTCGTCTGCGTATCTATGCATAATCGTTCTTAATGCTTATGATTATGATTCAATCATTCTGATGTTTTACATATCAGATATATTCCATAACACGTCATGAGGTTAAGTATTAAGCATTGAATATGAAGTGAGTCTGCCTGAATGCTATTTTTGATTCTTTTAAAGGTGGGTTTTAATTAGCCGCGCGGTTTAGCCTAAACATCCACGGATCATCTAAAATGTATCCCATAAGACAAGATACAAATGCATTTCTCTTAATATAAATACTACAAAACAGTTTTTTGGCTTCGAGATACGTTAAAATAGTTGCTTCGAGTATGAGCTGAGAGAGAAGGTAGGCAGAGTTGACGCATGCGCATAAGCCCACCACGCCTCCATTGCTATCCCTGGCTAATTCAATTACAACTCACCCTTCCCTTCCTAGGTCTCAACAGTGGCTCTCTTCTATATATCAATCCCAATCTACCCACCCACGTCCGTTGTCTCTCTCTTCCATTTTGGATTTATTTCCAAATCATTAATCCATCTGAAATGTTATTAGTTTATTCCACTCCTCGAAATATTAAATTATTTTTTGTTTACAATACTACGAAGGGAAGAATGAAAAAGAAATTAAACTTGAAAAAAGCTAGACCCGTCCACTTAACCTTTTAAATTGATTTAGTCCTAGCTCGGAGACTGTTTAAGACATAAAGTTCTGAATTTTTCCCCCTAGTTAAAGACACAATGAAGAAGGAATTTCAAGGATACTCCAAAGCGTAAATTCAAATAATACAACTAAGTAGTCCTTTCTAAATGATTTGAGCTTCACTTTTTTTAACTCAATTTAATCATTTTTTATAAGTAACAAATTTGACAAATATTTGAAGGGCAGAGAAACAAGAATGTGAATGCTTAGATCGTTTCAAAAACTGAATGTTATCTGTTGCGCAAGGAGTTATGCAGTGTATATGGCTGCGCTGAGATTATAAGCACTTAGAGAATGTTCTGTGATTGGGCAAGATATACACACACCGCCTCCTAATAGGCGTTACAGTCTGATAAACAAGTTTATAACTTAGTGATTATGTTGAATAAATTAGGATATGAACATTCCAGTCACCTATTAATAATTTGTTATACATAATGTTTATTAAGTATTTTTACATAACACTTGTCCCTAACCGCGATCACCAACTTTCAGTCGTGAGATAATCTTTCATAGAGGCTATGCTTTAAAGTTATCTTATTATCTCCTCTTAAATAAAAATAAGTACATCTAGATAATGCTTTTGATTAGCCCCGGGGTAAAGTTTTCCAAAAATAGCCTGTATTATGATTTAATTCGATATGTTTTAAAGTAAATCAAAATTCCAATTTAGCCTGGCAAAAAAATAATTCACATAAACGAACAAATTTATAGATTTTTTGAACGTGTAAAAATTTTTATGTTGAACTGTTAAAAAAAATTACAAGTTATGGTGATGGATTTATTTGGTATTTATTGCTTACTTGTGTTACCTGTTTCCACGTGGTCTCTTTATTGTTCGGTTTTATGAGCTAGCGCAATAAACATAAACTAAGAGAAACTAACGAAAAATTAATATTATTATCTGATCGCAGTCGCTTAGGAGTAACTTAAACACAAATAACAGGCTACCTTGCCAAGGATTGAGTAAAATACAATAAAAAAAATGGTTTAATGCAGTAATTTAAAAATTCTTCAAAACTGCTATAAATAAATGATCCTCGTAGTGGTTTATTATAAACATTAATGACAATTATAGTGCTTAAATGACAACAAATATGCTGGTTAATCCTTTGGTGATTTGACTAGACATGAGTAAATTACTTTCTAGGTTACTTCAGTGGGTTAAATTAGTGTTTTTAAACAAGCATGTATTTTGTTTTTAAATTATTTTATAATTTTTTTTTCATTATTTTTGAAAAATAAGCTGTTGATCCCACCTAAAAAATACAATTACAAATGAAATCCAGTGATCCTGGAACGCATTTTTTTTTAGAACATAATGTTAAAAATCTATGACAATCAATGTTTATTTTAGTTTTAGTTTTTCATGAGTACCTAAACTGAAAATAATAAGATGAAGCTCTATATAAACATTGACTTGCATTAAATTGTCAAATGAAATCGTGATGAAAAATGCAAGCATATATACCCTATAATAAATTTGTAATGTAGGGTATAAAGTATTACTGAAATTAAAACTGCATTAGGCTAAGCGCTCAAATGAGATTTCAGTCGCACTATTATTTAGTCGCAGAAAATAGACAAGAATGAACGTGCGCCCACTTAGTTACTGTTCAGAAGTGATCAAGTCCTTGCCGAGAGAGGTTTAATTTTTTTTCTGTGCTTTCATATTTTAATAATAATGTCCGTAAGTGAATTCTTGGTTCATGATATTTCAAATTCTTTTTTTTATGATGAAAAGTTTTCATATATTAATTTTTCAAAAACTAATATTTGAAATCGGAAACAATTATTGTGAGTCCTAAAAAATCTGGCCTCCTAATAAAAATGGGATTCAGCCAATATTGTCGTTTACGGTTCCTTTCACATGGAATGCGTAACAGGAGAGCCACAATACATGTCATCTCATCGAAATCCATTTTGACACTGAAATAACCACGACTATTTAGTCGCAAGTGAGTGAACCGGAATTCTGCAACTGTGACAGTTCATCCGCCGCGACAGAAACTTTCAAGTAGGCCTAAGCCTTAGTCTATTCTCTAGCCACATTTGATATGATTTAATTGAAAATTTAATGAACTTTGACGTATACATACCTTTTTTTTTAATTTTTTTGAGTCGCTGTTGGTTTTTGAGATTTGAGTGGACTCCATATTTTAAGTGTACGTACCTCTTAAATGATTGTGGATATATCGTTTTAATATCATAGTGGGGTATAGCATAAGGGTATATCCTTGAACAGTGAGAGGTTAAAGATCAGGGAAATATTCTATGCTATAAACACAAACATGCATATGAATGCTTACCGCTTTCTAACACACTAAGGCTAGGCAGACATGGAATATCTACAATCTTTCCAGGCGGTTAGCTGGTCGTTCAACTTGCAGTGGATCTTCATTCGGTATGCGCTTCTACTTGGCAATCTGTCGATCTCATCAAGGAAGTAAAACTATAATGAATACAAATATAACAGTTTATTCTGGAATGTTGTCCCCTTAGAATTACAAAAATGAACGTTTAATTTGTCATGGCAATAAGTATACCATTATATTACCTGATGCTATTTTTAATAATCTACGGCTAAATTTCTTCACAATTATTAGTACTCTCGATCTTCCAATACTAAATGCAAGACGATAAGGGAAATGTTCATACAGAGGATGACGAGTGGTGAAAATACAAGAAAAAAATGGTATCGGAAGAATCTTGACAGATAACCACACCAACAAAGTATAGTGGTGCGATATTCTTGCAACATATTCTATAGAATAGAATAGAATTTTACTCCAGGACAATGTCCCCTATGAATAACCTTAATGTTCTGGTGATAAATTCTCATCTGGCAAATAAAAGGAACTATTGTATCATAGTAAAAAAAATAATATAAAAAAATTAACAATGTAAAATAAAGCGTAAGCCTTCTTTCTAAAGGATCTGTATTTAATAAAGGAAGTCATAGATAGATCCACCTATAAGAACGAAAAACAAAATAAAAATTTGCAGGCGTGTGTACAATTGAATATTGCATTAAATAAAAACCATTAGATTAATACAAAAGAAAACAAAAAAGATCAAATCTGGCAGGTAGCCTCTATCTGCATATAGTAAACAATTAAATAAAAGTATTAAATACAAAAATAAACGTCTGAAAATCTAATGAAATGAATGAATCGTTCCAAGGCTAGTAAGGGTTTCTCTCTAGATGGCGAGGAGGGGTTGGAATAGGAGAGGTTTAAAGGTTCACAAGGATGAAGTATGAGGCGTATTGGGAGTTGGAGAATAGGGGAAAGCGAGCAAGGAAGCAAGATCGTATGCTGCAGATTTGCGGCCAGGAGTATAAAAGTTAAAGAGGAGGGGTCATGTGTTCCGGGAGTTTGATCTTATGTTCTATACTGTAATAGATTGGAAGATTTTGTAGCATTAACTATACCAGGGCACAAAAAACTTTTCCACTAGAAGGTTGTGAGGCCAAAATGCTTGGTGGGTTAATAGAACAGGAAGTAAATCAACGATTGGGCAGAGGGATTGTGAATTCCTAACTTTGAAGGTATCGAATGCCTTATGTTTGCTGAGACCGATAGCGATCTTAAAATGATTGAATCTATAAAACATTGTAAGGGTTTATTCTAAAATATCGCACCGTTCAGAAGCTACTTAAGAATTCAAGGTTAGATTTTTTCCACATCTTTGAAGGCATGACGACACATAAAGTTTAGAGAGTCAAAATTAAATAAATGGAGAATTTAAGACTGCTACAGATTATGATACGTTTTATTTAAGAACATAATTTAGTTTAAAACCGATGAATGAAAACTGAAAATATGAAAAAAAATGGAGTCTTACTTATTACTGATCCTTGAATGAAGTAGTATTATGGACAATTTATATTCTGTAAGCTCTTCTCAGGAATTTATTGACCAAATCTAACCTTACACGACCATACATAATAGACTATAATACTGTGTCACAGCCCGGTATATACACATATACATTATGTACAAAAGAGGAGTGAGTTCAAGTCCTGTCTGTGGACGACATTTTCACAGTTAGGAAACAGACACTTTAACATTAATGGGCCTATGAATGACTGAGTCCGATGTGCAGAGGGCAATTTGCCTCGATTTTCTGGCCTTCGTAAAATATTTACTCACGTCACTTGTCACACCGCGGCTATTAGGTAATTTATATAAAGAGCTCATTCAGACAGTAATTGACTGTATCTCTATTCGCCCTCTTTCCAGTGTGGTTGTGACATAATGTATTTATTGCTGGGCTTGAAGGGTGAGGCTGTATTTTAAGTGGTATCCGTCTGTCTGTCGGTGGTTTGTTCTATTCTAAATAGCGGTCGTGAAATTAATTCATTATTTCTATATGATGGTTTATTTCGCAACTACTTAAAATACGCCGATTAGGTTTCGGCTAAAATATAGTCATGGTACAATTTTATTAGCTAAGAGACTAATAACAAATTGACAAAGTTATGACAAAAAAAATAGTGAGGCCTAAACAGGCGTTAATTTGTTAGGTCACTTCCAGTTTCGTAGATCAGAGTTGAATAAAAAAACAAAAATAATTGAATCAATCTTATCATTCATCAAGAGTGGCCTTTTCAACTGATGAGTGAGTCGCATAGAAAAAATAAATGATGCATTTCGTCAAAACCACACAATCTTCTTCTCAGCGGGCTTGTATTCTTTGTGTCTCTGTGAAACCGATTACAGGCCGGTTGGGTTTTTTTTTATTTTCTGTAGGCCTATTATCTCCATTATAGCTCCCTTAATGAGATATAGGAGCTAACCTACGGTTACGATGAATGGTCAACGATTATTTGGGAAAACCAAGAAGCAGACGATGAAATTCAATTAACTCGTAAGTGTTTATTAATTCCTAATCCATCCGGGAACTAGTTTGGAAAGAGAATACCCCACTATTCAGAGATCGGGCCAGGAATCCAACCTTGCATTTGCAGGGGGGAGAAAATGCAACCCAAAATATGATAGGGAAAATTCACTAAGAAATATGAGAAAAACGTTCCGTTATGGAGCTCAATATTTAAGATAAACATAGGACTTTTGACAGTGTTCCATCCAATCCAGTGTTTTATTGCTGAAAATATATTTTGAACCTGTTATTTGAACTTGCTATTGGCCATACAGAGCTCATCTAAATATTAATAATGATTTTACAGTGATTTTCAAACTGATTGTAATAACTTAGTGATTATAGACGAATTGCGAACCCCAAACAGTGCTTATCTCTCCATAAACGAACAATCGGGACTGATCAACCTGAAGAAAGAATTCTGGTAAAAGGCATTTCAGGGGCTGACACTGCCAAAATATTTCTCGCCTAAACGGTGGTTCAGTGGTGTGAAGTTTACTGACATAGCTTAAGGATATTGTTTTAAATGCCAATTACAATTCGGAGCAACAGTACAACGATAAAAAAATTGTTGGGCTCGACTATGTATTAATATTCAATATAGGAGGACAAAGGCTGTTAACTCGAAATCGCAACTGATCGGTTAGGACGGTTTGTCATTAGTATGATACATTTGTTTCTCACATTCACCACGCAAAAAGAGAAGGTTTACTTCGATCCAAAAAAAGTAGATGTGCAACCAAAGGATGGATTTGAAACATGATCAATCCACGCATTTAAATTTAACGACCTTCAAAGGAACATTTCATTCGTTAACCATACTTCTTACGAAACAATACTATTCAACGTTTTGTTTGTTTGATATTGTGTTAGGTAGCTACTGTGGGAGAAAGTTGGAAGATCTAAATTGTTTTGCCATAATTAAAACACCATCATTCGGTAAGCCGTCTTGGATGCATGGCAAATGCTGCAAAGTAAAAAAAGTTTAGAGCTAATTAACAAAAACTTTTTCATAACTTTGAGTTTGATAATTTTACTATTGACGATTCATGCATTTATAGGAAATGATAATTCTTTCGATTATGAATATAATCAGCATTATATTTCAAATTTAAAGTGAACTTACTTTTGTCAATTAATAAGCTTAACTTTATTTGATCACGCACATTCGGCCATTCGGAGGATGCGAGGGTAGATTACAATTACACCCGGAAAAAAATTATTATAAATAGCCATTGTTCAAAAGAGAGCGGAATTGCTGAGATCGCGTGCGTCGAGTGTACGTAGTGTTCCGTTGAATGAAGATATGCCAGTGGATAATAAACTGTGCAACAGTTGGCGTTGTTAAATATTACAATCACGTAACGCTAGTAAAATATTAATCAAACGGTTTGCTCTCAAATGTGGTGCAGAGGTTTCCATTGCGTGATGGTTCTAGGCGCGAATGTATCACTCGGTATAACACTTGAAGCTCTGTATATTATAATCCCCCGCGTTTCCTTTTCTAATTGGTAGCAACACCTCAAAAAAATACCTCATAACTCTGGAAAAGTAAATCACCTTGTCAACATAAAAGAATGTAAATAGATATAATATTTACAAAAAATCTGAACTTCTTGAATAGCTTCTGACCTGGAACGCCTTACAGACAGATAAAAATATAAATCTTAACCTTTACCTGCTTGAAAGTAGAGCTTCTCCATTCGGGCTTCAAGGGCATCGACGGTCCACTTGAAATCAAGCAATGAACAATCGTGGACTGCATAAGACCCAGTATCTTGAATGGAACCGCTTCATAAGCAAGGATAGTTTCAATACTTGTGGTCTTAGCCATGTTTTTTAAATGAATAGAAGTACTTTTTATAATTTTATAATTACTTTTTCTATATTGTGCTAAAATTACAATCTGCCTTGTTAGGCAATAAGTAATTAAGATAAATGCTCTCATTCATACCATATTTACAATTCATCATTCACTCCCAAAGAATTAATCTTATGAGTCCCCACTCAGCTTGCATGCATTTCCTGGCAATTATCTAGCTAATATTAAAACTAGTTGACCACTAGACGTGTAGACATTTCTCTCGATGAGAAATTAAACTCGATTTAACTCTTCGGAGTCTCGATAAGAGTTTGTCACATACCCTTTTTGAATGTCAAGGTGACTTTTTCTGATCTTGGAGTTGTTGCGTAGGTTTGAAAGAGGATGACAGAGGATGTGGAGGAGGAGGAGGTCTTACCAAGAAGCAGAGGAAGGCCCGGACCGCCTTCACTGACCACCAGCTCCAGACACTGGAGAAGTCCTTCGAAAGGCAGAAATACCTCTCGGTCCAGGACAGGATGGAGTTGGCTGCCAAGCTGAGCTTGTCCGACACCCAAGTGAAGACCTGGTACCAGAACAGGAGGTAAATATCTTATGAATTACATATTATTATTAGTCTTTTCCATTAAGTATGGCCACTGGACACCACGAGAGGCTACCGTGGAATGGAACTTACAATTAATTTACTTTATACTGAACAAAGAATTCTGGGGGCCCTGCTTAGTGGAATAGGTTCTATACTGAATATATATCACTCTTCCGGTTGAACAATGATGTAACTTCAAATACTGCAATTTTGTAAGAACTTTCTAGGCAACTTTCTCAGGATATGTAGCTATCTTCAGACTTTTTCCAACAACGATGCAACTATCATAATCATATCGAGTTTTTCTGACAATCCTGAAATATTTACCTTAATTTCACCATATTTTTTTCATGGATAAGCGATATTTTTTTAAGGAGACATAAGACAATATTTTTGCAAGCCCAGAAGAAATTTATGCATCCCTATAATGTTTTATGATAATTAATTTTTCTTTTATAATATGACTAACAAGAGAAAGGTCTAAACATTTTAATTATAATAGATCGAAAGATATTTAGTATAGTGTTTAAATTTGAAATAGTTTCACACAATTTTTAAGGACTTATTAGTTCTAGCCATAGCAACTATTATTTAGAGTTTATTACATTCCTTGATAATAAGTGCCACACCCCTCTTAGTTTTCTGTGCATGCATTAAATAGTGTTCACACAAAGATAAAAATGTTCAAAATGGAAATTTTGTAAATAAATAATCTTGCCCTGTTTCATGAACTATGTCCTTTTGCATTAAATTAATCAGAAAATTTAGAAAACATTAGTAGTCTGCTTGAGCAATTTTTCATAAATTTATTTTAACATTATTCAATTGAAATCTGCAATTCTAAAATGATTCTCATTGATGAGACCATCTCATTTGAAAATTAAAGAATTTCCGTGTCTAAAATGTATTGTATAAATAGTTATTTTTGTTTTATTGTAGGTAAATTGGTAGTATTCTTAATCTCATTCCCATAATCACTCAAAAACTACTTGATAGATCAAGAACTAATTGATTTTGAGTCACAGAGATTACATACTATTTTTATTTAGGCCTGATTTTATGAAAGAGACTTTAACGGTGGGTAAAGCCATAGGATTTTTGTACAAGTATGTGTGCCCTGCTTTGAAACCGTCTCAAATTTAGTTATTCAACAACTAATTTTGGAAAATGATATGTTATGCACTCTCCAAACATTTGAATTTTCATTTTGATAATTATTAGTTTTTGAATGTAAGACCTAGATTAGTTCTCAAAGATTTTCTGATTGTTAAGACCAAAGAGAAGTTATTCATTCAATAACAATGCAATCGGTTTTTACGTCGTATGTATTTACATCTAAAGTATATACTTGATTACTAGTTAGATTCCAAAACACCAAGTGTGGGGAAAATAAAGTAATATGAGGTATACAAAAATTACTGAAATTTGAGAACAAGTTGCTTGCTTCGACAGTGAAATCTCCGTCACCTGCTAACCTTGATAACGGACAGAACGGAGAAATCCGGACCAGACATACGGATAATGATACAACTGCGGATAGTTGTAAGTAGGCTACTATTGTGCGTCGGTGTGTGGTTACACTAAACGCCGAACTAAGAGGAAGCGAACAACTAGCCCCACAAATTGCTAGCTATCGAAGAGTACGTTCAGGCTTGATGACTGTCTTCAGAGGAGTCAATAGGCTGTGTAACCCTTCGGTACTTCGGCTTAAACAGTAGCTGTACATCATTTAGAAATGGTATCTACCTTGTATGTCTGTTCTCTAAAAAGTTTATGTTCTTCTTTACATGGCCTTTGTGGCATACAAGGTTGCGCGTGTATGGTCTCAGCTACATACAAGGATGCGCTATAGTATATAGCTAAAGTTTGGAAGATTTTACACCAATCACGAATATTGGTTGACGAAGTGTCTCGATAACTTAAATTACAATTCAGAGTCGGTTTGGTAGCAAAAAGTTGGATTTGGTGGCATTGAAAGTTTAGAATTTGTAAATCAATTTTTCAAATCCCTCATTCAAACCATATTGTAATTACTCACCCTAAACAGTTCGTGCAGATGTAAACTAAGAAGTAAATGCAAACAAATAAAAAATATTTGCATAACTAACAAGACGAAACTCCTGGTTATAAACTTATCAAGACTTCATATGCGAATGAATCCTTACCAGGGGTTTAAGGTTTTAGATTCGCTACCCTGTCTGTACAGCTTAAAATATGTTATTACAGCCAGCAGAAGGCCAAAGAAAGTACTAGAAAATGGAAAACATGTTTTCTTTCCTGCAGGATGAACTTCTTATTGAGGAAGAAATGGTCTGAAACTGACAGATCCACTTGAAAATTATTGTGCTGATCGTGGGCGATCTTATTTCCCAAAACGAATCATTCAGCCCTGTCTCGACTTATATATAAATCATCATCTATAAAAGACAATCTTCTCGTATAAAGAAAATATAAAGACTATAAAGATAGAAAGCGTGTAATCCACTAACAAGACCTTTACAGAAAAGTGTACGAGATAACGGCTAAATGGATACTTGCCACTCTGAGAGCTAATGAAATATGTTTTCTAGACCGGACGTGCAGGCTGGCCGGATCACGTGCCCGGCCGAAGAGACTGAAAAACCGTCCGGACATAACCGACATTTCACGGTAATAGCCGAAGGCGTAGGTAGGCTTGATTGAAGCTTACGCCTCGAAAGGCGCGGGGAGAGGCATTTTGTCACGGAGGGGCCTTTTTGTCCTGCATTTTGGATTTTTTTTTATTGGAATTGACGGGACACCCGAGGCGTTGTAGCCGTACAGAGGGGAATCAAACACGAGCTTGAAAACACGATGTACGCTTGATAGATGTTAGATGAATGCGCATGGCTCAATTTTTTAGGATTGTGTTCCCCACCGACTATATTTTTCCATATTTTCGGTTCCACGCGTAGGTTAATCATCTTGACATGTGAGGCTAGTATATAGATTAGTGGTAAGGGACGGTAGTTACTATTGAGCTGGCTTCATGTAATTGGTTCTAGCCAACGCCCAATGCATAGATGGAAGGGCTTGTTCAGAAATGTTAATACTAAGGAAGTAAATAAGCTCCACATTTGAGTTCTGAGGCAAGCTGATGCTTAATAGATAGGAAGGAACGTTTCATCACCAGAACAACAATTTTATACAGATGATTGACTTTATCTGGAAACACAAATGTTACTGTATGTCCCTCAGGCGATCCTCCCACGAATAGAAGGTGTATTTGTTTTGTCGGTGACTGTCATTTGTTAATCAGAGACTGTAACCATTTCATATCTTTCAAGGGATAGTACTCCTGTGATTGTTTTAATCTCCTAATGTGCTAGATTAGAGGTTCTGGACCTCCCAAGTAGCCCTCCCCCTCCTCGAGCAGTGGTCATACAGACAGACCGTTGCAGACCGCAACAGACCGCAGGACAGGAAGACGGGAATTAGCTTGCGATCGACTCTAATTCTTGCCTGTTTAGCCGAAGCACTGTTTAACCGGTGACCGCAAACTGCTCCTCTGCGGCCCACGTCTGTTGTCTCAATGCCGTATCGATTGTTTGTTTCAATTCCGTGCCGTAATTATGTTCGCAAGTCAAGCGTGCCACCGACCAGCTAAGCAGGGACGTGGAACGTACTTCCTGAACCGTTGGCTTTACTGGAAACTGTGCTATAGTGAATATGGAACTTGATGGGGACTCTGGAAGACCCAGCACCCTTTCACGTCATACCTTAATCTGATTATATCTAGAGCATTAATAAAAGGTAACTAATATGTTATAGGCTTTTTACATTTTACGTGTGACGTCTATATCTTTTTGCACTAGGCAGTCTCTTTCAAACGAAGGATAATGTCATCTACTACACTGAGTTCTTCAAGATAAGAAATTTATTTTCAGGGCTTTGCTAGGCATAATCTGAAAAAAATATTTCTACCGTAGGAAGTAAAATGTGAAAATATGTACTTAAGTGCTGTAAAATGATCTCTTAAGAATAATTATCAGATGGATACTTTTTTATTTTTGTAACTGTGGTAATTTGAATTGTTGGAAAAATAGTCCAATTAAGGAACGCAATTAAACATCTGCCTTAATTAGTAACATCAATTAAAATGCAGTATGGGTTTTCTTTCTTTTTTTCTAAACAATGCATCATATAAAATAAGAGCTGTCTTTCATTGGCACGCAATCCTCACTCAAAGGCATATAAAAATAAATAATAACAATGCAACAACACTGTTATAAATAATGAATAAAAGTGCCATAATGAATATATATAATGAATATTGTTTTAAGCTAGAAATCATTAGGCAAAATTAAGTACGAATCTCTTACACCTTGTGCCTCTCAGCTTCGAGCTCGAACGTCCATTTCCTCCACACATTCCACATATTCGGTCATTTAGTGAAAATGAGGCCACGTCTTCCTTCGGTGTCTCCCTTACCTTCTGGTCTGATTATCCATATAACGTATGGTCTGCCAAATCTCAAGCATTCTGGATACAGGTTCAAGAAACCTTAGTTGCGTTCCTCAATTCTTGTCTTCACCAACACATTTCTGACATGTCTCCTTTGTTGGTAATACCAATTCTTTTGCGGAGATTTTCCTGTCCCTGCCAGACCTCCTTTCTGCCTACTATTGCATTACTGATCTAATAAAAGATTTCGTTTAGGAAAGTTATTATTCTAAAGTGACCTGTGGTTTTTCAAAGCCATAATTTGAGACATACGCATGTGCTCTTAAATGGTTACTAGTGTCAAAATACTTGCTTCTCAGTCTACTGGATATTTGATATACTGGGCTGTAGGCTGAAACTACTTACAAATGACATAAACTCACTTGAAATTACCATTGGCCCAGTAAACAGTCCATCCCTACGCATAATTATGAATATGTTTCGGAAATACTTAAGACCTTATACATGTGCCTGATGTGCCTTATACATTCCCTTATCTTGGTTTGTTCAAGGGCGATTTCTCAATATTTTAGACGGGAGTGATGATCGATTGTGTGGCACACATCGATTAGCTCCCGGCTGAGGCCATTATTAACCGGGGTGTAAATAATGGGTACCTCAGCCGTACCGTATTAAATAACGCCAGAGCGAGGAAAAGTTCACACACAAGGCGTTTTATTAATTCCTCAGCATTGTCTGGCCTTTCTATTGACTGGAGGAATAAGCTATTAGCCCTCAAAGGGGGAGCCAGGTAGCTGAGGAACAGATTATCTAAGAATGTCCTCATGAAGAGGAGGAGGAAGAAGAACAAGAAGACGACGGAGGAGGCTCAAGAGGAGTAGAAGAAGAAAGGACGGATAAAACAAAAAATGTAAATAGTTATAGGTAATGAATGAAGGGGCGCCAACGCGCTGACAATAGCCTATATGTGAGATCAATAGGGGCCCGGTATAATGGAACCGAATTAGATACTGACCGATAGAATCTGTCGGCAGTCTCCTCTTAATAGTCTTCCATCTCCTGCTTCCTCTCTCGCTCTCTCTGTATGGGTCTCTTATTGGCCTTTTATATCAAGCCTTTAACCGCTGGTGATCCAATAATTCCTCACCATCGGCGGGGACTTCAATTCACTACTATCCGATGGGAGAAAATTTTGTAATCTGTATAAGTAAATATCTCCCGATAAATACGCGTGGTAGCTAAATATCGAAGCAAAACATTAAAAGCGTCAATACTGGGGACTTTAAGTCCTAACTGTCCAATAGAAAAATTTATATTTAAAAGTTAAAATTACAATAATTTGATGAGTGCATGGGATATACTAATTGATCCATTGGCCAGCTGCCTCTCATTTATTTTTAAACTATATTGTATTTTTTAAAAATAAAATGATAAACTTTATTTAATGGTTGCGAAAAGATGTCACTGAGTGTCTTTCACTGATATACTTCATTTTTTTTTTTTAACCAAAGTCACTGAAAATTAACTTTTCAACAAAAAGTTACACCTAAATATTTTAGGGGATTTCCCAAGACTCCGCTTCCTCTATCGCATGTGAGGGAGGTGACAACCATGTGGATTTGGGAGGTCTCTGGGCTCTTGGTAAATACTGTATGAATGAGGAAGTGAATGAAAATAGTAAATATGGTATGAATGAAACAATTTATCACAATTACTTATTGCCTAATGAGTAATGTAATTTTATCATAATAAAGCTGACAGTTGTAAATATTTAAATAATATTATTTAAAAAGTAATTGAAACGTGCTTTTAGCTAATTACATAGGTCCATTCTACTTTTGGTGAACAAATCTTTGAAATTTTTTTTGTTAAGTCTTTAATGTGTCCTGATCCATGGATAAAAAAAATCAGAACTTTGAATCATAATAGCCTCTTGTCTGGGACTTGGTGGTGAGAATCGGCACCCCGTAGCTATACTGTGTTTTTTTTTTTACTTTTTACTTCTGTAAAAAAACATTTTCGCAACAAGTTTGTGTCCATCTTTTAATACATAGGAGTCGACGTATGATTTCTCCCTCTGGGCTTAAAAAGTTGCAGTAAAAAAAATCTACTTTCTAACACGGCTAGATCAAACTTAGTGAGTTTCTGTATTTCTCTTTCTTTCTTTTTTCATTCTTCTCTTCAGTGGCAGGAGCACAAAGAGACCATTAGCTTCAGAAGCATGCGCCCCGCAGACCGTGACTGGCTAATATATATTGGTTTTATACTCCGGGTTACCTGCCTGCCCTTTGATGGTGAACTTGGGGTATTTATATCTGTCTAATTTGTTAAGAGTATAGAACAATTTTTCATGTCCTATTCTACCTGAGTGTTCAAAAAATGAACGTTTCTTAAGTTAAACAAAGCAGGCCGTTAATAATTCCGGAGTTATAAACATTAACTAGTTTGAAGCTAGAACCTATCAAATCCATCTGCGTGCGTTTTGTAAATGTTCAAGGCTGATTTTTCCAGAAACTCTTGCTATCTCCCTTGTGACTGTTTGTCTGTTATGGCCACTGTGAATCCGCTGATAAGACAGTGATATGAGATTTTACCTAAAGGCCTCATTTGAATGAAGCATGATAAAACAATTACAACCCATCTTCATAAGACATGAGTCTTTGTCAATAATTATTTAGTGTAAATTATATAATTTTGAATGGGCTTTAGAATTGAAGGTCTTTATGTCTCAATTAAAAATATGTACTTTGTGTCTTAATTTTCAAAGTGAAATTGATAAAAAGTTTTACAAACTTACCCAATCCACCACCTTGTTTTACCATACAATAAAAAAATGGCACGATTTCTATAAGTGCTATAACTACCTCAATTATGGGCATCAAGAGCCTACACACACACACACACAGCGTTAGGGAAAAACCTCTTTGTCAACTCAAGAGAGAGAGAAGAGTGTGAACTAAATATAATAAATTAGCGTAGCCAACATCTCCCCTTGGCGACTATTAGTCTCCGGCCGTTAGGAATCCATTAGGGGCCAATAAACACGGTCGGCCGGTCACGGGGGGTCATTACTAGCGACGTTTCGACTAATTCAGGGCGGCTTCTTCAGCGGGCTACCGCAGGGGGTCACCCCACTAGCAATAAAAGCGCAATAGCTCGATGCAAATAACTGACTAATAACATAAAGGGGGACGGGAGAGTTAGATATATTGCCGGTGTGGATAAATAATACCGAGAAGACAGATAAAGAGGTGTGAAGAAGAGCGGAAGAGATAAATGGAGAACAGCACCCCTCTATACATACATATATATATATATATTGTCCTCAGGATCAATATAGAATAGTGAATAGAGCGAGAGAAGCGGTCGTATAAATTAACGAAAACCGCACTGAGGACGATTATACGCTCCGCTAGGTCGGAAACATCGCTGGTCCCCCCACTTGGCGCTTTTTAACTTCTCGAGGCGGGGGGGGGGGGTCTACTGTACAGTGCTCTTTGTCATGGGTATCTCTTTATTATAGTATTATACCGGGCCATAAGTCATGTCGGGGCATCAATAACTATGCCAATATATCACCCTGGTAACTTCTCATAACTCTGTAAAGAAATAAGAACATTACACTGTCATTTTATGGACGGGACACATAAATGTCTGGGTAATAAGAACGTAAAAAGTGGAGAACCGTAACGAAATAAAACATTATTGTGGGAAATACTATGTAGTTTTGTTCATCATGTGTGGCGGATCAAAGTTAATGAAGCAAAATGCTCCCACTAGTTTATTTTAATTCTATTCCTCTCCCTGTATCCAAGACAGTACGGTACTTAGGCTTCCATCTTGACAAACGACTGACCTGGAACCCACATACGAGACTAAAAAGACAAGAACTAAACAGACGCTTTGGACAACTGTACAGACTACTTCAAAGGACATCCCATCTCTCAATAGAAAATAAACTACTAATCTACAAAGTTATACTTAAACCAATCTGGACATACGGAATAGAGCTATGGGGGACAGCATAAAAGTCGAACATCAAGCGTATCCAATCCTTTCAATCAAAAGTCCTGAGAACAATAGTAAATGCCCCTTATTATGTCAGCAACAAAACCCTTCATAACGACCTTAATATACCCTACATTCTAGAACTCATCCCTTCCAAGTTCACGAAATTCCACAGTAGCCTTTCCAACCACCCTAATCCTGTAGCACAGTCAATGCACTGCGCCACTCATCCCTATAATCCTCCTCGGAGACCGAAACGGCAGTGGCCTCGTGACCTGCTATAAACGCGTGACAGTGGGAGTCCTGGCAATGGCTAGTCTCTCCAATCATGTCCTGAGCGTCTGTGGCTCTCGCGCTCTTGGTCAGCCTCCACTGGCTAGTATCCGGTGACGCGGCTGACGGAGGAGCGTGGGGGACTTCCCAAGACTCCGCTTTCTCTTTGCGGTGGATTTGGGGGGTCTCTTGGCTGTCTGTAAATATTGTATGAATGAGCGAGTGAATGATGAACTGTAAATATTGTATGAATGAGAGCATATATCTTAATTACTTATTGCCTTATAAAAGGCAGATTGTAATTATTGCACAATAAAGGAATTATACTACATATTGCTATGTAATTTCTGTCAATGAAAAGGAAAATTCTGAATATTCAAAATATTAACATAAAAACGTTTTAATTTTCTGAGAGATCGGATAATTAAACATATACAAAGGTGAATAATGATTGAAAATACAGTGGGCAAATATCTAGTTAAAGATGTTCAATATTTGAATTAATTTAAAGGGTGTCCTTTCAACAACTGCCATTTTCATTCGGTTGGATGGGGGTAAGTGAACATGGTATGTGTTCACCCCCCCCCCCCCCCAAGTGGACCAGGATCAAGACCTTAGATTGGACAGTGTCAAGCTAGTATTATAGCCTGATAAGGATTATTCAACTTCTTTCGCGCCGCGACTCTTTTAACCGCTTTATCTCGTGGGGGTATTTTCAAAAATTTGTCATAAGCAGGATTATGTGTTGGTTGAATTGGACCGAGCAGGTCCGAAATGGGGTTGGCATATGTAATCTTCATCCGTACGGTGTCGCCGCCGAAGACATGGAGGCCCTCTAGAAAGCAGCGCGGCCAGCGAAGAGCGGTTGTGCAAGAGACGTTCGGCGCCTAGATGGAAATTAATAAAGGCACCGGGCCTGACAAAGGGGTCTTTGTTGTACCTCTGGCGCCCCCGGGCTTTTCTGCTTTCCGTCACACGGCGGCCCGACCGTCTGTATGCAAACACCGTATCGTCGTCTTCGGAGTCTATAGGTTTGGGATGACGTCGAGGAATTGGAGTCGATAATAATGCGCTGATGGTCAGCGATGAATGGGTTGAAGATTTCAGCAAGGGATAGCGGTAGTTGGAACAGCCATTCAATAGAGTCGTTCAACGTTTTATGGGCTGGTTGATCCCTGGATCAGCTGACTTGCCTTTGCTCCATTAGATCCGAGATTAGTTTTCTTATTCTTTCTTGTCCAGTGTTTCTATTGGTGTCCTTACTGCTTCAGGTTTGGAACCTGCAGAAACTGCGTGTGCATGGCTGACCTCGGACTTTAGCTTCATCTGTCTGACATTTCCTCAGGACAAATATTCTTCTATTTTCTTTTTTTATTATAACTTTATTGTGCAATAATTACAATCTGCCTTTTATAAGGCAATAATAATACAGATAAATGATCTCATTCATACCATATTTACAGTCATCATTCACTCACTCATTCATACAATAGGACATGATTGGAGAAACTGGCCATTGCCAGGACTCCCACTGTCACGCGATTATAGCAGGTCACGAGGCCACTGCCGTTTCAGTCTCCGAGGAGGATTATAGGGATGAGTGGCGCAGTGCAAAGACTGTGCTACAGGATTAGGGTGGTTGGAAAGGCTACTGTGGAATTTCATAAACTTGGAAGGGATGAGTTCTAGAATGTAGGGTATATTAAGGTCGTTATGAAGGGTTTTGTTGCTGACATAATAAGGGGCATTTACTATTGTTCTCAGGACTTTGGATTGAAAGGATTGGATACGCTTGATGTTCGACTTTTTTGCTGTCCCCCATAGCTCTATTCCGTATGTCCAGATTGGTTTAAGTATAACTTTGTAGATTAGTAGTTTATTTTCTATTGAGAGATGGGATGTCCTTTGAAGTAGTCTGTACAGTTGTCCAAAGCGTCTATTTTCTTGAACAGTTTTTTACCGACTTCAAACAAATATTTTCGGAAATACATATATATATATATATAAAACGAAATAAATAGAATGGAAAATGAAGAAACAGAATCAGGAGGGATTCGTCCTTGGTTCCTCGAATGGTCAATATTCTTTTTCAAAAATATCGCCTTATATTTTATCAAACATATCTTTGTTTATGTATTTTTTTTTTTAGTTTCTTTGAATTTATGTTTTATCGTGGCTATTATCTATGATTTCTCTCTCACATGCAGTGAGGTGGCAACCAGGGGGAGATCTAGGGAGGGCTTTTTATGTATACCATATCTGTATCTGGGATAAGTGAGATCGTTGAATTACTTATTGGCTAAAATAGGGTGGGTTGTAATTTGACTGCAAAAATTTTCTAACTATGCTATCGAAGTACGTGATATCTCTAAAGTAATCCAATGATTTATGCTAAAGCGGAGGCTTCTCTCGTTAAAGTTTTTTTAATTATTGTATAAAAAAACGATAAATTGAGCATTATAATTCCAACAGGAAAACGGAAAGAAATAATTGTCTCCGTTGCCAGTAATTACCTGTAACGATGAAGGCATGCGATCCTCCTTATCAACACATGATGACCTCAGCCAATTAGGGTTTGGCACGTATGTGAGCAAAACGTCACATAAGTGTCATTTAAGGTATGATAGATACACCAAATTTTTTTTTATTTCGTTACGACTTGGGTACATGCTTGGTGGAAGTTTTCACTATAATTTCAATCCCTTAAATGTATAAAAATTGGTAATATACCTTTCAGATCTTCAGAATTTTATAATTAGATTGTGTCTTCGATTGCTCAGAAGATTGCATCCAATATGGTGATAGTCCACATCGGGAAGTCGAAAAATTGTTTCCAATATATGCTTAACCGTACTTAGGATTACAGAGAATATTACAGACACGGTTGCCCACTTGCATACCTATTTTGATACAATTATTAATGTATTATATAATAATACAATAGCCTCGCATTAACATATATTGTCTTGGTTTTTCCGTTGGCTGCCATAACACTTTTCCGTTTAGGGAGCGATGAGGAGAGATGAAGAGAGATGCCGAGAGAGCGGTGCAGCTGTTAGACTATGTAATTGGATTATCGACGGAGTGGACAGACAATAAGGCCAAGTAATTATTTACTTCAGGTAGTTTACGGTCCGTCGGGGGCAAAACCTACATCCGTGACCAATCGGCCGTGGTCGGAGCGTGCCTCCGTGTCCTCAACTTCTTCTTCAAGAGCGGTTGTCCTCTCATCTTTGCCGTCGTCCACACAGTCTCTCTGCGAGCCCTCTTCTTAACCTTGTCGGCTTATGTCTTGTTTGGAGCGTTTATGCACGATCGGTAATGAGCAAGGCTCCACACACCAACACATTGCTCAGTAAAATAAAAAATTGCCATTATCACCGACTATATATCACATCTCATAGCAAGATTAACTGTTTCACGACAAACTTAATAACGTCATTTTTTGAGCTGATACGGGCTCTGTCATACAAAGGGGTCCATATTTAGAAATAAGAGGATAAGATATATTTTAGAGTAGTTTAGTTTTGTACATCCAAAATCCCCAAACTTTTCCCCTACTCCTGGTAAGAGTTTCAAACGTTACATCCGCATTCTTAATCCTAGTTATTAGTGTGGTAAACACTAGTACGTGTCGTTTTCTATTGTACACAATACATCGACGGCTAGTTCCTTCTCTGATCTAGAATCGAGGATTCATCCTTCAGGGGATCATCGCGGTCTTTTCTACAGACTTTATTTTATTATATTACTAAACTTGTGAACACCTCCATTCATGTTTGTATTGTATTGTCCACGTTTGTTTGTTTTGATTGATGCTTTTTTCTATGTACTGATCTGTACAATCTTGTGTTGCAGGACGAAGTGGAAGCGGCAGACGGCAGTAGGCCTTGAGCTGCTTGCCGAAGCCGGAAACTACGCAGCCTTCTCCCGGCTGTACGGGGGTCCTGCCTACGGGGTCTGGCCAGGGTACCCTGGGCCCCACCCGGCCGCTGCCGCAGCCCCTGCAGACCTTTACTACCGGCAGGCGCTCACCCTGCAGAAGCCGCTAGCCTACAGGTTGTACCCGGGGGTAGCGGGGCCCTCGGCTATGCCCCCGGGCCCCATGGGCTATTACCCACCTCCCAGGTCCCCAACGCCGCCTCCGTCCCCGCCTGACTCCAAGGCGGAGTCTCTCGACGTAGAAGACGCCAGCCCTCCGGACTCCCCAAAGATACACGTCTAGTAGTGCCAACCCAGTCCTCTGTACAAAAGTCCTCCCTTGTAAACTATATTTATTGTTCCCGTTCCCCGAAGATGGTCGGCTACCCACTTGTCTACCTCACAAGGTCTTGGAGGAAACTCCACAACATAAATGAATCTCACACCAGAGCAACTGGCACCTGAAACTTTGAATTTTTTGCTGGATTGTTGAATATACCTTTACATTTTGGATCAATTGGATTATAACCTGTACCAGTGGAATACTAGTGACATGTTGCAAGCTTTAATTATTAATCAACAGCTGCTTCAATTACCTGTGGAATGGATGCAACTGTTTCTGATTGCTGTGGTGTAACCTCTCCGAAAACAACTCACTAAAAACTCCAGTGACTTCAGGCTCACTCAGAACCCCCGGGTTGTTGACCATCAATCTACCGTGTGCTGTGTATATTATATTATGTGTATGTGTATTGTTGTAAATATATATTTCTTCGATCGGGGTAAAAATGATAATGGAACGGCGCAATAGTGGGCCCAAGGCTCTCTTCTTATTAAAACATTATTATTATTATAATTTTTATGTATTAAATATAAATTATATTTTAATCCCATTGAAGTTGATTTATTGTTGTAACGCCGAATGAATAGAGTAAGCCGTTATACGAGTAATAGTATTGAATGTAAATTATTTCGTTGTCGAAATCAATTTAAAAAATTGATGTGAAGAGTGACGATTCAAACTTTACATTTTGTATATCTTTTAATAAATGTATGCTATGTCCGCATAAAAAAAAGTGGTGTATTTTTGTTTTTCTCAGAAGTTGTATAACGGCTTCAAAAAGTCAGAAATACTAACCCGCCATTGCTCAAAAGTTTTAAGAGGCATACTCCTTAAATAACTGTACCTCATTTTTACCATTTTAAACTTAAATGTATTCTCCTCCTTGATATATTGTGTTCTCTCTCTATATATAAAACCAGTAAAAGAAGTATATACTGTTATATACATATATGTATAATTTATGTGTATATAAATGAAAAATATATATATTATAGACTGTCGAGAGGAGACATTCCAGTATTATTAGCTTAAGCCTATTTGGATATGTACCTAGTGTGATAAAGCCCTTAGCGATGTAGCATATGCTTTGTACATAATAAATTCTATTATAAAATAACTAATGCCTTACAGATATTATATAAATAAGTGTAATGAATCTGTTACAGATTAATAAATAAAATAACATAATATTATTTCAGTGTAATATAAATATATATTTATGCGGATCTGTGTGTCTGTGTACCCACATATGCACACATGTATGTGAATGTATCCTATATTTGTATATAAACGTACTTAAGTAGATTATTGTAATTATTGTTTCAGTAAATGATTTAGTATAAAATTGTATTTAGTTTGTTTGTTTTTATTGATATGTCCCATGCAAATATATTTTTGATTTTTCAATGAAATAAACTGTTTCACAAATGTACAGGATTGAACTAAAACTTCACTAGCAACAAAAAAGTATTAGTCTAGCTGAAGGTGCATTCAGGGTTTCTTTGCTTGCTATAATAATATAAGCTGAGTATAAGAATAAGGAAAATTTATTTCTCTAAATATTATATTTAACACCCTTTAAACATTTTTTTAAATTCTATAATTACAAAATAACACTTTTCCTGTTATAAAAGGGTAAAATGTAATATATTAATAATTTATAAATAAGCATTTTTTACGACATTTGACTCTATTAAACTATTAGTATTAAAACAATTTTTCCTTAATAATTACTTCATTAATATATACTTTAATCAGTTATTGTTAATTGATAAACAAGAGAGTGCTAGCTCTAAATTTTAATTTTATATTTTGATTGCTGTAAAAGGAAAAAATAAATCGATATATTTACCCCGTAGTAATTCAGAAACTTATTGAAAATCTCTCGGCTCAAATTAGAACAGTTAAAGTTGAGAATATAAAATTTGAATAGTAAGAATATGGGGGAGGGGAGCTTACTCCCTATTGGAATATGGCAATGGACTTTTGTTTGTGAATCCGAAGATAGGTTACCATCTTACCGAATCATAAATGTGAAAGGATTATTTTTAAATGCTCATAATTACGCTTCTGATGCATAGATTAAGCTATAATTACGGGTAATATTGAAAAATAGATTAATAATGAAAATATGATATATCTGGTCTGTTTCTCTGACTTTTATGTTTTATAATTCACCGCTCGTAAAAATTAAACATTTTAATGTTTCGATTTTTATGGTATATTTGTGGCGAGGGACCCATTAAAACTGCTGACATACTTATAAGTTCAAGACTATCAACAAAATAATGCCTCCTCATGAATGATTTATTAAGTCATCAGACCATGACTTACAATAAAACATTTACTAACGTATATTTTATTTCAGTACTGATCCAAATAAAAAACCTCCATAAAAAATAAATACGAAAAGTTGAGTATTAAGATTCATAAAGTAGTTTAATTATGATCAATTATAATAAACATGTTTTACAATATAAACATCTAAAATAATTAAAGTAAAAACCATCCTTTAAACCAAAAACATATAATTTTGTGTTAGTGAGTCTGATAATCTGATGATGTACCTATATAAGTTGAAAGCTATTGAGCCGCTTAATATAATCATTCACGAGGATGTTTTGAAAAAAAATATTTTTCAATAATTGTAATGAGACCAAGACTGATCAAAAATTAAGATGAAGTAATTTTGATTAAAAAAAAAAGGTATTTGGTAGTAGAAATTGTTGCTTAATTAGTTTTAAAATAATTCATAATCTTATAATGGACCCAGTGTTAAATTAGCGAGATTTAGAAGAGTGAACCTTGAAAAGTCATGCTGAGCCTTTAATATGTCATCATCTTGTAACAGTGTCTAATGTTAACATAGGCAATGTATAATAGACGAATTAGTTACGTGCTAATTAATAGAAGATATAATTAATAATTCAAATGATCATAATGGTTCCGAATTACTAATGTAAATAAAAAAGATTATTGGAACTTTCAAGGGCGACAGGTGCCTGGAAGTCTCTAATTGACTCCTGGACTCTTTATCTTCAGAGAAGGATAAACGTCATAAAATACACAAAAGGACGCCTGAATTATATTAGATGGTCGATTATGAAGGCATTCGGCCGAGCAGTGGACTTTTAGAGGAAGTGGAAGTCAGAGAACTCGAATAATTAATATTCATAGGCCCTTTGCAGATAGTCAGTTTGTTAGTTCAATGACTTCATCTTGATAATACCAAATTCATTTGTAAGATAGCTTATTCGAGTAATTGACTGGAACATAAAATAGGTCTGTACCATTACAGCCGATAGAGGTCCAGGCCCGTCCATAAGACCAGGGGTGTCATTGGTCATTGGCATCTAGCGATGTCAGTATTACCCTCCAGCTGGCATGTACCCCTAACTCTCTGAAGAGTCAGTTAGCCTTCAGCTGATCAAGGTATGTGAAAAACGAGTGCATACAAATCATGATTATTTGTGGGAGAATTTTCAAAATGTTACCAAAGTAAAATTTGCTGCTGACTGACAACTTTAGAAAAACCATATCCCTAAATGAAAGGTACATGTAGGTTTCTTCAGTAAACTTTTTAAAAATAGGCGATTATCTGCCCTAAACATCGTTCCCGTTTTGAATGTTTTCATAAAATTATTAGGTTCATAAAATTAGACAGATAAATTAGTAACGATTTGATTTGAAGGATATCTGTTATGATAAGAAATTTTGCATAATGTCGTGTAAGTACAATAATATAGTTATTACTGTCATTATATGAGGTGAATACAATGACATTAGGATATGTTCTAGAAAGTTAATATGGGTATTTGATAGTACTCATAAAAAAAAATAGACGAAATCGGTTTTTTGACATAAGAATGGGTTTTTGGAGGAGTAATACGTATGCTTAACACAGGTATCATAACAAAAGTGGGTTCTTATAAAATTATCCTGAGATTAAAATAGTTTGTACTGGAAAGTGTTAAACGAAGAATAGCAGGAAGAGCGTGAAGAAAGATTTGAAGACGGCAAGGATTGATAGGAAGGAGTGTCTGTTGGGAGTTCAGGGAATGACGTGAGTTGTGAAAAACCTCAAATATATGTTTATTCAGCGTGAATATGGTGGTATATACGACCAGTTAAAAATAATAGAAAATGTGTGAGAAATCGAAGAAGGGTACACTGGAACAACCAGAAAGAATAGTACGATAATAATCCAGGATTGGAATGATTCTCAACTGAAGAGAATGCGAGAGGATGAAACTTCTCAAAAGATACCGCAAGGCAGGATGCAGTTAAAAAAGGAATATTACTCTGACCAGTATAAAAAAATACAAGTTACAACCATATATATGTTATGTATGAGTTTATATAAAGCTGTTTTGGGTAAACGATGCTCTAATGACGGTAAATAAAAGATAGACCGTTAGATCTGTGAGGCAAGAGAACAGACACCGGAAGCGAGTAATTAAGAAGCGGGGTTAATTTAATTGCGGTTTTGTCACGGCCTCCTGAATCGGTGTGCGTGCTTCGATTTCCGCCGGAACTTGTGGAACATGTGGCCTGGGGTCTCTTTGTCTCTTCGTACGTAGGCAGCTCTCACTCAGTTTTGTATTATTTACATTATTATGTCTTTTTTTCGTTAAATTTTTTCATTACCCTTTGTAGTGGTGTCGTTTAGTCCTTTTCGGACGGAGCACCTGCCGGCCCCTGTCGAGTGAGTGGCGACTTCAATGCGCTAATGGGATGACTGATCGTTCCTCAATTAAGGAGTTAGTTCGCTTTGATGTTCTGCTCCACCCATCTTGAAGCCATTAAAGGTGGAATGGCTTTCATGCGGTGTAGTGGTTGCGCTAACGCCTCATGATACAGAAATAGAAAAGCAAAATGCAGCTAATAATAATAATAATAATAAGGTACAAATAATATATCACGAAAAAATAATAACGTATTTATTTTTATTTATAAAAAGATAATTATGAGCTTTCTAATAAATAAATACTAAACAAAATTTTGTTACTACAAGATTAATTCATGATTTATTAGGAGGCATTCCTCCAACCAATCTTCTCAATTTAAATTACCTATATCCATCCAATAATTTTTAATTGAATATTTTGGCTATCTATGCCATTTATATAACAATTATTCAACTAAAAGAGATTAAGTAAATCTGAGAGGGTATTGTTCGCCTGGTAGATGACAAACAGTAAACGATGAAGTCAAAAAAGGTCAGAAAATCATATATTTTTTTTTAGTTTTAAAGTCGATTAGAGAAGCTATTTATTGCGATTTAAGATAAGACGGCTGAAGCCGTTTGAAACTGAAAGGGTTGTCTGCTAAGTGATCTCTTACATCTGACGATATCGCCGGCTATAAAGGTTTTAATATTCATTCCAGAGAGAGAGAGAGATTAACATATAACATGTAGAGACACTTTAAATTTTTCAGTGTTAATAAGTAGCACTCGGAAAGTCGATCCGTCATTGGATTAGTGCGTCCGAGTGAGCGACCAGCACATCTCTCGGGAAGAAGGTCCGGCGATGGCTAACACTATTAAGATCAATCCGTCAAAATAATAATTCACAATGGATAAAGAATAAGGAAGACAATAATACAAACAAAAGGAAATGTTTTTCGCATACATCAAATTTACTCACTAAAACCATAAGCGAATGATTAATTTAATTATTGGCGGTGGCATCAACGCATAACTGCTCGGTGGGAACAATGTATTTTTGACAAGGTATAAGCAAGATTTGAACTTGGTCACCAAATCCATTTCAAAGGGACTATTTTAGCAATAATGAGATAATATTAACAGTATAGTGACAATCTGTGGTTGGGTGGTTTATCTACTGAGATGTCAAATGCAAGTCTGGTTAATATCAAATCACTTTATAAACTTTTAATATCATTGTCGTCCTATATGTAATATTTTGCTTTTGGTGATGTTCTTCAGAGAGGTTGGTGCACATAACCAAAGTTGATAATATTATGCAAGGAAGTTTGGATTTGAAACCAAACTGTAATGTTCACATAGAAGGAGATGGTCTACATGCTGACCGCTCGGCAGTGTGATGAAGTGTGTCGATACCTTGTGAAAAATGCTAATGAAAATGTCATTTTCGAATTGGTTTTTAAGCTACCCCCTCATATTAACTAGGTTCGAACTCAAAAGGGATAGTGCTTTAGATAAATCGCGAGGCACTTCTCGGGTCTGCTCTGGTCCTGTCCAAATCTTTGGCTAGTAATTATTAAAATAGTGAAATCACATATCATAACTAGTTGTTATTGGCTATTTTTGTGCTTTATAGATATTATCCGTTTATGCACAAGCAGGATGTTTTTTGTTTCGCATATGTGTATGTATACAACCGATTTTGAGAAGGGATGGGAGTGAGGAGGAATAACTCACTACTAACGCTCCAAGCGCCCTTGTGCGTACACGAACAGCGTTATTTTATGATTGATGTTACTCAATCAGTACGCTTTACTTACTACTAACTCCACGCAATCATTAAATACACCATATACATACTGCATCGGCTATTATGCAGACATGGCCTAGGCCTAGCTGAGAACTGACAGTGAATAATTCAGACGGCAAGGGATACTTAGGCTTGGTTAAAAATTAATTCACAGCTAGAGGGCACAGACACAGAAACATTGGTTCACATTCGCAGAAATTGACAATCAAAAAGCATTTGACTCAGGTGCACACATTCATTAGTCGGTTCCGCTCTGCCTGTCCCTCTATTAAACACACCCATGAATACTTCATCTCAGTGGAAACGCCAGCGGTGACACTGTGATTACGGCCTAATCGTCTCAATGGAAACTAGTTAACATTACATAGTTATTCAACTGCCACCCTATATACATATACATATAATGCATTTCCAATGAAATCCTCGGCACTTCAAAGATCGATTACCCTTCATCATGCTGGTGAAGATTGTTTTCTTTAAAAGGAGTAAATTTCCTTCTCCACTAATCTCACGCTGGTGTCAACGAAATGTTTCCTTGCTCATTCATCTATTGGTTTGCCCGCAAACTAAAGCAACTTTGTTCTCTCAAGCTGTGGTTTAAAGTTTGTTCGCTCAACTTTCAGACCAGCTAGTTCCTCTTCTAGACGTAAGCAGTTTTGGTGCCCTCCACAATCTTACGGTCCGTTCTGTTGACACTTTCATACCACTTTAGTCTTCCTATTCTTTGGATTTCAAGTTTTTGGAGTTTGCTTTCAGCAACCAATCGGGTGCTGCAATTAGTAATGCATTTAGTAAATTCCCTTTCATTCTAACTTCCTTATAAATCTCATTTCCTGAGCCTGTATTCTGCTTGCGACTTGAGTAGTTCGGTCCCATGATTCTCTCTCACTGAAAATTATCAGGTGAATATATATGGTTCCGAATGTAGTTTTGTTTTATCCTATTTCTCAGAATCCTTTTTATTGGATTTTGTTTTTCTCACCTCCTTCAGCCTGCACATTATCTTCCTTGAGCTTCCTATCTTTACTTGTTTTACTTGTAGAATAAAGCATGAATAATTCTTTCTGTATATTTATGAGGTAACAACCCAATTTTAGCAGCGATTCCAGTATCACTCCTTGAAATTAGCCCATATTTACTTTTACCTAAATTTATTTTTAAACTTCTTTCCAATAAGGAATAAGTGAAAATAAATAAATCGTCAGCGTAAACAAATTGACGGATTTCCAATTAATTTAAATTTAAATACATTCCTTAAACGTTGGAGGCCTGATGCTATACTTTTTTTACGATGCTTTTTGCTTAGGAATTCATCCATATTGCAGGTTCATGCGTTGTTGGCTATTTCGGGTGAACCATGATGCAATGGATTAAAGCCTTTAAAAAAATACTAAAGCAGGATTCTTTTCTTTTTACAGAGGAGTGTAATTAATATTTTTATATCCAGTGTTGAATGTGTGGACGGTAGCCAGCGGAGTATGACATATCCTATTTCAACCATCCCTGGAGATACCTCGATAGTTCGATTCTGTAATTTATTCAATACAGATCCTGTTATATCAATGCCCACCCTAATAGAGGACGGATTGATGTATTGGACAGAGCCACTAGAGTACAATCGGATTTGTGACTCCAAAAACTCACCAGTGCTCCTGAGCTCCCCGGCCGCAAATGTAAATTATTATCCAAGGGGGGCCCGCCTGGGGAGTGGGGACCCCCCCCGCAGGGTGACAATCGAATCGACACTGCTCTATAAGGGCTAATGAACAGGCGGTACAAGTGTTGGGGCGATACCTAACCAACTGAACACTTATTGGGCCCTCTCCATCTGTCATCGCCCTAGTCTCTATATAAAATATTTACTCAGAGGAAGTGGCAACACTGATTGAAATGGATTAGCGAAGCCGATTACAGACCTATCTGAAGGAATAATTGAGTGGTTCGCGCCTCGTCTTGTTAATAACATATTCTGAATCATTCCTCTTGTGGCGCCTCTTCTGCACCACAGACAGTTCTGCTTAACGACTAACTCAATATTATAGCCGCACCCGAAGGTACGATAGTTGTAGTAAACAATACAATCAATCGAGAGGTATATTTCAAATCATCTCGAAATTTTTTATTCTAAGCTCTCTAAATAGAAGATTTAGGGTGAGGGAAAAATGAAGGAAGATTTAGGGTGAGGGAAAAATGAAGGAAGATTTAGGGTGAGGGAAAAATGAAGGAAGATTTAGGGTGAGGGAAAAATGAAGGAAGATTTAGGGTGAGGGAAAAATGAAGGAAGATTTAGGTTGAGCGGATCCTTGTACTAGGAGTACCTGCTTGAAGGTGGTGTGAGGGAATTAAGGAGTGTGGGAAGCCTCGGTGGAGGCGGTCTCTTCCGAGACATGACACCACCACCGCTACCGGCACGATGGCAACTCACAAGATCGAGTAAAGCAGAAGAAATGGTTGACATCACGGCGCTTGGCCCACCAACAACAAGCCTCTAAGGGGCACCCTCACTGATATCAGACTAACTTCGACTGCACTACATGCCTAGAGAAGACTCTAGGCCCAGCCACCAGTGGACTCTCACCACTGTACCGTAACAATCAACCTCCACCGAGGATTCCCACACTCCTTACTCCTCTCACACCACCTTCAAGCAGGTCCTCCTAGTACCAGGATCCGATCACCCTAAATATTTTATATTTCTCCCTCATCCTAAAATTCTAACTAGAGAGCTTAGAAAAAACAAAAAACAAATTTAAAAGATATTTTTAAAAAATGAAGTATTGGTCCAATTTCAGATTGAAGTTTTTCCGGAATAGGCCAAGAAAACTTATGAGCTAAATTCATTCATTTAGTGGAAACCTTCATAGTTACTGACACATTGATTCTTAAATTTCCATATCTAGCTGGAGTTCGTTGGTTTTGTATTCCATATATAGATATAATACTTATAACACAAACTTACATCACAAAAACATTAACAAACTAAATAATCAATTTATTAAGCAAAGAAAAAAATAATAAAAGTTATGTAAAAGAAAATTCAAGCAATTTATTAATATTGTAATTATGAAATATAAATTAAATAAATCTCTTTCAAGAGCATCTTATTTTTCATCAATTAACTTCTTATCAGCTAAAACCGTCTAGAATAGACTAGTGGCCTACAGTATCCCATGAACTGGTAGTCTGTTCAGAGTACCAGTCGCACGGTCATGCGGGTGTGTTTGTTGGTATTTATATTAGTATGCCCACCCCCCCCCCGGTATAAGGCCCTGTCTTGGTAGTACTTGTGTGAGGAAGTGTTGTTTGTAAAGTCACTCAGATTGCTTATCAAATTGTTTGTTTTTATTGTCTCGGCTTGTTTGACATTTATTATCATTGTACTATGCTGTTCATACGTGCTATTGTTATCTGTATTGATTTATTTTTGTTACTTGCTGATCGGTTCATTCGATGCTATTACCGATAGCTGGTATTGCTCCTTCATCTCTAGTCACGCCTTTACTATGACATCTGGAAGCGAAATCAGTCCCATTGCTAAGTAGCAATGCTATTGTAGTGATTATGCTGATCCGCGTTCACTGTACCAACTTTGGAGGCAGATGCGTGTTCATCTCCCTGAGACAAATCGCGTTGGCACACCCTCTTTCTGACTCGTTGCTTCCTGGCGATGTCCTCTCTGCATCTTTTACGCATTGTACAGCTGGGGAGCTTCTGCTGATGGTGGTTTTTGCCTGTGATCCCATGGATCAAAATCCTTTCCCGGTCTTGTTAAATTTAATCTAAATCTAATTTAATCAGAATTTATGCCGTCAGTACTCGCACAATGGGACAACCTACCCAAACCCCTCAAAATTTACTAGCTAGTTTTAGGATTTATGGAATAGAAGTGGTATATGGTGTATTAAAGATATTAGATGTTACTCAGAAGATGACCTGGTAAAGCTGGAAAACATTAAACTTTACTTAATGGGTACTTTTTCCAATTGATGCACTAACAAACCTTAAATTACTCCAGTGCAGTTTTGTATAAAATCTTTTTTGATCATGAAATTGAAATGATACTCCATAAAGAAAAAGCTGAACATAAAGGAAAAGATTCTCCTTAGATTTTTATATTAAATCTTTGAAAAATAATAGTTCTTTGGGGAAAATAATGGATGCTTTGCTTACTCCTCTTTAAAAAAATTGTAATATCTCTTCTGTTGAATGGTAACGAATTATGTGCATTCACCTTGCACCTTTTTTTCTCTAGAAATCTCAGATACGAAGATATGAAAGTATGGACTAAGTGTTTCTGTCTGAAATCTTGGCGTTTATCCAATAAGAAGTACGGGGAGACTGAGATTTTGACTGTATGAGATCCTGCCCTGTTTAAAAGGTGCAATTAACCACAGAACATCAGTTGTTCTTCGTCAGTAATTCCCTTATTGTCCAGGTGTTTAAGAATAACTAATGAAACAAAGTTTATTCGGGGCTACACCCTTGAACAAATTGGGAAAAAGGACGTCGAGGAGCTGTGTTTTTATGACCTAGGATCTTTGACTCCTAACATGAAAAGTGGTTAGGTCCCGATATGATAGGCCACCTTCCCTTTAAGGGCGTGAAAGCTGATCGCCGTAACCTCGATGTAACCGTATTAATCACGAACGATCGCTCACTGGATACTAGAGATGGGCCTATCAGAAGAAGACGCTTCTCAAAGGAGCTAACTCCCTGTAATGGGGCCTGTGAAAAGATAAAAAATCATAGTTATTGTGCTCTGTGTGTGAACCGTGAAAAATCTCTTGATGAGCCCACTACCCCATTGTGCCCTTTGTGCCAGTCTCTGGTAGTAGTCTCTTGTTTTATTTAGAAGACTTCCACCTCCACCTTTTTTTTTAACTGGCCTTATTACATTTAAACAGAGCATTAGTTACGAATGGTCTGTTCCGATGGGGCGTTATTTCTGATCCAAGGCTACGTTTTATCAGGTAGGGATTGCCTAGCTTTTAGGTCGTCCAAATTCAAATCCTGGGCTGTTTTTGTTTCTTTAAAGGAAAACCTCTTAATCGGTAGGTATGTCTGCCTGCACACATTGTAAAATATGAGGCAGAGACTTACATTTTATGCTATTTTTCATAACATAACGTGATTACAAAAAATCATTGAAAGTGTTAATTACATTGTGTTCGCCATTAATAATACGATTGTTTCTTTTAGAGGCATGATATTAAGCATGGTAGTTCTATTGCATTTTCCGACTATGCTAAACATGAACCAGTCCTATGACAAATAGTGTCAGTAATAAATGGCTATTGTATTATTATTGTACTACATATTCACTTCACCATAACCTTGAAGTGTGTTTAAGGAGTCGTTATCTCGTAAAAGAAGTGGGTACCTTCTCTTTACTGCCTTCTTTGGCTCCTCTATAATATCTCCTTAATTATTTTTTTCACTAAACTCAGAAATTGTTCCCTAGCTTCTTCAAATTTTGTAGCAAGTTTTAATTGTTTATCAATATGACTACGAAACTCTTAATTGTGTGATGTATCATTCTTGACCTGGATTAGTTTCATGAAGAAAAAATGTTTCCGTCATGGGTACAATAGGCTCTGACCCAACCATGCTGATGGGTACGCTGAAGGCACGCAGTGTCTCGCAGGAACACTGAAGTTCCCAGGACGCGGTCGGTTCCCGAGCAAGCTGCAAGCGGTAAAACTTTGGAGAGATGAACCCTGTGAAATACTGTTGTGCTAGCAGATCGTGTCCTGAACATTTAAGAACACAACTTCCATTTAAGAAAGCTATACAGCTCAACCAACACTGGGTCACAAAGAGTAGAATTACAGGGTTTTTCTGCTTTTCGTGCAGAAGTCTAGTCCAAGAAAATTGAACATCGGCAGAAATGGTACATCAACAGACATGTTCAAAGTAACTCTTCATACGATATTGAGCAATTATCAATCCTAAACGAATTAAAAAAAAAATAAACAAATATCAGTGTATTTTATTCAGTGGTGATAGTCATGCCCTCATGGACTTTTTTGCGCATGACCATTCAGAACAGGAGCAAGCTTCGGTGAAACGAATGCCTTGTAAATTAACATCCTATAAGTTTGTTGTAATGATCAATGCCTTTTTGAGTTTGTACAGATGCTGTAAGCGTCTGTTTGCTTGTTGCAGTTTTTTCTCTAGGATAGTCGTGTATCTAAATATGCTCAAAGGTAGGCAATACTATATTCCGATTGGTAGACATGCCTTAATTTAAGTATGGCTTATTTTTTTATTTCTTAAATAGAAATAAAATTTCGATAATAGTATGCAAGGGCATGGAGACATGCGCATTAGAGGTGCCATTATTGCATGGTAGGCCGATACTTCTCCTTAAATAACTACCACCAATCGTTTGTTAGCGTATTGAAAGTACAAAATAAATTGGTCTGCCCTAAAAGGCTAAGAATTAATGAGGGCTTGGTGGACTCGGTTTCGCATTCGCTTGCACCACCACTACCAATCACCATATTACGTCACTCCTGTCATATATGACGTCATCTGTAGTGCCTTCTGAAGAGCCGGTGCCAGTGGAATTAGAGAAGCTGCCCGGGTCGTTCCAGTTTCACTTACTCTCCGCCAGAAAACAGTTGATTGTTTCTATCTGGATCGTTTTGCCGGGGAAATAGTTTTTTTTTGTTTTTTTTCGAAACCTTGTAACCTTTTGTAACCTGCTGGCAATGGCTCAGTTTCCTAACGGAGGCGATACGGTATCTTAGTGTCGCTGTCGTCGTGGGTCCGTTCCCGTCTAGATGTCTTTCAACGGATCAGAAATATAATTTTTTGGCAATTTGGGATTTTACGCCAATGTGTGAATCGACTAGGGAAGAAGGGCAAACTAAAGCAGATAAAAAAAATGTCACGGAAGAACTCACATCATCGAGAATAATTTGAATATTGTACTAGTTAATGTATGAATCAGAAGCCTGACCATTCTTTTATTGTGAACCGAAAAAATATGGAAGATCATACCCTATTATAGCTTACGTGGCGTGACTTGACAAATGAAAGAATTGATTTTTTCCTCGTCAGAGATTCAATTTGACTTTGGCAAGGTATAAAAAATGTAGCCATCTCGATAAACTCGTAATTAATCGTCATAAATTATTTGGCATTAAAATAAATGTCTCAATAATTTGGTACAGGGTATCAAATGCAAGATGTTCAGTTTTTTTTTAATTGTTATTATAAAAAGTCATTAAAAATGTTTGCATTAATTAATAAGTAGCTAAATCATACTACTTTATATGAATTTTAAAAAAATGAATAAATCAAATATTTACATTTATTATGGTATAAAGTTATAGGTCTCCACGGTTATATGTAATATATATTGCTATACGAGGGTGGTCGGAAAAGCTTTTATTTATTTTATTATCATCTTCATGTTGAGGTTGGAAACTTTTCAGACCACCTGTGTATACATAATATATAGGCACTGATTACTGCTTTATGGAGCATATGGATCGTTTTGCCGGGTGAATAGTTTTTTTTTCGTATGTAGTATAGTTACGGCAGTATTGATATAATCATAAAATAATTATTTATATAGTGATATAAATTATTTCAAGTCGTTAAAACTCTTCTTATCAGATTTTTATAAGAAATTTTCAAATGATGCTCCAGAGTTAAAATTCAAAGTCTAATTTTTTAAGATTTTGTTGTTGATTATTTATAAATCTTTTTTTTTTTTTTTTAAACCCATATTACCTTATCGAAACCCATATTTATACGATGTCAATGACATATGATAAACAGAAAATTATAAATGCAAATAGGTAATGTCCGAATGACGTCAAACAAGTGAAATTATTCCTGCAATTTAATAAATTAACATTAAATTCTTCAGTATGAAGTAATTTCTAAAAGACGTGGTGTTTTTGTGTCACAAGGTAGGTGTTATTAGCGAAGTGCGATTGTGGTGTTTTTGCCGTTTTTAATTCCTCAACTCTCCCGCCGAATTAAATTCCTATTCAGTATATTCCAAAGCTGTAAATCTAGTAAATATTAAAAACGAATAAACTATGGATGACGTGAACCACTGCCTTTGTTCTTCCCACGTCCTTGTTTTTAAACTGTGTCTTTATCAAAATTAGGTTCGTTTTTACGTTCTTTCATTTTACTAATTGCTTCCAAAACATGAATAATTGATGGAAAAATCTTTGCAAATTATTACATGCTGAAATTTAAATTACTTAATAAGTTTTCCGGAAAGAAAAACATATGAGATTTAATGCACTCCATGTGCTGTCCATTAAAAAATTTGTTTTTTTGTAAAAACTGTTTTCAGTGTCTTAAGGTGACAGAGCGTTTAATGAATATTAAATCTTCTGTTCTACTAGGTGATCATAGCCTTTGTAGAAAATTCAACCTAAATTGTGTCCAAATAACGGTTTCATCTTCGATGCAAAAACGGTTTTATTGATTCTTTTAGTGAAGTATTGTGAAAACAGCCTACTCAAGCTCCAACACTGAGTGTAATATTAATCAGCACGTCAATATATTTAATTGATGATAGAAAATATTAATTTGTTTAATTAGTGGTAATTGATCCTTCTGGGGGAAACAAGTGCATACGGAAATTATTTTTATCGAATCGTCTAAATACAAATGAATGAAATTATAATTTATTTTCAACTGATAGGTTAAATTATCCCCCCCCCCAATTTCCGTAAGTAGGTATGACCACTAAAAAATGACAATCATTTGTTATGAAAAATGCAATAGCCGAAAAACCCTAGATGTGATAGAAAATAAGGGGTTTTAGAACTGAATTTAATATCATCGAAAAAATATAACAATAGCAATTAACCAAGTTATCATAATTGTGTCCTCTTTCATGAAATATGGTAATTTTTTTATAATTAGCGAAAAATCTTGAGCACAACAAAAAAAAACCTGCGTAAAGAATAAAACGGGTATCTGTCTCTAGCATGAACTGGAGGAAAGAATTTTTAAATCACAGTGACTCAAACCTTTGTCATGAAGTAGCAATACATAATTTACATTTATACCTAGTAAAAGTATTACCGATGCTCAATCTAATTTCTACAGGGTATTTGCCAGAGATGGTTGTTAAACTGAAAGATTTTTTATTTTATTTTATTTTATAGTGATTTTACATCGGCTGGTCAGTCAAATAAATGAATACACCCGAGGCACAATTCATGTCTATTTACGTGGTGCCTAGGTTAAACCTTCAACAGATCTCGCTGCCACTTTCTTTTCAGTCTGTGGTCAGAGTTATTTGGAAGTGTTACTGAAGACTGACTATGAAAGCATTGATATGTGTAGCCTACTACGGAATGCCTGGTATCTCTGTCGTATCTCATGTATGAAATGGCAACTTTAGGTCTATGTGTAATGTACGGTTTGATACGTATCATGGAGCCTTTGTGATGAATTATTATTGACTGTGCAGTCTGTATACACTGCAGTATTACTCTTCGAAGGTGTTCTCCTAAGTCATAATAGTATTATAAACGGTTCGTTTAAGTTCTACTAAAAGAAGAAGTAAAAACTCAAAACAAACTAGCTGCATACAAGTACAAGCTCGCTTGATTAGACTGCCAGTTACTCTGTGAAATGTAATTCGAAATAGCGGATCCAAATGAAAATTTCCCGCTTTTGTTTCAATAAGCCACTAAATCATCCACAGCTCGATCTCAACTGGGTGACCCGCGATTTGTACGTAACAGATATTGCTACATCGCGGCTACATTTTCTCTGAAAGTAACAGTTCTGCTTGTAGTTTTTCTATTGGGGTATGAATTGTATCACCTTGTAAACTGCCATAGAGAAGCATTAACTATACCCTATGTTAATAATAAAAATACCTCCTTAATCAGTTTTTGCAGAACACAGGTATGTTGAAAATCATGTTTTCAAACATTACAAAAAATTTAATCAAATAGCAGTTCCATCTGATGCCAAAATGAAGCTAAGCTTAATACTATTTTCATAAAAAATAGTCAGCGATAAATCAATTAGCGATAAACAAATGAGCCACACGTTAAATGAACAATAGCCGAAAACCCCTAATCAGATAATAAACCCTGAGACGTAACTATTTTTAGAAATATTTTTGAATTTTGTCGTTGAGTGATTATTCTATAATGTACCCTCAACAATTTTACAAAATAACAACATAGGATCTGAAAGAGTTTCTAAGTTTTGAATTGAAATAGCTCAAGAGTCAGTTGAATTGAGGTAGGTCCTCAACATGAAGTAATTTAACCGTGCTCGTTTTTTAAAACTAACATTAGGTTCATGTGAAAATACCATTTATGAACGTATCTAATATTACTATTAGTGTTGAATATTTAGTTCCTACTTAACATAAATACCAAGAATGAGTTTTTAAATACAATAGCTATTTAGCGTTTTCTCAGAAGCTTCTCTTTTTATACAATAATTACGCAAATCTATAAATCTCTCATCATCGACGAGTTCACAATATTAATTTAACCAGTCTTTTTTTGCAAGCTTTTGACTCAATTGATGCCCAAATGATGCTTAACATAAAACCTGTTCTATAAATATACAGTGAGTTGTCATTGATAAATCAATTAGCAATAGGAAAATAAATATTTATGTATCAGTTGGAGTTGGGTATCGAGTTTAAGGTCTTGAAGTCATGATTAAGACAATATCTGTTGCGATTTAAGTTGGCTATAATTATTTAGTCATAAAAACCACCATCGAAAGAGTATTGAATTTTATTTTTTGTGACCACAGTTTTAATATGGAGGGATAATATTTAGCACTGCGTTTTTCACTTTATACCCAAGACCTTGATGTCTTGGTTAATAATATGCGTAACGTGATGGGGATCTAGTGGACTATTAAGACAAAAAGTTAACAAAATCGTTCCTTTAACGAAGTTTATTATAGTTATTATACTTGACAAGTTTTTTTTTATTTATTACAATATAGTCCCAGACCTATTACGAACAAGATCGTTTTAAAATTCAAATAATTGTGTCGCAAGAGTAGTTCATATTTTCCAAAACTCGATACCATTTCTATTAATGCGGCCTACAATCGCTCCCTTAACGTTTGATGAGCCACTAAATTAGTGTGTAGTGACATCTGGATGGCGAGGTTAGTGTAGCAGTAGTGTGCGTCGTCATCCATTGAGTGGCAGATGCTGTGAGTGTGCAAAGAAGCATATGCTGCTGGTCCTCTCTTGCAGCGCCACTCGCGCGGGAGATCCCTTAATATAATCGGTGTAGAATCCTTGAAAATTCTATATATTAGTGATAGGAAACCTGGACGACTCGGAGTGATAAATCATCAACACTAATAAAAACTTTTTTTAAGAAAATTATATTTCATTGCCTATCTAGAAAAGATAGGTTCTACAGACAGGTACAGGTACAGGTAAAGGTTGTTCCCACCTGTTTGTCTTTAGATGTGTATTTACTACAACAGCGGTCATAAAAAGATTGGTGAAAGGTATATCCCGCTCCAAAATATCCCATGACTGTTTAGTTAAAATGCAGTAACGGTAAGTGTGGGACAAAAATAAACTTGCAAAAAGTAAGGGGACTATTAAATATTTAATTTATAATTCTCCCCTAATCAATGGAAAGCAAGATACGATGATCCAAAAAGATAGTTTAAAAAAAAAACAGTTTTGATGGCAAAAATATAAATAATGTATTTGATGCGTGTTTTTAATATTTTTTTTTATATTAATATTATTTACACTTTTTCTATATGTGTTGCAAAGGCAATTTTATGTTTCCGAAACGCTTCAACAAAATTAGGGAAATGTCTAAGACCCTATATTATTTCTTTTATTTTGGTGACATGTATATATTTCAAGAAGTATAATTGAACCCGTAATTGATATTAACAACTTTTGCAAAAATAATAAACAATGGAATAAAATTTCACAAAACTGCTCATTGCTGAAACAAGCAATTTAATTCCTGAAAAAAATTTCAAATTGGTTACTTAGTCCACCGGGAAAAGTAATAATAAAAGAGGGATATATATTATTGCGTTTTTGCAAAAATCCTTGTACAGGAAAACATATTAAATCATTATTTGACTCCTTTGCTTGCATGATTTATTATTCATTATATACATTGAATAATTCCTTTAATCCGTTATGTCTTGAACGCTTTTGTGTTTTATAGTATAATTGCAGCGGTAGTATCCGAAGAAGAAATTTTCAAAAAAGATGATATCTTAATAAATTTGTTTGATGGAAGATCGTGAAGGGGTGCTCCATGGAAATACCTCTTTGGTTCAAACCCTTCACTGATGGGAGAACCGCTCCTTAAAAAAGTGTTAAGGCCTTTATCAAGGTTGACCTTCGGTTGTCGATGATGATGAATTACTTAATCATCAGTAGGAATCCCGTGATGGGAAAAGGTGGTTTATTCTAAGGAATAACATTTTAGCCACTATTTTATAATCATTTTTTAAATAAACTCGTTTTCTAACAATAAGTTTTGTAACAACCAAGTAGTACTTGCATACGTTTGAGGTCATTTTCTTCATAGCTCAGTCACTTTGATTAGTAATAGACATGTTTTAAATTTCCCGAACTGTTTAGGCTATGTGGAGAGGTATAATGGGACTTTAAAGCAACTTTCAGTTTTCAATTAACGGTTTAGGATTAATTTAATTAAGCAATGTGCCTGATATGGAAGGAAACGATCCATCAAACAGACGACAAGGCAGATAGATAATACAAGTGGCCCACCCCTCCACACCTACACGTACCCCGCCTGACCCCGATCCCCAGCCTCTCCAAGGATAACTTACCCAACTTTAATTAACAGATGTAATTAAGGTGGGGAATCGTTTCAATACTCAATTAGACGCTAAATTACACTTCGCAGCCAGGACTTTTAACGGTGTCGTGGTGGCAAGAGGTCGATTTCACTCACTCAGGATCTCGTCAGGTTGGGGGGGTATAGGGTCTTTCTTTAAGGGTAACGCTTGCAAGTCGATTTGCCAATCAAATTGAGGCTCTGCTTACAAATTTGTAAGGGATTATCGCCATTAGACAGACAGTATATCTTCATGGGTGTGTTAAGGTATCGGCCATAAAAATGTATGTAAGTATTTGAATTTACCTGATGGAAAACGATTCTAATGACAGTTTCAATGACGTTTGTAATTATTATATACCAAATTGGTTTTCTTTCTTATTCCAAATATTTTTTATGCATTTTAAAATTTTAATTTATTTATAACTGTGCGATATATACTATGAATTAAAATTTATTTCTTTTATATACTTTTTGGTCTGAATTGAAGTCCTCAGGATGCTTGAATAGGTAAAACATTGACTGTTGATGAAATTTTAATAATATAAGATATTTTGGGAGAGACTTTAAGCTTTTTTTTGAAAAACTAATTCACACAATACAAATATAAATGTGTCACGTTTTGTTCACATGTTAACAACTTTATTATGATGAAATTACAATCTGCCTTTGCTTAATAGGCAATAAATAATTGAGATAAGTGTTTTCATTCATACCATATTTACAATTCATCATTCGCTCGCACATTCATACAATATTTACAAACATTTACAAACAGCCCAGGGGCCCCCCAAGTCCACACGGTTGTTGCCTCCCTCGCAAGGGAAAGAGGAAGCGGAGTCTTGGGAAGTCCCCCACGCTCCCCCACCAGCCACGTCACCGGATACGAGCCAGTAAAGGCTGACGAAGAGCGCGAGAGCTACATACTCTCAGGACATGATTGGAGATTGGAGACATGATTTACATTGTTTCCTTGTGGGTGGGGACTTTAATGCGAAGCACCTACACTGGAGGGTCTAGATCCACGAATACACGCGGACGTGCTTTGCTGTCTGCACTCACACGGAAACATTGCTCCACGATCTCTCCTGACACTGACGAGAGGTCGGCTTGGGAGGGATCGTCACCCAAAAATCCACAATCATAATCGTTTACCTCAGCATCTGAACGACCTAATCCAATCCAAACGCCGTTCCAGAACAGTATGGCAAAGATCCCGACATCCTGCTGATCGCCGCTCATACATTTAGTACTGCAGATTGGTAAAGCGGCAATTGGCGTCCTACGGTTCCGATTCCTTCAATTCCCACCTCTCCTCTCTTTCTACCAGGGATAACTCTCTGTGGAATGTAACTAAAAAAATCCTAAAGTATCATCCTGTTTCACACCCACTCCGTCGTGATGATGGGTCCTGGGCGGCTTCGGATGGGGAATTTTCCTTTCGGGAAACGCTTCGGTCAAAACCGGCACGGGTGTCATTGCCCTAAGTCCACCTAAACTGCAATCAAAATTCAACCCTGGGTATATTCATCACTTTAGATTAATCTTTTCTTCAGTCACTGTCAATATCTATTTATTGTTATTTTGTCTCAAGCCATTTAGTTGTTACTAACCTAAAATGTTCCGGTATTGGCCAGTCCTGCCTTAATTATGTACTTTCCAGCGTCATATTTCATTATCATTTTGTATTTCAGTGTTTTTCATTATTTATTCCAATCAAAGTTAACTTAACCATTAATTTAAGTTACCTTGTTTCACTTATCTTAACAGTTCTTAAATCCCACATAATATCTTTGGGTAATATTTAGCTTCTCAGCATTAGGTGGTACTATCTGATATGTACTGTAAATGTTTTGTTCCCATGCATCTAAGAGTCCTTATTATTCCTATTGCCTTCTAGTTTTCTATAAAGTATATAGGCTTATTGCTTATATAATGATATGACCATCATGCAGAAGGCTTTTAAAAGCTCGTTACAGACGCAAATTGCTCAGTGAAGACCCACCACATGTTCACGAGAAGAGAGGAGATTCATTCGATCGCGCGATACAACTGTACATTTACCTCTCGTTACTTAGACATAATCGCGCTACTATATTACCATAATCTCGACTCGACGGCAGATTGACCACCATCGTCAGAGGTGACCAGGTGTGCAGTTGATGATGATGACCTTTTGGACTGCGCACAACTGGCAGGCAACAACTACATCCTGTGTACAGTTATCGATATCATCTGAATACTACGGTAATGGTGTATAACTATATGAGGGGGATATGTCATGCACAATAATGGGTGGGTTCCACCTTGCTGGCTCTGCTGTGTACGTAGCGCGGGAGGCCGGTGAACCTGCTGCTGTCCGGTACCTAGTGCACACCACGGAATCTATTCCATTGTTTGAAATCCCACCTGTCAATACAAAACTAAAAAAAGCTTGAAGCAATTCAAAACCTGTGCACAAGAATTATATGTGAACAGGACTGTCATACAAGAGTATAAAAGTCCCAATATTACATTAGTAAAACTTTTTTGCCGAACATTAACAGAAGAGATGGCGTGAATATTTCTTGGCACCCGAGCCTAAAGAACTGCAGCTACAGTTGGTACAACTGCAGACCGTGTCATGTGACAGGGAGGTTTTTCGGAGAAGCCAAACTCGGTAAAGGGTTGTCCTTGTCGGATAAGGAATTATCCTACAATTCCCACTGAATTGAAAACCAAAACAAGTAATGACATTTAATTGTTGATTGAATATATCAACTTTGAGACAAACTTGATTTCGACATCACTTTGATCAGTTTCTCAATAAAGTAGGACCTCAACACTTCGATCAAATACAAGTTCGTTCAATTTTCAAACACAATGTTTGCATTTAATTTTGATACTGACACGAGAATTGGAAAAAGAAGGCATGCAAGTGAAACAAACAGATGAAGACGGTGACGGCTTGCACCAACACTGCTATTTGCCATGCATCAGTTTCTAACAATGTTGTAATTGCAAGTGAGGGCATTGATGTTTTTATTCTGCTCATTGGGGTAACATATTTAACCATAGAAGAGATCATATCCTTTCACTACTACTGAAGTACACCAGTGCAGTATTGCAGTACAAATCAGTACACGTACAAATCATTGAAGTGCCATCCGAATTCCGAACATGCACTTTTCATTGATGCATTTACTGGTTGTGATACTACGTCGGGCTTTTTTGAGCTTGGGGAATTGAAATTGTGCTCTCTTCCAGTGGCTAAATGACTATGCCACAACATTTAAAACCCCTCAAGCCCTTTAAGAACTCCGGCTGAAAAATATTTTATCCTTGAATTGTAAGGTGATGGAATGGAAACAAACAAATCATCGGGCGAATTTAGGTACCTCATGTTCACAAACTCTCCCTTAAATAAATTTAACCTTGTGAGACTGCCAGCTACAGAAGATACAGCTATGTTTTATGCGAACATTTATGCCTTCGAACATTCAAAGCTGGTTGGGGTCACATTAAAAAATCAAAAGAATGGGGATGTTAACAAAGCTCTTCCGGTCTAAGTCCAATTATTTTGACTAAAGATGCTGCATCTCCATCACTAATACAGTTTGCTTCCTGCTATTGCAAGAAATGTTGGAGTTGTTTTTTTGTTTTTTTAATTTCAAAACCTCTTTATTTATATAAGTATACAATGAACAAAAAATAAATAATTTTTGATTTATATTTTTCTCCTCGTGCTGCATACACAGTTGTATTCGAAGGAGGGCATAAATATAATACATTTCAGTTTGATGTTAAAAAGCCAAAACACATACACAATACTCGGTGATGAGGCTCACCTTCAGCTTACAACCGAAATGTTGGAGTGGAGCTCGTAGCTACCAAAAAGCAGTTCTGCACTGCTCCTTCTTGCTCCTGCTGTAGCTGGAGATTCTTTTAAACGAGTTCGATGATGTGATTCAAAATCCATTAGGTGTACCACAAGCTAGATCATAATATAGATATCGCTAAAAGCGTATGCTCAGCTGCTATTATAGGAAAGAACAACATTAACCATCCCAAAACAAGGGGACAGAGGCTTCAAACAGAAGTCTCCTATCAGTCCCTTCACAGCAAGCCTGGACTCACAAATGGACCACAATACAGTATAGTCTAAAATAACCACCTTTCATTAAATTACTTTATGTAATTTTCCTGGCCAGGAAAAGATGATTTCAATTTATTTTTACTGAGACAAATAATAGAACACCAAAGAATGAAAGATAACTTAAAAAAATCTTTGGAATATCTCATGAACAGGTAATTGCTAACCGAAGGTTGTTGGTGTAGTGTTTGATAGGTGGTGCAGAAATTTTCTTAACCGGATTTGCTACTTTATTATCCTTAAGGTAGGTATTTATGCGCACGAGGCTGAGTGGACCCCGGCACATGATCCATCCCCAAAGAAATTCAGAGGGATCTTGGAATCTAGGTCTCTACAGTTAGAATGTTAACCAATAGGCTATGGAGATGATACAAAGATATATTACTTTAATTAAAGTTGAAGTGTGATTTTTGGCAGTGGATACTGCTTGAAAATGAACAAGGTTAAAACCAAGAAAAATAAAATACTATAGGAAGGATATTTTGCATAATTTCTCTAATCATTTTCATTATAATAGGGTTTTTCACAGCTGTAAAAAATGTAATCGTTCGATTCATCACACTCGAATTAACTTCTGTTCTGTATTTCCAAGAACCATATTTCTTAGTTTGATCTTCACAAAATGAGTGCGAGTGCTCCAGTATTTCTAGATCCTCCGCTTTATCGCCGATACCCTCCTTGGTAATATAGGCAGACGAGGAGAGGACGACACAGCGTATCCAATCCCCGGCGGTCGGAGCAGAAATTGTCTCGATTTCACGGCTGGTTCGACGGTCGCCCTGCCTAAACGGGGCCTTCCTCATGTAAACAGGCTCTTTTTCCCGACCTCGCTGCCCGAGCTCCTTTTTGTGTTCTGAGGGTAATTTGTGTATTCAACAGGAATTTCCTTCTTCTTCTTCTTTTTTTTTTTTTTAACTTTTTATCGGACGAAATCGCCGTAACTACCTCCACGTCCTCGAGGAAGAAGGATTATGAGCGGCTATTTAATCTAAACTCTCTTTAACACCCCGTACCTAACAGCTGGGAGCGATTGATACCTTAGGGGTGCTTTCAATTTCGTATTTCTTTTGTCGGTATTTTGTTTGTTCTTCAGGTTACAGGCTTTAACGGAGAACAAAGGATTATTAAAGAACCCTTCTCGATTTTCACGTTAAAGACTTGACCAGATTGTATTGTCACGAACACAGGGGGACAAAATCCTAAAAAAAGTTGATTGCATGAAGTTTTCCATTAAATATAAAACAGCCCTCAATGACATCGACATTTCCACAACACCACTGTACAGAACTAGATCCCACCAAGTGCAAATTTATGTAACTTATTTGTACCTGCCTGGGGGCATATTTACGATGACAAACGTTCTCATTTATCTATATAACTCTTGGTTTTTCGTCTAGCTTGTAACAGAGTGTGTGTGTGTGTGTATGTATGTGTGTGCGCGCGCTCAGAGACCCTAGAACAGTTAATTAAGAGATGGAGTGATGTCCTGGACTTGTGAAGTTTTTTCAGGAGGAGACAAGGGGTTATAAGTTGACATATCGAAGTCAAGTTGAGAAAAACCTCCTTTACTATACTTCAGGAGAGAGGATATCCCAAGTCTATTTCATTCTTATAGCAAATATTCCAGGAAACAACTCTTCAAGCTCTTCCCGGATTTTCTCTTTATGAAGTTTCAGGAGGTCCTCAAGTTTGCCTTCCTTACATCGAAGTTTCTTTTCCTTGAAGATCAGGGGAACCGTTACTATTTAAATCCTAGGCATGTTTTTTGTAATTATAGTTTGAAAAAACTTTAACAAAAAATACTTAATGTTGATATGGGAAATTACATGTTTCATTTGATACCATACTTAAATTTATAGAAAAATCTTTTGTTTTTAAAAACCAAATAATTAATAAATGCATGACACTTAGTTACGAGATGGCTGTATTTTTCATGGGCTCTTTACATCAAATGGGGCCTCCAAGAAATATTTGACGTCTCTACCTTGAATAGGGGACGCTCAAAGACCAGAACAGGCAAAGGCATGGATTACTTAAGGGTTTCTAGTTTTGAGGAAACAAAAAACAATGGAACCCATTTTAAAAAAGAAGGGGTTTTGGGGTATATTTTCTATAAGGAATATTTTTCTGAAACTCAATGACTCATGAATGAAATTTCCATGAGATTTTGCTAACACAAGTAGTAAGACTCCGTATAGATTTTTTTTTCAGAGTAAGTCCATTACTACCGCTAGCCCAGCAGTGCAAAAAGGGATTAAGTGATGTAAAAAGATTCGATTAAATCGACTTTGCCTAACCCTCCAGAGCTCTGACTCATCTCCTCAATGTAACTGTCAGGAGCAAGAAATAAATAAAAAAAACTGTGATCTAAGAACGGAACTGTGATTAGAGACTAATTAAACCGGCAGCTCGGGCCGAGGGACCTTTCGGCGATTCCTTTATCGGCTGCTCCAGGCGACGAGTCCTGCCCATTCATTACCACACAACACGCCGTTAATAAGGGTCTATTATAGTCATATCACATATATTGTATAGGGCTGTTGTTTGGACCAATCACGTGGCCAATCACTCCTAGCCCCCCTCTCCTAGTTCATTGTCTCAGGCGTCATTGCACAAACTTAGTTAGCCCTTAGCCATACTGACGGGGGGGGGGGGATAAAATCGATGATACTGTAATCGAAATTTATACAATCCGAAACCATTGATTAGATTTTTAGGGTTTGGTTTGTATTGTTCAAAACCGGAAACACTTATTTTACCGTTCTGCGGAATTAAGTCATATTTTTCCATCAGGAATTGAAGTGTCATTTTTCAATAACGGTAGTTAAGTTCACAATTTGGTTACCCAGTCCCACTAAAGATCACTTGTTGCAATTCAATTCACGATCAGGCTTTCATTCATATCTGATTCCAAATAGGCATATTCTAATATTTTAGTTTTTATTGACTTTAACCTTTGCCTACCATCAACAACCATACCAAATACCATACCATAGGACAACTAAAACCAAAGGAATATAGGATACCATAGAACCGATAACATTCTCATCAAACGAATCAGATTTCATAATAAAAAGAATACTGTTTAGCGGAATGGTTTAGTAAAATTATAAAACAGGTTTATTGTCTTTCCACAACTAATAATTTATTCTTTATTGAAAACGCGCATCCGACAGCTCTAAGCTGTCATCTTCAGTTATCTCTAAAATAAAATAAAAAGTCAAATGATAAAAAACGTTTACCTGCGCATATGGAGCGAGCACCTGGAGTGGAAAAAAAATCTACGAGCTTACCCCCTTGTATTAAACAAGAGTACAGGTCAAAAACCTTACCTAAACGTGACATAGTCAAATGCCATAATTTCCAGGCATGTGGGCACACAAAGTCATACTATCCCACCCTCCCAGGTGTGTAAAGTGCAGTGGGCAGCACAAAAGTGAATTGAGCAAGAAACCCCTAAAATCACTTGCTGTATGCGTGCTCTGTCAGCAAGGCCACCCGGCAAACTATAAAGGCTGTGGGGCTTACAGAATTCTGAAGTCCAGGAGCGAACGACGTCGTCGGCCAGAAGAAAAGAAACCAGCCACAGGTAGCTCAAGAGGCGCCCCCCACCCAAAATTTGAGGCCTTCAGTCTCTTTTGCTGATGCCGTTCGGAACCGAAAGCAATCACAGGCATTGCCCACTCCTCGTCCGCAAGTTCTTCTTCCCCAGCATTCCGTTCATCCCAGCAACCAGCAAACTCAATCCCATCCTCAACCACACATCTCGCTCACTCCTTCCCGTCCTTTCACTCCATTTCCCATCACACAGTTCCTTTGGTAGCACACGATTTCCTTCAGTCCACTGATGTGTCAATCAACACCTTCACTTTTCCCCTTACTCTAGCTTCACTGTACTGCCCTCCCAAACAATCCATTTCTGATTCCCAATTCATCTCCTTTCTAGACTTTATCGGTCAACGTTTCCTTGTGGGGGGGGGGGACTTTAACGCAAAGCATCAACATTGGGGCTCAAGATACACAAATACACGAGGACGTGCTTTGCTGTCTCAGACGGAAACATTGCTCCACTACTCTGATCCATAGGTCTGCCTGGGAGGCATCGTCACCCCACCGTCATCTGAAAATTCACAATCAAAACCCTTTGCCTCAGTACCTCAAAGACCTAATCCAATCAAACGACACTCGAGAACAGTGTAGCAAAGATCCCGACATCCTGCTGATCGTCGCTCATACAATCAGTACTGCAGGTTGGTAAAGTGGCAATTGGCATCCTTCCGTTCCGATTCTTTTAATTCCCCTCTCTCCTCTCTGTCTACCAGGGATAACTCCTTCTGGAATCTAACTATGAAATCCTAAAATATCATCCTGTTTCACACCCACTCCGTCGTGATGACGGGTCCTAGGCGGCTTCGGATGGCGAGAGGGCGAAATAATTTGCACTGCATTTTTCCCGTACTTTCACTCCTCAAACAATACTCATCCCCCAACTGTTGAAGATTTCCTCACTTCACCTATCCTTCTCTCACTTCCACAAAAATCCGTTAACCCCTCTGAAGTCAAATATCTTCTGAAAAAATTACCTTACCGAAAATCTCCAGGATATGATCTCCTTACTCCTTGAATCCTCCAACAGCTTCCTCCTAAAGCCATAATCTTCCTAAACTACATTTATAATTGCATTATCCAAACGACGCACTTTCCTCTCCTCTGGAAACACTCCATTATAATCCTACTCGCCAAACACCCCAATGACGCCTCATCTTACCGTCCAATTAGCCTACTCTCTATCCTATCACAAATATTTGAATCCTTTATCCTACTCACCAGTTTGGTTTCCACCTAAGACATTCCACTGCTCAACAAGGCCTTCGCGATGTTGATCATATTTCCTCCAAAATAGCCCTTGAAACCAAACAATACGGCACTGCTGCCTTTCTGGACATAGCTCAAGCTTTTGACAGGGTCTGGCACTCAGGTTTGCTTTACAAGCTCAAAGGATATTTATCGACCCTATTCTTAATCCTAAAGTACTACCTTTCATACTCCTTCTTCCAAGTCCGTTGTGGTTTAGAATATTCTAACTACTATCCCATAAAATCAGGAGTTCCACAGGGCAGCGTCCTGGCTCCCATCTGCTATAATCTATACACCGCTAATGTCCCCTCTACCACCAATACCTTCTTGGCAACATTTGCAGATGACACTGCAGTCCTGTCAACCCATTCAGACCCTGATATAGCATCCCAAAACCTTCAAAAACACCTTGATTAGATTCAGTATAGGTGCAACCAATGGCGAATCAAAGTCAATGAAGCAAAATGTCCCCACATAACCCTCTGCCGCTAGTCTTCAGACTAAATTCAATTCCTCTCCCTGTGTCTGAGACAGTAAGGTATTCAGGCTTCAGTCTCGACAAAAGACTGACAAGGAACCCACACACGAGGCTAAAAAGACAAAAACTAAACAAACGCTTTGGACAACTGTACAGACTACTTCGAAGGACATTCCATCTTAATAGAAAATAAACTCCTTATTTACAAAGTTATACCTAAGCATATCTGGACATACGGAATGGAGCTATGGGGAACAGAAAAAAAGTCGAACATCAAACGCATCCAATCCTTTCAATCAAAAGTCCTGAGAACAATAGTAAAACCTTCATAATGATCTGAATATACCCTACATTCTTGAACTCATCCGTTCCAAGTTCATAAAATTTCATGGTTAATGGTATGAATGATAGTATATCTTAATTACCCTTTGCCTAGCAAGGCAGATTGTAATTTTAGCACAATAAAGGAATTATTCGATATAAAGTTCCATAGTAACCTATCCAACCACCCTAATTCCCTAGCACAGTCATTGCACTGCACCACTCATCCCTATAACCTCCTCGGAGACTAAAACGGCAGTGGCCTCGTGACCTGCTATCATTAAGTGATAGAGGGAGTCCTGGCAATGGCCAATTTCTCTAAACATGTCCCAAGACTCCGCTTCCTCCTTCGCACGCGGGGGAGGTGACAACCATGTGAACTTGGGGGGTCTCTGGGCTGTTTGTATATATAATATGAATGAGCGAGTGAATGATGAGTTGCATATATGGTATAATCATTTATCACAATTACTTATACCCCAATCAGGCAGATGTAATTTTATCATAATAAAGTTGTATATAAAAAAATGAAAAACTTGCGCATATGGAAACAAACTAAATTATATTATTATAAGTAACATTGAGGACAGTCATTAAGTAAAATATAAATCAAAAAATTACTAAAACCAGTTTTTAGTAGGTTTTAATAATTTAATGACTTTTTTAAAATAATTTTTTATGATATTAATGGTTATATTGTAGTTTTTAATTTGGTTTTTTGAATTTTAAGAATTTTTAATAGTAGCAAAATAGAAAGACAATTTCAAACTAAGTAAAGTAAAGGGAAATATATTTTATATTTTACATAATAACTGTGGCCGTTGTTGCGTATAATAATAGAATTCAGTGTTCTCCACATGCCCAGATAAAAGTTTTTTTATCATTTGACTTTTTAGTTTATTGCAGAGATAACTGAGAGCTTTTTCAACAAAGAAGAAATTATCATTTGTGGAAAGACAATAAAGCTGTTTTATAAATCACATTTCGTTGTTGGTACTTGTTTGTTGACTGTTCACACTGCAATTACATTTTTACGTATAATGTATACAAATAGATTAATCAATCGTAAAAATTTTCTATAGTCTGTAATTTTTCAGACGCATATTGGTTCTGACAAGAGAGAGAAATTTCAGGATTATTTCCATTTATTATCAAACGTAATCTGATTCGCTTTGACGACCATGGAAGATAGGCGAAATCGTACAACCCTAAGATGAAAATATTCCGATGGAAAGTTAAAATAGGACTTGGAGCTGTAAAAACTCTGTTGGGAACATAGCGTGGAGAAATAGAACTAAAAACTTAAGAAACAATCTGTTCATGGCTTAGTGGAATTTTTAAATCTAATTCAAAAATTTTACTAAGGAAGGAAATATTCTTAATACAGTGTGACCTTTATCGACCACTAGTTACTAAGAACAGGACTAGTGGATCTTTTGTTACTGCTAACCATATTTGAAACAGGGGTTTATTTCCTTCTAAATATACCTTTGAGAGATACACCAAAAAAGGCTCTGTTTCTGTAAAGAACAGTTAGGATTTTACTAATCTCGAGAGCCATCATGTTAACTTCAAAATAATGATCAGGGGGCTTTAATAATATCAAGGGCGATCTTATTATTTTTGGCTTTTAACTTTCGGAACAATTTAAATGCAGTGAAGTCTATTTCTACGAAGTTAATGATACTAAGTCGGTTATCTATTCACTGACCTCTGAGTTAGTTGTCCCGAAGAAAACGTTGTACGTTTACGAGTCTCGCTTTGTACTTATTGTACCATTGTATCAAATATTTTTAATTTTTAAGGCTGATCCATGTGGTGATCAGAACGACCCTTTCTGCAAACGGAAACAACCTTCTTTTTATTATTTTCCTACGATTAGGAGTTTTGGTAAGCATGTTACCATTTTAAATATACTACCATATACAATACAATGGAAATGATAACCATATCATGAAAATTCAATACGAATCGTAATGAAAAACGTAAATGAAGTTGTATCTTATTCTTTTTACTTTTTTTAATTAAATGCAAACCAAAGTTGAAACTTTCCAGGTTGAATAGTTACGAAAATGAATGGGAAAAACACAAAAACTAACGGAAGTATCCCGGGCAACGTCGGGTAATTCTGAAATGTTTCCCATTTGTAACGAAACCTTTCGTTGTGGGACTAAACTGATCTAGGTATTTATGACAAGTCCCTGGTTCATGCGCAAACACTTCACACGCTGAGGCTGGAGCAGATGACGCAGATGGGTAAAAGGATCTTGAGGAGTTCCTCACGGTTGACAAAAAGCCGGCGAGGATGTGGTTCAGCTCTCGAATGTCGTGCGAACGCCGCCCAAACCAAAATCTGTGGTTTTATGATTCGGCCCACTTCCTAGCCTACTGGCTTACACCTGCCACAAGTGATTTCCTTTAATAACAGCAGATATGGCTCTCTTTTTTGCTGTCTACATAACCACTTACAACGTGATTTTTCACATGTTCTATCTCAACATGTGTTGTCTCCCTTATCTAGCTGTCTCTGTTCCTATCTATTCACCTCATCTTTGGCTTCAGGCTCTTTCTTCGTCCCTCCAGAGTATGAGGAACATATCCTTTTGGCCATCTTTCTTATTAAATCATCGTAATGCCACGTCTGCACGGTATATATTTAGAGAGTAACAGAGATAAAAGCATTATATTCCATATATCTTTACAGTAAGAATCTATATTATAGTTACATTAATAATTGACAGCTGGTGTGTATAATGTTCTATCATAATTATTAAACAAAAAAGTTAACGACAGAACCGGAATTCGGACCCTTGCCATAGTCAATTTCCAATAATCACTTTTGTAGAACTGGCATACTTTTGAAAAACCAGATGTCAGAGCAAAATTATTTGAAAAAAATACAAGAAGTTATCGAGAATAGTTACCTTTGTATGTATTAAATATTTAAATATTTTACTTAAAACGACTTCGTATTAATAACTTAACAGTAATTATACGATTCTCGCAACTTTTAAAAAGTTGTTTTAATCAAATATCAAGGTTCAATTCACATCCGCCAGTCAAAAAGGTGAGCCCCATCACCTTATTAGTCAGTTCAGTCAAGTTATGTAGAATGTATATCATTATACTTGTTTATTCATTATATAATTTCTATAAAATAACAAAACCTGTATATAATGTAGTGATGCTACAGGAAATACAAAATAATTTGTAAATAGATTCGCCAGAGGATCTATAATTATATATAATTATCTGTAAATTAAAAGGGGCTATGAAGAAAAAAAAAAATAAATAAAATAAAAAAAAAAAATAAAAATTGCAAGCAACAAAAAATTATTTTAGTCGATGATACGAATATTACAACGACGTACGGCTATATAATTATCAGCCATAGAAAAAAAATATTCCTGGATTTCACCCCGGGAATTTTAGATCAACGTCAATAACTTGTACTGTAATAACCTTTGATATATTGTCGAAAATGAGAGAAGATACTATAAATTGATTGGGTTAAGGGTTTGCAGGGATGGCTCAGTTTGTTTAGCTCAGGACCACTCATCACTAGGTCCTGGTTCTAATCCTGCTAACGCTAAGCATTTGCGTTAATAATATTTATGGTTAGCATTGTATTCTAATATAATATTTAAGTTATAGATAATTAGTTTTGTTTCAATATGATTTATTGTTTATTTGTTTAGATCATTTCGAGTTCTATGTTAATTTTCTAGTTATTTCACACTTAACTTTCTTTATTATTATTTTATAGTATCTATTATTTTATTAAACTGTTTTGTTAATTTTTGGGTTATTTTGTGGCTATCCATTTGACCCTGCGCCTTGAGGGCAAAAGTCCGTGTCTAACGATATATTTTTTTTTTTATTGCTAATCATTGCATTCTTATAACATCGCAACTTTTCCGGAAAAGACTTTAAAGCCGTTATGTCTTAACGATGCTTATCTCCAGATTTCAAGACCCTGCCCTGGAGTCCTGGAATCCAGTGAGAAGAAAAGATAATACTCTGCTGCCAAGACAGACGGACACCTAGATATCTATAAACGGTTGAATAATCCCCATCACCGGACACCTGTGGGAGCTCCCAGGTAAGACAACACCAGATAAGTGGGATAAATAGGATACAGCAGCAGATTACATAAGCCGATACGGTAATGTCCCAGTGTGGTCACCCGATACGACAACCCGACTGATCCCAACACGCTCCATTTGCCGTCTCAGAAAGTCCTTGCAGTGACTGCCGTTGCGCATAGCTATGAGGTAGGTGTCTTTTTCCTGGGCCCATAAGTGAGAGATCAAATGTAAACACATATAATAAAGAAAACACCAGATTGTTGCAAAAGCTCTTGTGCATAAAAATAGTTTATTTTAAAAAAAATATACAATTACGGTGTCATCTGTAGCCTCGATTGCCGTAACACTCTCAATTAGTTCATCATCTATGGCAACTAAAGGGTGATCTGATCAAGGAGAGCCTTAAATACAGTATTCCCATCATTTAACCATTTATACCAAAGCGTTGCAACACCCCTTCAATTGCGAGCGAACAAATTTGTTTAGCTGTCATCTTTACACTCCAGCCTTTATATCCTCAAGATCTACTTCAAATTAGAAAATATTTAAAAGCACTCCAGAAAATGTATACGTAATTAATTTTTGAAATTCAAAAAAGAGTAATACAATAAAAAAAATATCAGATGTTACTCCTTTACCTTTTACCTTTAACATTTATAAAAAAAAATTATTATAACAATTATAGAATGGATTTCAGTTGGAAGACCAGGCTGGGATGCCAAATGCTAGTAAACTTGAGCTACATTAAGAAATGCAACAGTGCAACAGTCCAGGGTGGAGGAAATGTAGTCTACAACGTGTAGACCCTGATGCACAGTGCCAGAACCAAGAGTTGGGAAAAAGTGATCTGATCTTGGAGTGAATAGTTGAAGATTAACAATTAGCCGTCAGGAAATTTCAGAGATATGTTTTTTATCAGGAGAGGATTTAACCCAAGGCGGTACCTAAGTGTTGACGGTGGAGCTGATGCTGTTGAAGAGGTGATAGTCTTGGAAGTAATTAAGGAACGTTGGCTCAGGATATGAGGAGTAAACTGAAGCCTGTAACAATAGCCTGAATTTTGGCAGCGTTCAACCTTGCTTTCCTTTACACAGATGCGAACTAGTTCTTATTGAATCTTGACATGACAAACGCTGCTAATAAATCAGAGGGAAAAATATACATATATTTATACTTGGGATTCGCCGTAAACTATGTATCTCTGCATCATGTACAGTATGGAAAACAATTAGTGGTTATTAGGAAATTAATACTAACCCATTAAATTACGTAGATTATCAAATTAACGATCTGGCCTCCTGAATAATATATCTATCGTGTTTGTTTGTTTTTTGGATTTCGGCGTAAAACATTCAGTCATCAACGCCTATATTTAATTATAAGTATATTTAAACTTGTTTGGGGAGCAAGATATTCCAACAGAGCCCAGGTTCTTAAGCACCCCAGTCCCACATGTCAAGTGGTGGTTATAGATGTTTTATAGGACGCGAGGTATGATTGGAAGATATGGATAAACTCCATACAAGCCCTTGACATAGATCGCAAGAAAAATCCACTAAAGTGGGTTATTGAAAAATGTTGGTAAATGTACATAGCTTGTATTGGAACCTATTTCAATTGATTCAATCTTGTTTGAAATAGAAGTTTTTTGTTTTATCTGTTAATAATCTATAAACTTGCAATATTTCTCGAATAATAATTAGAAGTTGCCGAGTATAGTGGAATCATCTCTCTATACACCTTGCGTACCACTTGATAAAATTTCCTGCATAGAAGCTCTATGGATTAAAACCCCCAAGTGGAACAATAGCACGGATGCTCATACCATTGACTACGACTAACTATCTTCGGACACCCTAACCGCCTCCACATCGAGCACCTTACAGGTCTATTGTCTGCCTCCCATGCTAATATCTGCCCAGGAGGTATAGGGCTACACTGGACAGACCTAATTGCCTGGAGACAAAGCACGGAGGAAGCCCCATCGCCGGTCATATATACACACTGTCTCTCGCTAGAACAGGACGGACAAAAAGGAGACTCCGCTTAATGTCTCTCCTCTTTACATATCTTCTTTTGTCTCAGCCACCTCTCTTCCTGCCGCCTCTTCCTCCCTCCTGTCTTCGGGGCTTAAACAGATTTTTGTCCTTTCTCTCGGCTCTTTTAGTCAGACGGTGTAGCTACTTCCTCTGCGGGAAAATCCGCAGTTAGACTTGTTACTGTGGTCTCTTTTCAGGCCAACATTTAAATGAACAAAGAGTTAGTTTTGCCAAGAGAGAAAATCATTTAATTTTTAAAAGATGATTTAATGGAGTGGCTTAATTATAGTGAGTAAAAAAAATTGTAAATGAATTTTTGTGAATTCTCCTCAAACGAGGTTTCGGATTATTATGTACTGTAGAGTTTGCAGTCTTGTTCTCCTATAATTTTTCCTGATCATAACAACAAATTATGCATAACATCTGGGCTAGGACTTAAGCAAACATGAGAGCTCGTGAAGTAAACCCTACATGTTTCACATTTTTTTGCTCTTGCTTCCTGGTGTTTCGTTTGAACCAAAACGTAATCATCTCATTTCTTTTTGCGTAGTTTTGTAGAGTACACCTTCAAATTTTCATATTGGGTGAATTTTTTTTTACGATAGCAATCGTAGGACATACAGGCCTCATACCCTTTGATCAGATAATAGAAAGTATTCCTCATTTCTCTAAGATATAGATTAACCATTCGGAGAGCACTCCCTTCAGATCCTCCCCACCACGCATCAGAAGGCAGACGCCGGAGGCTCCACGCAGACCGGAGGATGTCTTCTATTTTTCAGAAGCGGAGGGCCATTAACAAGTTTTGTCGGATTATCGCCTAAGCTGAGGACACAGAGTCAGATACAGTAAGTGGTTTGCCCTGTAGCCGGACTGACCACCTATCAATCAGCACTATCTCCATTAATTATCATATCAAAAACTGGAACATTGCCACCAATTATAGGGACATCCGAACCCCCGGCATATCTCCCGATTATTTTCGTATAATACGGTACGGCCATTTGTCTCCGACGTTCGATACTGCATCTGATTCGTAGTAAAGAGGTTAACGATCTTGTAGATATTTCCCCTAAAACCTGTTCCTATGTCTCACGAATTTCGGGGAGGGGCAAGAAGTAGAAAACATACTCCTTCGGTGCAAATTCAAAATAGATGAGTTTCAATAGATATTTATAACTCGTCCACTCGAGTTGGGAATGTACATTACAAAAACTTCTATTAAGAGAATATTGTCTAGGACCGCTGATCCTCTAGGAGGCATTTTCATCCTCCTCAAGGACCCCTTAGATATATCGGTCCAATTGGGAGTTGTGGAATTCATGTAGTAGTTGTTGCACTGATTCTGTCGACTTCATACAATCGACATTTTGTAGGAATCGAAACCCTGCTTCAAACTCCGATATACTGCTGTTCACATTCAGATATCTAGCATTCGTTTTTTCCGTCCTTAATTCAAACGGTGATTTAAAATAGAAAAAAAAATGTAAAACTAGAAGTACAATAAAAAGTAGTTCAATAGAAAAATCTAATCTATGGTGAACGAATGACAATAAAATAGGTAAACAAAACTGAAAAAGCATTGGTTTCTCCCATCGCTGTCATATTTGCCACATTTCAATATTAATATAACTGATTTTATTGTTATGTATGATGGATTTAGAGTACTAAATTGATCATTGATGAAAAATGTTTGTGGAGTTATCTTCTTTTTGTTATAAATCATAATCTGAGCTAAACCCTTTATGATCATGCAAATTAAATAAAACGAGTATTTCTTCTTTTATAATAGTTCCGGTTCATGCTTCTTATTCAAAAAGTAATTCAGGAGGATTCAGGAGTCTAGTGAAGATGGGACAGTATTTCAACTCAAACATACAGAGTTAAGGCACAATTGATGAAAATGAATGAGGATGAAAATTCTTTATAGAGATAACTTTGGTGAGAATCGAAACTAAAGGGACCAATAATTCGAATTGCACATTTGCTTTCATGCACTGAATCGCTTTTATTGTACAACTTTTATATTTTATAGAAACCCACATTTTCTGGTTCTTGGAGCTGAGCCTAAACAGATTCTTAAATAATTCACATACAATTATTATTAGTAACCGTAACTAAGAGTAATAATAAAAACGTATTTAATTATGTCTGCAATGGTTTTGGTTGACAAAGCTTGCTACTTCTCACTTGACCGAAACGGTTCTGAAACAGCGAAGTAACACATATCCAGTTTATTACCCGCTCTTATGATGTATTACCATCGGGATGTACCACCCCGGTATTTATTGCTCAATTATGGAAAATTCTCTCAAAAATAAAGAAAAAGAAATGAATTTTCTAAGAAATATGTTTGATATTATTATACTCTGTGAGCCGGTGCATAACGTTTCCTTAATTCTGGTAATTATCCGTAACGGTAAAAAAAAAATTAAAATAAAAAATGTAAACCATTTCAGTTGTTCGCTTTTCTTAACTGCTTTATAATAATCCTGCCTGCTCATGAATAATAAACGTATTTTAAGCGAACATTTAACTTCACGCAGTACTACAGAGAAATAATTATGGCTATTCTCATACACTATCAGTTAACAATCTACGAGTGCGACTCCTGATATAAATGCAGGTAATATCATCTATTCCTCGATTCGTTATGAAAACTAAATATAATGTAATTTCATTTGGATTGGCAAGCCAGCCAATAACGAAACTACAAGGGATATACAATTGTGTGAGATAGAACGGTCGTTCAAGTCATAGAAATTGTACAGCATATCCTTATAGGAAGGACTGAGATAACGATCACAGGACCTCCAGTCCTCTGTCAGATTCTGATTCCTCTAGATCATACGTGTGTAGATCATTGGGAAAGCTGTTTAGGAAGCAAGAGGGAGAACATTAAAAGGAGGATTATATACTCCTACTGTTTTAAAACCACTTTATAATAAACTAATGTGCTTAACTCGTGCTGAGAGCAGGTAATGCGTTGCTTTGGCGACTTTCTGAATACTCTGCTTGTCGGAACAATATGCACGTACCCCTATCATCGGAAAATAGCGTCCCCAAAAAGTCTAAGGTTATCCTTTTGGTACTTGCATAGGCAATATACACTTTAAACTCCTTGTTTCGATATAAGACTCACTCTACTTTTAATAAATAAATTTAGTTTGGACCAAAAAATATCATTACAATATTTTATTTATTTCAGATTTTTTAAAAAGATTATCAGACTGAAATGGTATAATCTAGTGGTTTGTTTAGATTAACTTAACACATTTTTATGAAGCTAGAAGAGGAGAATTAAGCTTGTGTTCATATTTTCACACTCTGTTGAACAATGAACGCGCGAATCGCTTCCTGCACAAATGATCTGGTACTTGCTACAAACTGAGATAACAAGTACATGGTAGCCTGGTATTACCTCTTCTGAAAAGGTAGCGGCAAGAAACATAAAGGTATTTCCTAGAAATGGCGTGTGGCAGAGTTAATGAATTGCTAAACAGCCCCGAACCCTCGGCCTAACGAACGCAGTCGCTTGTATTATAATTCATTATTGTTAGGCGCTTCCTCTTAGAGACCTCCCTCTAGTTATATAAATTAATGTTTCTCAGTTAGCTTCTTTTTTTTTCTTTCTATTTTCTCCTGAGTTTGTGTGTTCCCATCGCGTGTACGGACGAGACGGTGCCTCCCACACGCGGACTTGGCCTGCTTTCAGCTCGGTTACTCCTCGGTTACGGACGTACTCATTAGGCAACTGTCTTAATTAGACATTCGTAAAACGTCCGGAAGACAATCAGGAGCTACGTCGTAAAGAAAATGCTTACTTGTAGATAATACGGCTTTGAACACTTGGAGGGAGCTATGATCGATCATACAAAAGTAGACATATTTGTTGGGTTGGTGAAAGAAACTTTTTTCTTTATTTTTTTTTTTTTTGTTTTCGCCCTACCTGAGGCTGAGCCTCAAACGGGCTTGTGGGGTTACGTAGCCTGTGGTGTGCGTATTCCGGTGCAATGGGTTGTTGCACCGGTCAGCGCACCTTCGGTTATTCTGTTTTGTTCCATTATTCTAAAAAAAAAACACATGATAATAATTTATAAAAAAGAAAGAAGAAAACACAAAACTAAAGTAAAGAGAAAAGAAACAAAAGAAACACCTCTAATAATATATTTACAAATCCTAAACTAGCTATATATACTTTTTATATATACATATATTTTTTTTTTTTTTTTTTTTTTTTTTTGGTAAAAGGAACTTGTTCAATTTTTATCAAATTTAGTTGCCGATGTTTCTTCAAATAATGTATCTACATATCAAGTTGTGAGATGCATATAGACTGCTTAACACATATTGGGCAACAAATATTCTTTGCAGTGCAGATCTCACTTCCATCCTCTAACCAACACCCAAAAGTAATGAAATTTGAGGGGAGACAATTCGTCTTACTAAAAAGATCAAATTAATTCCTTTCTGCCTTGAGAAAGGAATACCAGAATAAATACCCCACAAGAGATAGCCTGCCAGAATAACCTTAACATAGCAGTTAAAAATTCTCTAACCGACAAATTTAACTTCAGATTTATGTACATACACTCGTTTCATTATATAAATTTGGAATTCCAATACTAAAAGAAAATATGCAGAAATAGTTTATGATAGGGAAAAAATATTGTGACCGTTGGCAAGATTGGGTAACATGTCCTATTTTAATATGATTTTCATTCTGTTTTAGTTTTAGTTTTAGTTTATATGAGGCCCTTACAATCAAAACCCGCTGTACCCATTGGCAGAAAGTTGACTGAGGAAACAAAAAACAACCCCAATCCTGGAATTTGAATTTTGGAAACTGTTTTGGTGCTTTAGGGGAGGATCGATCACTTCATTGTTTTTTCACCATCAACAATATATCTGTGTTTTTGTAAATTGTTTTATTTTTTAGTCTCTCCCGTAAAATTTATGAAAATACGTATAGCGAGTTTAGTCTCTAAAGGACTTTTATTATCTTCGAAGTAACAGCCCGAAATCCCTAAGCTTAGCATGCGCATTATATTTTCTTTATATTATAGCAAACGTGCTTTCATTTATTTAAGTTATCACTATTGCTAAAAATTTAGGCTAAATTTATCCAGGCACTCAACGACCAGACTACCTTAAAGAAACAATTCCCTGCCAATACCTTAGGTTATATTAGAAATATATCAATAATTTAGTAACTTGTAAAGCCTAAAATAAGATGATGTTTAATTGATGGGAGGGAAAGGACAGACTGATGAAAACTGACGATGTGAAAGATGTTAAATTTTTACAGAATTACTGAAACAGACGTTTTGACTATCAATAATTTTCTACAATAAATCCTCTTACAGAATTCAAAAGGCTAATATAAACCATTTACTTTCCCATTCTATCCTCTCCGATCCACAAAAGGATTCCTGATAGGCTAACCTCGACCACACAGTGTTCTGCGGAAATGCCTTTGTTTCTCTAGATTCTCTTTCTCTGACTATTCCGGTCTGCACATTTTTATATGGAGCAATGTACAAAAATTACCTTTGGTCCTCTTTCTACAACTTCCAGTGCGTTTCCGTAACAGACCAGCTCAAAATTGTCATCTTTATCCCTTGAAAGAACAGGTTGCTTGGTTTTCGACAATGCCTTTCCTTGTAACACCGGTTATCCTAAAATACATTCAGCCCTGCTTCAGCTTTTTCTTAATAGGGCAAAATTAGGACGGGTTACCGCCCCCTTATAGGTAATACTTCAGGAAGATTTTCAGCATTTTCCTAACCCCACCGTTCCCATTGGAAGTCCAATGGAGTACCCTTGCCCGATTCCTCTTGGAATGACTCAACATTTATAATACATTGTTGTATGGACGATTTTCACTGCCTTGGATCATTCCTACACTTTTATGGACATATAATGTTTCTGATAACCAACGCAGTCTTCATAAAACAATACATACACTCCCCTTTCTATCACATGCAGATACATTTCTAAGGACAAAGGTACATCTTCCATGGCAAAAGCATGTTGTTCTTCAAACAGGCCTAGGCCTTCTTTCATAGATAATGTTACATAATTTAGATGCAACAAAAAGTTGCATTGGTCCGTTATTTTCAGTTCAAGTTACATTCTTATATTTATAGATTATTGATCTTTAATCCATTCATGATGGTATCATGGTGTCCCAAGTGGCATGAAGAGGGTATTTAACTGAGATATTCTAAAATTTCTTTTCGATATTCCGTTTTTAGTCTATGCTTTTCCAGGAGAAAATGGGAACTATAAAATATATACAGTTTCTAAGTTGAGATAATGTGGGTACTTTAATCGTTTTTATGAGCAAAATTGTGGAACGCCTCCAGCTTTTAGACATAGATAAAACTACCTTAATAAATTCTCTTAGGTTGATTGAATCATTAAATAGGTTAGGAGTTAGACGAAGAATAATGAAGAGACAAACGAGGCTGTAGCTCGGGACAGAGCGAGGCGAGAAACAGCTGTCTGTCCACTGCGATAACCATCTCCGAGCGGTTTGCATATAAAACAACAGGAAATGGGCCTTTAGCCTGGAAACAGTGGTCCGGTAATTATCGGGGAAGCAGTTGCTGCAGGCCAGATAATACGGGAGGCCGTGGCGAGGTTTTGTCGAATTACCTCGAAAACTGACCGCAACTGCCTCCTGTATTAGTCACATAACTAATTTAACCTGTGGCCTTCGTGATCTCACTTACAGGTAGGCAGGAAGACGGATGGGCTGATGATTTTGTTTTAAGGGGAGAGAACGAGAGACCGACAAACTCTAAAATTTGTTATTCCATTAATACGAATAGTCTACTAAAGCACCAATACACTTATTATTCAAAGTTTTTTTATATATACAACTTTAATATATATACATAATAAAATTACAATCTACCTTATTGGGAAATAAGTAATTGTGATAAATGATCTCGTTCATACCATATTTTCAAATTTTCATTCACTCGCTCATTCATACAGTATTTACTAACAGCCCAGAGACCTCTTAAGTCCACATGGTTGTCACCTCCCTCGCATGCGAAAGTGGAAGTGGAGTCTTGGGAAGTCCCCCATGCTCCTCTGCGTCACTGGATAATAGGTAGTGGAGGCTGACCAAGAGCGCGAAAGCCACAGACGCTCAGGACAACATTTTTGAGAGATGCTTATTTCATACCCTACGTAACATGACAGAATAATATTTATTTTTATATTACTAATTCATTTATAATTGATCTTTTATTATTTTTTATATGGGGGGGTCTTGTTACTAACATCACCTAGGCATCAAATGGATGCATCAAAGGTCACGCAACTAAAAAAGTAACTGGTTGCGAACACAATCTTAATGTCACCGTGGCTTTTCCTAATTATATGATAGTATGAAAAAACCGAATCGAAAATGCATATTTTTTAATCAGCACGTTGATATCTGTCATGTGACACCCTACTCAACTTTTTAAAGCATTCTTTTAACAGATACGTAGGTAAACATTTAAGGGTTTTCTGAATAATTAGCAGCTAAATAAAAATTTATAGACTAGTCGGGATTTAAACGCGGAAGAATTCCCTTAATATCTGGTTGGGTTCTACCAACTCAGCTAATCTGCCACGATTGACAACTTTCCCGACATGAATCCTCTTATGCCAACTCTGGCACTGACAATGGACTTATTACAATAACATTATCTGAACCGATCCTGCCTTCTAAACGCAGTTCCAATGTGCTGCGATTCCGCAGAAGTGAAATTGGATCTGTATTTTCAAACCACAAAGCGGTCGCCTTGACCAATACACCCGTTTCGACGGGAGCCCCGTATCAGATCGTACCTCATCTATTTAAAGGAGAGAAGTGTTTACATCGATTCAATGCCATACTCATAGCGTGAAATCGGTAATAGACCCCAAGGGGAAGAAAATAAGGTTGAGCAATTCTATTCATTTCACAGTTAGCTTTTTAGACCTATAATGGGCTTTTGATACTGTTTGTCACCAAGGTCTTCTGTAAGGAACCGAGGTTTCTTAGCTTAGGGTTCGTCCTATTAATTGAGTCATTCAAACCTTAAAGCTCCTATTGATTTTTTTTGTTTTGTTTTTTCATCGATTACATTATGCCTTAACGAGTTTCTGAAAAATTGGTAGTTTAACATTTAAATAAAAATTGTCAGAGAGCTATTTTTCCTCTAGCAACTTTCTCGAAAACACTTTAATCGTACATAGGTCTAATGTTATATATAATCATATATCGGGGAAATGGGATATCATCGGGAACTAGTACCATGAGACTAAGGATTCTGGCCTCCAAGCGTCACTTCAATTAATGAACCACCATACTAATTTAGGCTGAAATTTACAACTTCTTTTTATCTCGTTACACCCTCCATTCAAACTGTACTCATTTGTACAGCAAATCCGCTTACTTATCCGAACCTATAAGCTGTTAGTCTAGCCCTCCAACAAACATAATTCATATTGAAACTTTTTTATTGTGATAAAAATACAATCTGCTTTACCGGGCAATAATTAATGGTGATAAATGATCTCATTCATACCAATTCACAATTTTCATTCGCTCGCTCATTTATACTATATATACAAACTGCCCAGAGGCCCCCCAAGTCCACATGGTTGTCACCTCCCTCGCGTGCGAAGGAGGAAGTGGATTCTTGGAAAGTCCCCCATGCTCCTACGTCAGCCGCGTCACTGGATAAGAGCCAGCGGAGGTTGACAAAGAGCACGAGAGCCACAGACGCTCAGGACATGATTAGAGAAACTGGACATTGCCAGGACTCCCGCTGTCACTTATTTATATTAGGTAATGAGGCCATTGCCGTTTTAGTCTTCGAGGAGGATTATAAGGATGAGTGGTACAGTGCAATGACTGTGCTAGGGGATTAGGGTGATTGGATAGGTTACTATGGAATTTTATGAACTTGGAAGGGATGAGTTCAAGAATGTAGATCATTATGAAGGGTTTTGTTGCTGACGTAATAAGGGGCATTTACTATTGTTCTCAGGACGTTTGATTGAAACCATTGGATGCGCTTGATGTTCGACTTTTTTGCTGTCCCCCACAGCTCCTATTCCCTGTCCATATCATCGTACAGACAATCATGATATATAGCATATTCATTTCAATCCATTTTGTTTAATTTGAATTGTGGCTCATTCCTGGCCAAAAAAAAGTTGGGCGTACACAAACAAATACTTAAATGTAAAAAAATAAAAGCATGTAAGTAGTTGTGTACAAGTTAATTCCTGATTGTTCCGGCTTGATTGATCCTTGGTATGACTGTTCATTTGCACCACGTTCATCCTAATGCGCGAGTTACCCCCACCCCCACATAAGCCACCCGCGAGGTGTAGAGGTTAATATGCGGCAGAGACAATGGAGCACAGAACACACGAACTGACAGCGGAACATATTCTCCCTCAATATGTATGTTCACGAACAATGGGTCCCTCCTGCTAATTACCAACACTCACCGCTTGCATATGCATAATCGACCAGAGGACTAATCGATATTTATTCAATTAGTGCCGCTTACTGTTACCCATGACTGTTGTATGTCCTGTTGTTTGCTAAAATGTCTGCTGTAGGCATGGCGATATATCCTGTCAAAATAGGGAATTCCAATTGCAGCACTTCACTAGTGTTCCTTGAAATATACTATTTAAATTTTTTTTTTTTAAATTCTTAGCTGCTTCCTTTCTTGCTATTCCTTGCCTCTAAGGCTCTGCGTAAAATCCGTTATCAATCGAGAAATGGCGTTGAATGATTTTTCAATGCTTAAGAATAAATTTTGTAAGTCACCTAGAGTAGATTTTTTTTACCTGAAGAGGGATTGAAATTCTCCAACTTATCTTGGTTGTAGTTAATGCTTTTTTGATCGATATTAAAAATTGGTAGCACGCCTATTTTACATAATGGTATTTCAGTATAACCAAAAAAAAAAATTAAAAGGAGTAACCCGTGTTTAAGGCACTCTTAAACGTTTTCATTTTCAATGTCTTTTCAGGTTTGTAAGTATCCTGTATACCTTCAAGAGACATGAATATATTAATAGGTGCTTCATTTTATCATCAAAACCATTAAAAAATATTGCCAATCCATTGAAGTAAGATTAATTGTTAGTAAATAAATTAATGTTTTTCCAGGTGATTGAGTACTGGTTCATGATATGTAAGTTGTTTATTTCGTTTTTTTAAGTATTATTGGAAAAAATCATTGAAATAATGAGTGAAACTTAAGCTCAACTCATAATTGCACGATAAGCATGAAATTTCTCACGGTTGTTCCGTTTTATGATTCACTCCCGTGGTATCATAAAATGGTTTACTTAATTTTATGAACATGAATTTGGAAACAAAAATAAATATTTTGGTATTCAGTAGTATAAATAAAGTGAGGTATGAAATTACGTCCGATTAATAATATATATCATGTATTGTGACTTTAATGGACATAAGATACAAAAAATCCATTAAATCTTCAATTAAAACCACTTTCGCAGCCACAATGATATCCTTAACTGCATGAGGCGTTACGGTAAAATATGATTTCAGGGTTTCGTTTTGTTTTTTTTAAATCAGATAAATATTTATACAGGCATAATCCCAATAGTCAAGTGTTTGTAATCCTAACTTATAATTGCAGATGCAGCAGTTTAATCCCTGGATCAACTTAGGATATTGTCTTTTTGGGATGGGTAGGTCAAGGCGCTTGAAGACAAATGAGTAGTCACTTGAATAAAAAAAATGCTATGGATTTTTTGGATTTTATTTTATTCATTGTAACAGTATCTAATTAAATACCTTAATGCCCTGTTTAGAAAGCAAAGGGTTCATATAAAACTGTGAGAGTTGTTTGTGGGTTTCGTTGATTTTTTCAAAACCAATAACGCTTATGTTACCATCCCTTGGCATAGATCGTTCAACTTCTTATTTAAAATCTAATATCCTTACCTATTTCCTTTCTTGCAATTCCTTTCCACCAGAGCCCTGCGTAATATCCGTTAACATCGTTTTTCCATTGATAGAGTCGAATGTTTTTTTATCAATTAAGCTATTTGACATGAAGCTCTTATTTAATGTGGTGGCGAGATGAGAAATACTACCATATCTACAAAACATGACTGTCAAAAATCAATAAGTAATAAGGTTATCACCATGTGTAGGGTCCTGATCAATAAAATGGATAATGTGTAGGGACTTTTATGAGCTATAATTACATACAGTCATTAAAACTGTCCTCAATAGTGTATTCCAACCTACTGTTTCATATAGTGGAATGGTATTTCACATATTTTTACTTATAAGTCCCCGAGGGGCAAAAAATAAAATCATTCTATTGAAGAACAATAATGAAATGTGCACTATTTATCAATTACTTAGAATTAAAAAATCAATATAGTCTTATTGTTTTAAGCAAAATGTGAAATTAACCACGTCCAGATCAACCTTCGTCATACTACGGGGGTCATTGACGAACCCACTCAACATGAAATTAAAAGTTTTTATGAAATTTACAATGACCAAATAGTTCTGTTTATGTACGTAAGCAACGGAGCTGCAATGGATGCATTTTTTCTCTTGGTAAAGATTCATTCAGAGTGGAAATAAAGTTACTTAAAAAAAGGCGATTTTTTACTTAGTAAATCATTTGTTAACGAGTTTGAACAACCGATCCTTTCTAAACACAGAGTCTAACAAGTTACTAGATATGATGACGATAGTCTTGCAAAATTGATGTTTTTATGGAAATTTTAAATTATTATAAATATTTAGTTATGTTCTTATAGAATTTGATGACGCGAATGGTGTTGACGGAGACCCCACAGAAAGAAATACTTAAGTGAATGCAAAGCTCACTGATCACAGAAAATAATTGATACTTGATTTCCTATACGTTCTCCTTGGACAAGGAGGAATGGTGGTACCAGGGTTGGTAAACTAAACATGAAATGCACAGAAAGTGTTGGTGTCCTAAGTGGAACACCGCGGATATCATGAGTTAGTCCCTGGCCGTGCTATTACGAAGGTTAATAATATTTGATATATGTTGGGATTTAGTAGGTTATTTAGTATTATAATTTAATATTATTTATTCTTGTTATTTTTAATTAATATTTAGTAAATTATTACAGAACATCATTAAAGCAGCCAATAAAAATCTTCTCAGAAACGTAGTGAAACTCTTCGTGGTGTTGACTTTTTTGCAAAACATTAATTTGTTAATTATTAAACAATTGAAACGTTCAAACGAAAACAAACTTAACTAAAAAATATCTGATCAATTCCTGACCTCTTCGAATTTTTCGTTGAGGTCCAAGACAACGGACAGACAGATCGCCCCGAGCGAGATACCATGGCACCAGCTGCTGCCCGTTTAGTAATTAACAAAGCGAACATCCTGTACAAAGCTTTTATCGCCTCTTAGCTATCTTATAATAAATTATTATCAATTTATCGACCTGGGCATGGGGGCGGGGGTTATTGTTCGTCATTAACTCTGCCTAATTAAAACATTTATGTTGGGGATTAATTGCGTTAATTATATCATTCACTAATCTAGAGAGAACGCCAATTATAAGTGGGAATAGTATTCATCGGGTCACTCACTCATCTGAAACTATCATTTAATATATCACCTCTCTTTGTGAAACGCTTATTAAGTTAAAATTGTGAAAAGTTTTCAATCACAGTTTAATGACATAAATTACATTTTATTAATCAGACGGACGAGATCTTTAGCTTCACTCTCTACTCAATGTGATAGAAAACATTTTTTTTTTATTATAAATTAATTAATTTTTCTAAGTATTTGTTATGCTGTTAAAAATTTTTTTTCTGTCGTTGGTTCAGATGGAATTTTGGCAGAAAATTTCATGTTTATAGTTTAAATATCGGACATTCGCCAAGAAAGCAAAACAGACACACAGGTGAAAAAGAAACGAAAATTACCTATTGTTAATCCATGGTGGCCCCATTAAAAATAATAAATTTTTTTTTGTTATCGCCTAAATTAATCGCCCATACTAATTTTGGATTGAGATAGCTGCATTGTACAATTTCATGACTCCAGTTGCCTGTTAGTTAGCAATTAGAAAGAATTTTTTCCTTCCCCTATTAGGGCTCGGTGGCGCCTGTTTTGGAACTATGTAAGTTCCACGTACAACTTATGCATGTAGTGTACACATTATGTACATGAGGTCCATGCAACCACTAAAAAATCTCCCCTCGAGTACAGTATACTTCTTACTGCACAAGTTTGTTTCCTTTTCCTCTGTCTCTCGGGATGTCTTCTGCTTTCTTAAATATGTTAAATTGAGCGGCCCCTGTAGCATCTTCAGGACAAAGAGAACAAATAACCTGTAATTGTCCTGGTTGTCCACCAACGCAGTCAGGTAAGACTCCGAAATGCTCCAGAGGCTGGTTTGAAGCAACGAAACCCTAAAAATGTAAATTTTGAAACCAGTTGAATGAAGCTTGAAGGTCCCAGCCTATCCTTTTGTCTAATTGTGAAAATGATCAACTGATGAGGACCGCGAAGGGAATTACATTTGGCCAACACAGGCCGATGTGATGACGGCGATGATTTGGGCACATTATCCACAGTAGCCCGGTGGCGGTAATGCGGTCCATACACAGGCCACAGGCCGACTACTGCATGCCGTAAACGGATTCACACAGACAAGCAAACACAAAGAATATTAATCGTGATTCGGACCCGACAGACGGACGGACCAGCCGAGCCGGCAGCTTTGGAGAATTGATTGGACGAGGCGGACAATTCAGCCCCTGATTGGGGAGAGCCAGGTAGTAATAATGACATTAGTGGCGGCGACTTCAAAGCGATCTGTCTTTGTCGTTCGTTCGTCTGTGTGAGAGTGTAGATCTGTCTGTATGTCGTACGAGTGAGTATGTGTGAGTGAGGAGTCGAGTGGTATTGAGCTCTGTTTTTATTAGGGTCTAGTCTTAGTATAATTTGATGGCTAATATTAATAATCATTAAGCATTAAGAAATCACTACTTGAAAGTTAAGGCTCTAGTTTGAAACAAATTGTATGAATTTATATTGTGGGAACATCAGTTAAAAAAGCTTCAAGACTTCCCAAATTATCTTTTATAACTCATATTACGTTAGCACGCTTTGGACAACTGTACGGACTACTTCATACAGAGGACATCCCCTCTCTTAATAGGAAACAAATTACAAATTTACAAAGTTATACTTAAGCCAATCTGGACATGCGGAATAGAGCTATGGGGGACAGCAAAAAAGTCGAACATCAAGCGTATCCAATTCTTTCAATCAAAAGTCCTGAAAATAGTAAATCCCCCTTATTACGTCAACACCAAAACCACCCTAATCCCCTAGCCCAGCCATTGCATTGCACCACTCATCACTATAATCCTCCTCGGAGACTAAAACGGCAGTGGCCTCGTGACTTGCTATAAATGTGTATATAACTGGGAGAGTCCTGGCAATGACCGCTTCTCCAATCATGTCCTGAGCGTATGTGGCTCTCGCGCTCTTACTGTCAGCCTCCGCTGGCTCGTATCCGGTGACGTGGCTGGCGGAGGAGCGTGGGGGACTTCCCAAGACCCAGCTTCCTCTTTCCCATGCGAGGGAGGTGACAACCATGTGGATTTTGGAGCTCTCTTGGCTGTTTGGAAATACTGCATGAACTAGCGAATAATGAAAATTGTAAATATGGTATGAATGAAAACATTTATTACAATTACTTATCATAGATTATACAGATTGTAATTTTATCATAATAAAGTTGTTAATGCATAATTACGTGAGCTGTTAACATTTCTGGCATCCTTAGGACTGCATTAAGATGAATAAACAGATAGCTCATTTACAGCTGTGTTGATTTTTTCATCGGATTTTTGTCAATGTTATTATTTATTATTTTAAATGTTCTTTATGTAATTATTTTATATTTATGTGTTGTCAGCATTCTATGTAGTCTTTGTAGTCCAGATGATGCCAGAATACGCGAAGCGTCGATTGAGGATTTAATATCAATAGAAGATAATTTGATAGAGACTTTAAACATCTTAAAAACAAAAAATAAATCACGCAATGTTCATATCTATATACAGGTATCTATTTTTGAGTTTTATTCTGTAGAATACAAAATATTAAATTCATAGTACAGCTATATGTGTAACATGCCACATAATACATAAGTTGTAGTAATGTAAAATGAAGATAAATAAAATAACAATAGCTTGATATTCTGTGCAAACAGATTAGTTTTATGGGTACATATTCTTCGGACAAAGCAGAAAAGCGATCGGCCCAGGTAGTGGGGAGTGGCGTGGGAAGGACAAGATGCCTCATAAAACCCCTTTTCGGTGGCAGAGAGTCTAATCGTTTAAGCACCCTTTTTTACACCAGGTTGAAACAGATCAAGGCAGAGTGCTAGGAGTAAGTGAATTTGCACTGTTCGAAGGCGCATTGGTTTTATAATCGGCAGGACAGGATGCGGCATCATAAAGAACCCTTTTCGGTACCACAGTGTGCAAAACACCATTCTTTTCACCAGGTCGTAAGAAAAGCGGAGACAATAACAAAAAAAATCACTGATTTCCTAATGTACCATCTAAAATATTATTGAATTATTATTAGTTAATAATAATAAATGATCTGTAAGTTATTTTCTATTGATTTTATGAATCTCTCAACTTCTGTTTTCGAGCTTTGTCATTCTGCGTTTTGCGTACTAGGCTCAAGCCAATTTTTTGGATTAAACTAAAGGTACATGCATAGTGGTTACAATTTTCAGAAAGCATAGAAACATCGCATTTTCTATTGTTTTCTCTTGTTTTCCTAAACCTAAAAAAATCTGCTGGCTTGGCCGTAGTTATTCTACCAAACTCATCATCCCACTTTATGACGCACAGTATAATTTTATGAATTATTTTAGAGCCTATGTGCTCTGATCCTTCCACCGGTGTACCTTACATATTATATCCTTTTTTGTAATATTTCATCACTGTCGTAACATTAGATAAATTTAAATGATACTTTTATTATATATCAACTTAGACACTTTTCCGTTTAAGGCGACATCTACAACTTAGTTAAGAATATTTTGCCCATACGTTCATACTTGCCTATATTGAATATCGAGGAATAGGAAATATATCTTTCTTATCAAGTTAATCCTCGGTTACAGATGAAATACAATCCATGTGGCATTTTGAAATGGAAAAATATATATTTTTTTGTAATCACTAATTTCTCAAAATTCTGAGTAAGTGAGGGTGTAAAGGCCTATATTTGAGCTGATAGCCTGACCAGAGAGCCCCGCAGGATGAAGGACCCTGCAGAAGGATTAATGAGCCGATCCTGAAAGCTCGTACGAGCCGAAAGAAGGACGAGGACACATAACAAAGCGGGCCCTGATGGAAATATGTAAAGCAGATTAGTTCCATCCTCCAGGGCATAAGGCTCCCTGTCTTTGTTAGCTCTCAAATTACTTTCTCCTACTTGGTTTAAAGCCTTCACGCAATATAGGTCTTCTCTTCTCTGTTTACCCAACACTGATCCCCTTTAATAAACGAATAATGAAGCACCCATTTTACTTTTTAAAGTAGCTTTAAAAAAAAAGAAAATAAGAGTTTAATGCATAACGCAATTAAAAGGGTTTCCTATGTACTAAGTAAAACGCGTTGAAATAAATAAAGAATAACTATTCTTGAACGAGTAATAACAAATCAAAATAATAATTACGATTCTAAATCAGGACCTTGAGATCTACTAAAAATTATAGACAAATATATTTCTATTGATGATGTGGTGCCGGTGTGGAGTGTGTATATTAATAAATAAAAAGTAAAACTTCTTTTGGTTTCTCTAAAGCTTTACTAATGCATAACCGAACGTAGACAATTTTCTTAAAAGAAACATCATCACTTAGTAAAGATTAACTCCCTAATTTGAACAATGAATCGGTTAATATCAATTTAGGTACCTCTGATGAAGCACGTGATAGTGATATTAAAGGTGTATTTAAAAGGAATGAACCGTATATTTGAATATTTCTACTATATTTTTTTAGATTAAATATTTTTGTGTTCACCTGCGAAAAAAGTAGACTTTTGATCGGAAGAAAATATTTTTTCTTTTTGACTTGAGCTGTCTGTTAGCAGGTTATCAAATTTCCCTCAGATTCAAAATCCATGGTAGATTCAGTCAACCATCGTATCATCATCCTACTGCAACTTTCCGTATAATAAAATTCAGTTAAGGTGAAAACTTATTCGGATTATCTGAAAGATCCTAGATCATTGCAGATATTGGTACCAAATTCGGCGCCAACACTGCTCAGTATCTTTAATACTTTGTATCCCCTTCTTTTCAATTCTTGCACCTCTCCTATATTCCGACACATTCCTCAAGTAGTACATGTGCCCATTTTCCTGCAGAACTATTCCCATTGAAATATGTGCTGAATTCATCATCATATCTTTCAGTAGTGCTCTCTGCCGATTTCAAAGAAGGATTCACTAACATCTGTCATTGATAAATCCCAGAAGGACAGAAGAAAATTGGAGGAGTCGTTACTTTAAGTTATGGTAAGTACTAGTTTCTCTGATTGGTCTTTTGTTCTTAGAAACGCTGTCTACTGGGAGACAGGCCCCGTGGTACAAGACAGCACACTTTCCAACACACCCGCCCATTACGAGCTATCGGATTTACATAAAATTACTAACCGCTTCTGAATGGGAGTCGCTCCTAGACATTTCCGTCCAAGCAGTCATTCTAGAAAACGGGTGAATTAGTTCAAAAGGTATTTAATTCACCTGTAATTATAGTAAAAGCGAGGATTCAGATGGAGCCATGGACGAGAACTCAACGGGAGACCATTGTCTTTAATCATGCGTTTATCTGCTGACCAGAAAACATTTTAAGACCTCGGAATCATCCCATTCAATATTAATCATCTACCTTTAGAATAGTTGAACCTCAAACGTGACTCTCCTAAAACTTACAGCAACACGGTTCATTCAGGTACACCTTGAAATTCACACTAAGTTTTTGGTTTAAACACAATGACTGGGTGTGAAGACAAAAAAATTGGACGAGAAGTAGCTGCTTCGCTAACTTTTAAGATCCCCCAACGCCCATCTCCGGGATTTAAGATTTAAGAACCAATTGAAGATTTGAAGTTATGATTTTCCCACCACCATATTTTTAATAAAGTTATTCTGATACTCTGGCTGTAGCAATTCTCCAACGTCCGTAATTTAGTTAACATATTCCAAAAATACTATTAAGTTTATAATCAATGTAAATTAATTTTCATGGCTAAAAACCATATTGAGCTACCTAATCCTTGAATCGAGTCGTTTCTCTAGGTTATAATCTTTGTCTGCTTTGTTATTTTATCCATAGGTGTTCAATAAACAAATTTTAGGATTAAAGTAAGATTGTTTTGTTTGATCTTTTCAATTTGTTTAGTCACTTGAACTTCGATTCCATTTGATTTTTCGAAATAAGGTTTTTTTGAAGAGGAGGAAATCCTTCCTGAGGAGTCACAATAGCCTATAGCTCTCCAAATAGACTTGGTCCTCCAGGAACAAAACCTCCGAGCTAAGGTAAAGAGAAGACATCTGGAAGAACTTTCCCAACCACCTGGTTAAGTTCAGAAGGAACTTTTTTCCTTCAGAATAATGGATGTCAGTGATTCAGAAGCGCCCTATATGATCACGATGTCTATAGATGGGCCTATTTTTCGTAACATGTCAAGACAATGACAGAATTAAAAGTGTTGAAAAGAGTATTGAGGCTGAGGGACAATCATCTTTCAACGTTTGTCTATAGCAGAGGAAGTGATCGCTGAAACGATTCAGCCGAAATTCAATTTTAATATTTTATTTCAAAGCATCTTTGAATGCGGTAATTACTTTTGGCTAAAATACGATAATAGAAAAAAAAATAGCATGATGATTTTTAAGACCTCCTCACAGAGCTGATTTAACTGTAAGAATTAAATTTCTGATTTTTTTCAATGGTTAGAGGTATAATGTAATGATAATTCAATAGATAAAGTTATTAGATTGTGCAAAGATAGTTCCATCAATTATTAATCAAAGCAAATTTCAATATGTTTTTTTATTTAATCAGTATTTAAGAAACTGTTTGCATCCTACGTTTTCTTTAAGTATATTGTAACAATGCAATTTAGCGGATGACTATTAATTAAGTCAATTTAATAATAAATTGATTTCATAAATTTTTTTTAAGTGAGAAAAGGTGGTGGTGGTATGGTTTTTTTTTGAGAAAGGAGGCATACTGCCTGAACTTTAAATATCTTGGATCTACCAGGTACACGGTAGACACGTCAATTACTTGCTTGAATTGCTGATTCGAAGAACCTCTTGTTTCCTGGTGAGAGAAAAAATTCCAGACCGTGGTCATCCTATTCGCTTTGGCATTGGTAGGTCCAAACGCGTGTGCACCGAGTTGGCCTACCTAGGTGTGAGACTGGGCAGAAAAATAAACCTTTCGCCTCAGAATGGATACCTAATGGAAAGAGTGACATCGGTCATTACTTCGCTAGGATTGGTGGCGCGATGTAGGGAATTACTTTCCTAGTCTTCAAGACCCTCCATCAGGCCGTGGTGTTAGGAATCATAAGATATGCCTCCCAGTCGTGGTTGGCGGACCTTAAAAATGGACAGGTGTTCAAGCTAATGCAGGTCCAGAGAACGGCATTGCTGGGAGTCACAATAGCCTATAGCTCTCCAAATAGACTAGGCCCTCCAGGAACAAAACTTCCGAGCTAAGGTAAAGAGAAGACATCTGGAAGAACTTTCCCCTCCCCTTCGCAGGATGATTGAAGTGAAAGACCACATAAGCCAAGGAGGCGTGGAAAGCCGCCAGATGGACATATACCACGAAAGAGAGTACCCACTCCTGGAGGGTAGTGCAGGATGAGCAGGCGTAATAGCAGGGATACTCATCAAGAAGGATTGTTTTACCAAGATGGAGAGGAGATTCTTTGTATATAAAAATAAATTAGTCTTAGGAGCAAAAAAAATTTATATGAATAAAAAATAAATTAATACAATAAACAACAAAAAGTATGGTGACCAGTGCAATACACCCAATTACACTGGAGTACGCGACCTAAGGCGACAAAGTACCCCATGGACCAGTCAACTTACCAGTGTACGAGGCCCCTAAGGAGGACCATTTGTGACACGGGTCCCGTTTTAAGGGAAGGGAAAAAAAAAGGATTTGAAGAACTGGAGGATTGGGAGCATCAACTAAGGCGGTAAGGCTTACCAGCAACTGCGAGGTACGACGTTTTGGAGCTGAAGATTTTGCAGCAATCTACTGCCATTAATGAAGCTTGCGAAATGAGATATGGGTAGCATGAAATTAAATTTATATTGAGGACCTACGGAGGATATATAGAGGTCTGTCTAATACTTTAATAATGCTGTTTATTTATTTTACATAGCAATGCTTATTACATTTACACTTGAGAATTTTTTTAATTTTCTTGTTTTTATTTCTTCATTATTATAATTATTATTTTTAGTATTCCATAAAATAAGTTTAGGACGAAAGGAGTCGAACTGAAAATAGACATGTACAGACATATTCATGCGTTACACTCACAAAGAGACGGAATTTAGTTCATATAATTAATTAATATAGCAATATTCTAGTCAGTAAAATTTCTGCGATATAATGAAAACAACGCCCAAAAGTTTAATGAAAAATTTCGTATAATACATGTATGAGATTCGGTCAGCCTTGACGAGCTCCAGTACAGCTTCCGAGAACGGAATGCAAGGACACCAGAGAGATGAAAGCTCAGCACTCATTGGCTGAGCACCTCCTCGGACCGGCCCTGAAGACAATAGTATATTGTCTTAGGCGTAATGGTTTCAAAATGGCTGCGCCTCTATTCAACAGGGGAGGATACATCGGAGCTTACAGGAGAGGCAAGCTAATCGAATTGAAATAATGGCTGACAAATTCACTACTCAAATATTAAACCGTAAAGTAACACAGTAGTTTTTACAGATTTTAAAGTAATCAGGAAATTATTGTTGGAGATTTTTAAACTAAATGGCGAGATTTTGTTGAAATACTTATAATCAGAGGATTCAGCTCGTATGTACTATTTTGTATTCCCATTTCAGCCCTAAATGGTGTATGGAATCATCATTCTTATAAAATGATTTATAATATTTTTATATGAAGATTTTGGAATTGAATGCTAAAAATTGCCTTTTCACCAATAAAAAAAAAATGGAAATACCAGAATAGAATCACAGTTCTATTTTTGGTTCCCCAAACTTCATTTTTAAACAATATCTTTGAAATTATAATATTCTAGTTATCTGTTTATTGTAGATATAGGTAGTTTAGGGGGTAGTGGTCTTGGAATGACCACGAATTCATACTTGGTATCTAATTGTAAGTGGAAACCGCCCGAATCCCAAAGGCGAGTGTGAATCGGAGAGAGGCAGATTGGAATAGGAGACGCTACTAAGGGGGGGAGAGAGAGAGAGAGAGAGAGAGAGAGAGAGAGAGAGAGAGAGAGAGAGAGAGAGAGAGAGAGAGAGAGAGAGAGAGAGAGAGAGAGAGAGAGAGAGAGAGAGAGAGAGAGAGAGAGAGAGAGAGAGAGAGAGAGAGAGAGAGAGAGAGAGAGAGAGAGAGAGAGAGAGAGAGAGAGAGAGAGAGAGAGAGAGAGAGAGAGAGAGAGAGAGAGAGAATAAAAGTAAACTCGCAAGATCCATGTCTATGTGTGGTACAATTTTATTACACTAGTATAATGTCGGATGTTCGTTTGACAAATGCCTATTACGGCTTTTTGTTTTTTATGTTCATCTCCATAATAACGATGACTCTTTCTTTTGCTTTTTTTTTTCCGAATTCCGAATTCCGAGGCTCATTAAGGAGCTCATATAACATGTTCCCTGTAAGAGGACCTTAGTACAGTCAATGTCACCGGTGTAAATGTTAGTGCCCATTAGCTGGGAAGAAAGCATTTAAATCCTCTCTTGCTTTATCTTTGCCGATAGTTTTATCTTTTTATTATTGAAAATAATTATTATTTTTATAGTTATTTTATTTATTCCTAGAAATACCTTGCCGAATACATTATTTCATATGCAGGCAACTCATTTTGATGAAGTCAATAGTATTTAATATACTGCATTTAGTAAAATTTTATCATTATCGGGCTATGGGAGGGCACAAGTTAGATACTTGCCAGAGACTTTCATCGGCTCGTTGATGTATTGGTTAGTTGTGTGACACTGCGCACATCAAACTGTTATGTTTTTAGAGTGTTCTATCTCGATTTTAGCAGGAAAAGCTGATAATAATGTGTGATGAAGCTGCCAGTATATTAACGCTAATAATGAATTCAGTTGTGAGTCGGGGGTTAAGACTGGTTATTAATTAGAATAATTCTGTTTTTCCCCGATGGCTCAAGGTGGGCCTGAAGAGGTAGATCCAAATACCCCTTCCTAGTTTTGGCTACTTCAAGATTTCTGAAACTTTATTCATCAGCTGCTACTTAAGGCAGCTCCGGTTTAAATCGTCTTTTCTCCCTTTCGTTGTTATTGGGTGGATAAAGGCACTTCCTCTATCCTCTATAAGCATCTGAAGAATATTAATATCGACTTACAAAAGTTCGGCGTAGTTTATTTTTTTTCAAGAGTGAAACCGAGCCTAAAATAATTTGGGAATTTGCAAACATTTTGTCTTTTATGCTTTCTTAATTCCTCAAAAATGAATCAGGACATGTTTACTCCTTACGTATAATCATTTCTGCTACTTAATCAAACAGTTACTAAATGCTTTTTGATCTTATATGACAAAGATCTTTTTTTATAGTACCGGCAAAAACAGTAAATTGAGAAACGTCTATGGCTACAATAAATCTTTTATTATAATTTATCTGCTTATTTTTTGTCTGTGAGGAAAAAGTTGTGCGGATGGTTGCTTAAAATTAAAATTTGGGATAGATTAAATAGTTATTATGACCACGTAGGTCAATGCAAGACAACGAAAGGGGATTTCTTAACACCAGTTCAAAAGTAAAGCCTTCACTTCAAGCTCGGCAATGTCCAGATACCAGTAAGAGACAGAAGAAGTATCCATGTAATGGAAACGCACGAGGGAGCTACTGCCCCTGAAGGTATAATTTATACAGAGCGGTATAAGTTACTTAAGAGGAAGAGTGTAAACGACCCTAAATAAATAAAAAGACGAAGTTAAAGAGACTATTAATAAAATAAAATAAAAAAGTTGACTACAGTAGGGGTGGTCCTGCCAATACAGCAGGGTATCTGGTAGCAGCCTTCTAGTGTCTTTTATTTTTTACAGGACCTGTCCAGGCCGTCCTCGCCTCTTAGGCCTTCTTAATCTGCCTCCATTTAGCTCATTATGTCTGTCTGTCTGTGTATGTATACCGCCCTCTATATATATACATAAAAGAAATAAAAACTTTTTATTTTACTTTTACAGCTACTAGCTTAGGCTAAAACCGATCACAAAAGAAGTGTACTGTCCGGTTGATGGCGTTGGAAATAAAATTTCTTCTAATTGAACTTCATTGATCTTGCGCGAAACTAGTGAATCAAAACACCTCTCTCTCTCTCTTTCTCTCTCTCTACAGCTGGACTCACCTAAAGCTAAACGTTTTCGACAGACTACACCGTCACCCTCAAGGGTTCAAGCTGATGGTAACTATGATAGTAACCAGATTGGCTATCAAACGATGTGGCGTGTACTATAGGCACTATCAAGTCTAACTCTGGATCTAAGACGGCAGTCTAGTCCGTCCGATGGGTTAGGATATAAATAAATAAAGCTGTGGAGTTAAAGAGGGTGTTTTATTTCCTGATACACACACAACACACCGTCAAAACAAGTGAGTATAAGAGCCAACTTGAAGCCTGAACGGTTCTCGCTCTTTTTTCTGCCTTCAATGGATGTCAAATGCCGGTTCGGACATGAACTAGATTTTTATGGGAGGATTGTTGTTTTAGAGGATTTAGTTCAACCTAGGACTACCGAGTCTCAATGTATTTCCTAAAACTTCCATTTTGCTTTAAGATGGAACATAGAAGATGAAATTACAATAGAGACGTAGAAGTAATAAAACATAGCAACCCCATCATTTATAGGATTACAGTCGAGGTGGTGAGTACCACGCTCCATCCGCTCTCACAGAAGAATACTGTCAGGTCCTCCGCAGCAGATATGAATGAAATGTCCTCAGAGAGAAGGTAGCCCAGCCATTATGTAGAAGAAGAAGCGTGAAGCCCGGTAGACAATGAGCCAGTTATTAACATCATCTGGCTGCTATTGCATGGAACAATGGACATGATTGGTTCTGCTCCATGTTGCTTCTGCTCGTGGTCCATGCTCCCATTTCCATATTCACTCCATATGCTCCCATACGAGTAAGGGTAGTTTCGTTATTTTGTGGTTGAGTTTGAACTAACTAAGCACAAATGGACGATGTAGCGACCACTAACTACATAAGATAAATTACCCTATACTCTATTGTATACATAGATATATATATTGTAAATTGGTTATAATATGTTGTAAATTAATTCAAACAAATGTAAATAACATTACCAAACCATAAGTCATACCAGTGTAAATAATTAAAGACGCAGCTGCAAAAAACTAGTCAGAGCCCCTTGAAGGGAGAGTCAGGTCTACCCAATCTACCCAGCCCTGGGTGGGTCCCGGTCTAGAACAGGCAAGCGTCACCGCAATCCTGCGGTTTGGTTGGTCAGAATAAGACTCCAGATCATTAATTACTGGGGGCTATAGATCCCCCCTAGTTTTAGCCGATAAATCATTCTAACTACGGCTCTCTGACTGGTACTTGCAGCTGCACTGATGTTTCAAGATTTGGCCTTCTCATTTATGAAAACCTATACATCTCTCCTCCTGACCTCGCTATGTTTTAGTGAGGTCTCGTCAGACCCCATACTTTCATAGATGGATTCTCTGCCTTCGTCTCGCTAAAACTAGCACCTCCTTGGGAGAGACCTCTCCCTCACGGACGACGGTTGCCGTGGCCCTACAAACTTTACCAAGTAGTGTCTCCCACGGCAATCCAGTCTACCTCTCTCCGGTTCACGCTCACCTTTGGGATCCGGACGGTTTTCACCTACCCTCAGATACCGAATGTGAACTCGTGGTCATTCCAAGACCACATAAACTACCTACAATACCTACCCTATACCTCTTCTCCTGAACATAGTGCACTGTCGGGGTACATACCTATCAAATATGGAGTCAGATAGTACAGTAGTAAGACCTGTCATGAAGCAATTGTCCAGTTCAAAGCCTAAGACCTTCTTCTGATGGAGAAAAAGTCATTAAGAAGTCCAACAATTCCATCCAGCTTCCAAATGTATTCGCAAAATAGTATGTCTTTAATAATTATTTTTTGCTTTGTCGAGAAATAATACCTAAAATTTATAACCATTAATCAATGATTAGGGAGGATGTTTTAGGGTTCTAATACGGGCAAGAAATGTTTAAGACGGATTCTTTTGAAAACTTTTGAGAGAATCGAAATTAGACTGGTATGGAACTAAGAGAGTTTATTGGTAGAAGGCTTCTGATAAACAACAACAATAGAACATTTCCATGGAAGGGGATAATGGGTGGTTCTAAATATTGAATTGAATATATAGGACAGGAAAACTATTGTCTTTGGTGTGGGTTATAATTAATAAATAGCCCTTAATTATGCCTAGGGAGCAAAAAATATTTTACTTGCTGTTGGTTAATCAAACGGAATCTCGGTATAAAATTTCATATTTATAGGTAAAACAGAGACCCATAATCACTAGACCAGACTTTCTGATTTTGAGAAAAAAATCTACGAAACCCTAAAAACTGATGTACTCATTTTTATGCTGTACTTATATGCCTTTTATTACATGTAAATAGAATGACTTCGATTTTGCACTGCTGTACAATAGAAGAATGTGATAAATAAATACTCTAGCAATCCTGGATAAGGAAAGTTCCATCTTTGTACGAGAAAAACTAAGGAAATGCTCTCTAGGATTAAGATTTATTGAAATAAGTTCTTTGAACTTTCCGTTAGCTTATAGGCTCACGATAATTCTTTTAGGGGCTAAGCAGTGAGTGACCTTAAATTCGGAGATGAGAGCAATGAAAATTTGTTTTTTTTTTTAAAGATTTTAACGCCTCCAAAGCCGCAGACAAAAAGCTAATTATTTATGAAAAACTTTTGATGATAAAATCTCGTAACATAATATATATTTAATCGAAAACAAATTTTAAATAATTTCTTAATTTAAATTATCAAATTAACCAAAGGTTATGTAAGTCTGAGTAAAATGGAGATGCTTTACTTTCAAGACAAACCGTATTTCGTTTGTTTTTTGTGGCGTTTCTGTGAATATGGTCTTAAAAATGACAAATTATTTTTGAAAGCCTCTAATATAAATAAATTTGTTATCTTTGTTAATTCAGGTTGGTTTCATAAGCTATTTGCATTCGATGTTTTTACCTTCTTAATTTTTACGTGGAAAGTGTTTTTTGTTTTTTTTGGAGAGTTTTTCAAAGTAAATGAAGTATTTTCACACCCCAGCCAACCCTCGATATTGTTCCTTCAATCCTCTTTTATTTCGTTTACTTATATTTCATTAATGAACTTTACTACGTAATTGATATAAAAAAAATTGTAAGATATGAGCCAGCAAAAATAATCTTTAATATTTTGATAAATAAAAGTCGTGCCTAGTATTTTGTACATTTAAGATTTATAATGTGTTTCCATAAAAGTAACAGATGGGAATTGGGAATCTATTCTCGACAGTTGCTTTGCCAATGCATTATCATCACATGCTGACTGAAATGACCTAACCAGAACAGTACACATATCAACACCCATAGTGAACACTCTCTTTCATGACTAGGTACTGCGTGTGGTACTCCTCCGTAGTTGGCTAGAACGTTGGATTCACCATGAACCGGAAGGAAAGACAGCCGGGGAACGCCCAGAAGGTGGAAGTTATAGAAGATACCATGGCTGAAGGCCCCAAGAAAACCGTCGTACTAAGATACGTCACTTACACCAACTACTATCTCCAATCGGTAAGTAATACTATTGATAAAACCTGAAGAGCAACATATTACTTATAAAGGAATGGCCTACGTCACCGTTTAGTGGATTTAACCTTTTATAACTTACCAATCATATTAGTTAAGTAAATATAGTTTATCATTAGAAAATTATTTATTATCTAGAGACGGGAGTTAAAGGTGAAGTTCGCTTTACCATATTGCAAGAATTACAAATGTCTATATAAAAAAAGCGAGTTTGTAGCAAGAGCAGTGAGCCAATGAATTATACCCAAAAGTTAGAAGCAAAACAAAAAAGGATCCACACATCTAACCCCAAAAGCGCTAAGTGACGACTATAACCCTTGCATAACCTCCGCCCCTAGGTATAATTGACAAGTAGCATTAAACCAAATTGAGGTTCTGTCCCATAGAAAGAAATGAAATTTGTCTGCGTTTTAGTATCACGACTCGTTGAAGTCACTGAACGTGAAGTCCAGTTGTTAATTTCAGGAAATCATTGAGTAAACACTGATGGATAGTTTACGATTTAAAGTGTGGCGTTCATTACCCTTTGATACCAGAATGAACCTATGCAACCTCATTTTCAGTTTTCGTACTTTATAGGGCGTGATATACCTCCTGCCACACAAAACGAATCGTAAAAATATAGCAGATTCAAGTTCATCACAACGTTATGAGATTTAATGCAATTTGAATTCGTTACTCATGTAACCTCACAAGTATTTCATGAAATCGCAAACACGCAGAAACCTAACCTTCTCTTGTCGTTGTGATCCGGCGGCTGGAATTCTAGTTTGTTTTGAAAAAACTACGATAAAGATTAATAAATGGATCATGGAACTGAACCATTGTATTCAGTGAATCGTTAACGTGAACCGATGAATCATACGAATAAATCGCTTAACAACGTTCAACAACAGCTCACAAACCTGCCGATCCCAATGTTCCAACGGGTATTGGGACTTCAGCTTCATTCATTCATTACTGACATTAACTATGGGGAAAACATCATAATTTTAAAAATATCTACATTTAATTGAAGTGCAGAAATATAAGTCAAAATAAATCCCTGACGCACGTCTTTCGAAGAGGTAGGGCAGACCGAGAGTTTTCACAATAGTTAAAATCTGTTGTCTATACCCGATTTGCTACTTTTTGTATTAAAACAGTTGATTGTTTATCCTGATAAGGACATTAAATATATGCCCGTCAGCCCTCAATAAACTGAGTGAACTGTCTATACTCCGGTACTTAATATCAGCCGGTTACCTCCTAACTTAGTGGAGAAATTTCCTAGAAATTGTCATAGGCAACGAGGCTATGATAGGACTGGGTTATGTTTACTGATTTTTCACCGGAATTTCAGACTAAAGTATACATATCCTTGCCTTTTTGCAAGTTTGTCAACAATGTCTGCATGTGATACTACACAAATGTCAATGTGAATTTCAATGTGAATAACAAGTGGATAATAACTCAACTCTTCGTCTTAGTTCACTAATTTCATTTCTTACCTTTACCCTCTGCCGTAAGTCCTGTCCACTAATTTTCCATATTCCATTATAATTCCATTCCTCTTCCTGAATCTAGGGAGTACGGTATTTAGGCTTCCATCTCGACGAAAGGCTTACATGGAACCCATACACGAGGTTAAAAAGACATGAACTAAAGAAACGCTTTAGGCAACTTTACGGACTACTTCGAAAGACATTTCATCTCTCAAAAGAAAATTTACAAAGTTACACTAAAGCCACCCTAATCCCCTAGCACAGACTGCGTCACACATCTCTGTAATTCTCCAATCATTTCCTGAGCGTTTGTGACTCTCCCGCTCTTAGTCAGCCTCCATTGGCTCGTATCCGGTGACACGGCTGATACATGAGCTTGGGGGACTTCCCAGTTCTCCGCTTCCCCTATCTGAATGCGATGGATGCGACAATCATGTGGATTTGGGAGGTATGTGGGCTGTTTGAAAATACTGTATGAATGAGCGAATGAATAAAGAATTGTAAATATGGTCTGAATCTGAACATTGAACACAATTACTTATTCCCCAATAAGGAAGATTATAATTTTATCACAAAAAAAAAAATTCATTTCTGTGATACTCATAATTTATCATCGCTATACTTGGGTCTGGAAAATAATCAAAATGTCATGGGTTTGAATTCCCATGTCACTGTTTTCTCTTTAACAAATAACTATTCCAATTTAATTCAAACCTGGTGGAGCATTACCAATTATTCATATTGTGTGTATGTCTTATAGATACGAGGGTGGAACAAAACACTGCTGTTGGGAATATTGCTGTTGTACTTCGTCCCAAGTTTCATGGACAACTTCTGGCCCGGCGAAATAGAAGCTTCAGAAAAGTTCGAGAGGTAAATTTCAGGACAAAATATATCAATTTGACAATGTATAGGTCTATCTGAGAGAACAATGAATGTTTGCATTAATAACTTTAAGTTATGATTTGTAATTCGATTGGTGTAAAATATAAAAATGATTACTAAAGACAGATTTGAGCCGCAAAAAAACAAAATCAGCTTGATGTAAGTGTACACGAGCACTGCCGCTACTAAACTTATTCATACTTCTTACAGGATGCTGACGGTCGTCCTCGTGGTTGGCTCGTGGTGTCTAAGCATCTCCTTTCTTCTCATGGCAATGCTTTTTCCTTGTTCACCAAGCATAACTCCAAGAGCTGTGGCGTGAACACATTCAGCAGTACATAGGGAAATAAAATCTTTCATTTTGATTGAATAGTTGTTGATTTATTTTGTAAAGATTTCCCTAGCCTCTGGGATATATCTGGGATTGTTGGAAGAAAAACAGTTGTCTCCAAAAACTCCCCTTCAACGGATGACAAAATATTAGGGACAACTTGGCCACTACTGAAGAAAATGTCAAAGAAATTCATGAGGAAAGAAAATGGTTCCTTATGGTGTTGGAGGGTTAATTCTTATACACGTAAGGTTTCTGAAAATCTTAGTATTAGTTTCTTCACGGAAGAAATATATTTTTTATTTTATTTTTTGGCTATAATTACAATCTGCCTTTTATAAGGCAATCAGTTATGTAACCATATTTACAATTCATCATTCACTCACTCATTCATACAATATTTACAAACAGCCCAGAGACCTCCCAAATCCACTGCGAAGAGAAAGCGGAGCCTTGGGAAGTCCCCCACGCTCCTCCGTCAGCCGCGTCACCGGATACTAGCCAGTGGAGGCTGACCAAGAGCGCGAGAGCCACAGACGCTCAGGACATGATTGGAGTAACTGGCCATTGCCAGGACCCCCGCTGTCACGCGTTTATAGCAGGTCACGAGACCACTGCCGTTTAAGTCTCCGAGGAGGATTATAGGGATGAGTGGCGCAGTGCAATGACTGTGCTACAGGATTAGGGTGGTTGGAAAGGCTACTGTGGAATTTCATAAACTTAGAAGGGATGAGTTCTAGAATGTAGGGTATATTAAGGTCGTTATGAAGGGTTTTGTTGCTGACATAATAAGGGGCATTTACTATTGTTCTCAGGACTTTTAATTGAAAGGATTGGATACGCTTGATGTTCGACTTTTTTGCTGTCCCCCATAGCTCTATTCCGTATGTCCAGATCGGCTTAAGTATAACTTTGTAGATTAGTAGTTTATTTTCTATTGAGAGATGGGATGTCCTTTGAAGTAGTCTGTACAGTTGTCCAAAGCGTCTCTTTAGTTCTTGCCTTTTTAGTCTCGTATGTGGGTTCCAGGTCAGTCGTTTGTCAAGATAGAAGCCTAAGTACCGTACTGTCTCGGATACAGGGAGAGGAATAGAATTAAAATAAACTAGTGGACAAGACTTGCGACAAAGGGTGAAGGTAATGTGGGAACATTTTGCTTCATTAACTTTGATCCGCCATTGATTACACCAATACTCGATCTCGTCAAGGTGTTTTTGAAGGTTATGGGATGCTATGTCGGGGTCTGGGTGAGATGACAAGACTGCAGTGTCATCTGCAAATGTGGCCAAGAAGGTATTGGGAGTATAGGGGACATCAGCGGTGTATAGGTTATTGAGGATGGGGCCCAGGACACTGCCCTGTGGAACTCCTGCATTTATGGGATAGTAGTTAGAGTATTCTAAACCACAGCGGACTTGGAAGAAGCGGTTTGAAAGGTAGGACTGTAAGACTAGGAAAAGGGTCTGTGGTAAATATCTTTTGAGCTTGTAGAGCAAACCTGCGTGCCAATCCCTATTAAAAGCTTGAGCTATGTCAAGAAAGGCAGCAGTGCAATACTGTTTGGTTTCAAGGGCTGAGGAGATGTGATCAACAACGCGAAGGCCTTGTTGAGCAGTGGAATGTAATTGGCGGAAACCAAACTGGTGTGTGGGAAAAAGGTTTTTGAATTCAACAATGGGAAGTAGACGTTTTAGTAGGAGTTTCTCAAATATTTTTGAGAGGATAGGGAGTAGGCTAATTGGAGGATAAGATGAGGCGTCATTGGGTGGTTTACCGGGTTTGGCGAATAGGACAATAATGGAATGTTTCCAGAGGAGAGGAAAGTGCGTCGTTCGGATTATGCAATTATATATGTAGGTTAAGAAGATTATGGCTTTAGGAGGAAGTTGTTTGAGAATTTGAGGAGTAAGGAGATCATATCCAGGGGATTTTCGGTAAGGTAAGTTTTTCAGAAGGTATTTAACCTCAGAGGGGTTAACGGCTTTTTGTGGAAGAGAGAGAGGAATAGGTGAAGTGAGGAAATCTTCCACAGTTGTGCTGTGAGTATGGCTTTGATGAGAAAGGTGAGGTGTGAGAGTATGGGTAAGATGCAGAGCAAATTCCTCCGACCTATCCCCATCCGAAGCCGCCCAGGACCCATCATCACGACGGAGTGGGTGTGAAACAGGTTGATTCTTTAGGATTTTTTTGGTTACGTTCCACAAGGAGTTATCCCTGGTAGACAGAGAGGAGAGGTAGGAATTGAAAGAATCGGAACGGAAGGATGCCAATCGCCGCTTTACCAATCGGCAGTACTGATTGTACTTGCGACGATCAATAGGATGCCGGGATCTTTGCCACACTGTTCTGGAGCGGCGTTTGGATTGGATTAGATCTTTGAGATGCTGAGGTGAACGATTATGATTGTGGATTTTTGTGTGACGATGGGGTGACGATGCCTCCCAATCCGACCTCTGGACCAAAGTAGTGAAAGAATGCACTGTATCGACTAGGTCTAGGGATGTTTTCAGGGATAATTTGAGGTTTACGGACTCTGTAAGAAGTTGACGGAAGTGGTCCCAGTCAACTGGGCCCCTAATAAATGAAGGAGGAGGCAGTTTGTGAATTGGTCTTAGGGAAATGGTTAATAATAAAGGACTATGATCAGAGGAGAGGTCATCAAGGCGCGTGAGTGAGTAGTTTAGTGTTCCTAAACTATTGTAAAAAAAGAAGTCAAGGAGATCAGGATTTCGGTTGGGATCTGATGGCCAATAGGTGGCTGTGTCAGGAGAGATAGTGGAGCAATGTTTCCGTGTGAGTGCAGGCAGCAAAGCACGTCCTCGTGTATTTGTGGATCTTGAGCCCCAGTGTTGGTGCTTCACATTAAAGTCCCCACCCACAAGGAAACGATGTCCGATGGAGTCTAGAAAAGAGATGAATTGGGAGAAATATATTTAATGAAATTTCAATCTGCCCTACTAACGATCTCTTTTATTTTAAGTTTTAAAGTTCAGCATTCACTTCCTTATTCATAAAATATACGTAGCTACACAAATGTTGTCAGAAATTTATTTGTAATAAAAGATGCATCGGCGATGTAGATGTTAATAAGGACTGTACTTAAGACTTACGTCTGCGGAACTCCTTTATTTTTTTTAATATAAAACAAAAACGGTGAAAAATTACTTGATAATGAACCAAATTAATTGATAATTATTACATACTAATTAAAAAAATACTAATTAGTATATCTATACAAATGAACCTATATACGAGTTATTTTAACATTAACAAATTAAGTACATTTTTCAATGTTTCAAATTTACAATAAAGATGCAATATGCCTATAAAATTTAAAATAGGTACTTATGTTGGTTTTAAATTTAAAAATAAATAACTCAGTCTCGACATGTCAAATATATAACTCAGTTGACTATTTTTCTCAAAGTGTCTTCAGTAGTTCCTGATGACCTCGACCTGGTGGTTAATGCCGCACATGACAGTTGATCTGGTGTGTAGTTCTACACCTCCATGTTAGTCTTTTAGGAACATTCTCTGAAATCTATTTTTGACCATCCATCAGTTATCTTGGATGATATGACAGGAGATGATTTAGCTTATGTAATCCAGAAAAAACGAAAGGTACATTAAGCCAATTGTTATGTTTTCTGATAAATTTGGATAATACCCTATGAGAGTTCTCCCATATTTTTCTTACATTGTCACACCAAAGCTCTCAACATATTCAATGGGGGGTTAAACCTCATCAGAGTACCCACCTAATTTAAAATAGTCCGCTCTATTAAGTGTAAAATCTTCTCATTTCTGTCACTGGATCGGTGTTACGAGACTGAAAAACTGTACTCAAATGAAATTTGTTCTACTTACCTTCTCATCCCAGAAGCTAATGATGACACTTGTTTATAAAACCTTTGACTAATACCAAACAACCTTAATCATCCAAATACAATAGAGTTGATTTTTGGAGTTTTATACATTGTTCGATGCATTGTGCGGCGTACCGAAGGTTTTTGGATTCTAGTATTGCTAGTAGTCATTTTAGAAGGAGTCTGTCACCAATTCTCAAGTGTTTAATAAATATACATATTTACTTATGTTATATAATCATCATATGGTACACAGGTCAAAAATAATTCATAACTATACGATGACATCTTAAGAAAACAAGCTATAAGGAAAGGTATGAAAAAAAAATCATGAAATTATGTATGGAAAAATGAAACTGTTCTGAAATAAGTGGTTGTTAAGTTCGTTGTAGTTTTTTTAATTGAATGTCTTATTTTATCTATTGTCTACAACTTAACCCTGCGCGAGTTTAAATCCTAAGACTAATGGTGTATTTATTTTTCTGTGTAGCTCGTTAGGTCAGAAGTGAGGGGGCTACCTTCCTTTGCACCTTTGTGTACAAGCGTTTAAATCCAAAAATTACTAATGCATATAAGCTACCAACCAAGCAGTCACACGCACACGCCAGCATATAATTATTGCTCAATAATTGCCAACTTAATTGTAACAACAATTCCACCTCACTATATTCATAAACGGAGAGGTGTTAGGCAAACATATTATTAGTTGGGGAAAGGCTCCGGTGCTCTTTCTCACAACATCTAGCCCAACTTGGTTTGATGCCATTCATTCCCATGGGTGGAAAATTCCTTATATATAATTAAAACATAATCACCCAATAGTAATAGGATTTTCACTAAGGATGAGCAATTATAAACATATATAATATTTATATATAATGTTATGTGTATCGTAACTGGTACTAATTATGACCGAGAAAACGGAAGGATTTCGATTCGGTCATGCAAATATGTTTAATTAAGAACGGTTTGTTCCCAGTAGATAGTATCTGCCATCCATCAAGCCAAGCACGCCCATGTGCTTGATAACTTTTGACAGACCGTTACACTTTGTCTAGATATTAACACAGATTTATATTGTTTTATGCTCCGAAATGCTTATGGGCCATTCTGCTACTTCTTTAAATTCCACCTTTCTGCTTGGAGGGTTATGGGTACATATCAAATAGGTTGAATGACTCGCAGACTTGGTAGGATATTACGGTTTGCACAATTAAATATGACAAGTTAGCTCCTCTTTCCTTAGGTACTCAGGGAGGGGGCCGGTTGTTAGGATATAATCAATATAGATAAAATGAGAGTGTGGACTTTTTACTACTTCAAAGACAGAGAATAGGAAACAAACCTGGCGTGAGCTGTTAGTCGCTATATCTTTGATGTCGATCGGTTTCTCACTAGAGAGTACCTCCTAGCCCTAAAAACGGTGTTGACCCAAAATTATATATTTCTATTCTTGGAAAATTTAATAGATCAGATAATTATTTATATTTACCAAGGGTACCCGTATCCTATTGATTTGCAAACTTCTTACTGCGAGATAGTCTCCCAAGGATTTTTTCTGGTAGAATTGTACTAAGGCGATTATAGTAAGGATAAACGAGTAGCTAGAAACTGACAACGTTGATATGTATCAATCCAAACTCCAACCACACTCTTCAACACTACCTACCAACTTTGGTCGGCCCTACCTCTTCATGAGAGGTGAAATTATTTAGAGGTGAAATCAGAGGATATTGCATACCTTCCAACGAATATGTGGATTCTCCAAAAAATTACTTCTGACTTAAACTACTAATATATCTTTTCTAAATCTACTGAATACAATTGAGACTGTGAATGAAGACTTGCCTTGAGTTGTACAAAAAAAAAACAAATACTACGTCGCTGCCAATGTACTGTCATGAAGGTAACTTATAATGCTAATAGCAATCATGTCGTAAAATAATAAATCATATAACTCAAAGGAATCAGGCGCAACTAATCTTAAGAGCCGTCAAAGATTGTCTCCAAACAGTGTGAGGTCCATCCCAGAAGTTCCGGCAAGATGCTATGATGGGATTGATACTCACTGCATTAGAACTGTATTATAAGTATTGTTGTGTTCGCCTTTTCATATCCTTGCATTTTTATCCATTTCCAACATGTTTTTATACACCTAACTGTTTAGGCCACAGATAAACATGTTGTAATGATATTCCTAGTAATATAATTAAACGTAATTACTAGAATCTGATTGATTTTAAAGGAGTGAATTTTCAGCTAAAACCATATGTACAGAGTGGTGTTCGACGTTGTCAGGCATCCAGAGGTATATACCCGGTCAGAACATTTGACTTATAGGGAACATCATTTTTACAATGCTGGGGTTATATACCAGAAAAACTGTTATAAGAGTTATTCAGGCCCTCGCCAAAAAAACACGCTGATTTCCCTCAGTACAACTAAGAGTTCAGTTTTTTTTTTTTTGAGTGGCTTTTAAACTTCAGGAGGGACTAATCCTCATTCCACGCTCTCATCTTGCTACCTAAACATCCTTCTATCCAATGATTGCCACAATCAAGGGAGTTAGACACAGATAAGTGAATTAATTTTACATTGCCTAACTTTTTACCGTTCAATCGTTTAGTGTCATATTGGGAAATCAATTCTCAGGTAGCGAGTTAACAATTAAGGGAGCTCCCGTTTGGGGTCAGCAATTCCCTAAAATCTGTGCCATAGGCTTCTACGATAAGGGAGTGGCCAGAACCAATTATAGGTATATTGTAGAGGAAACTTATGATGCTGGACAGCTTTATGTGCTCGTAGTGGAAGCACGGGGTAGGTCTCCATTGACTAGAGAGTGGATGTTGCCGAGGCCGATACGGCGACCACTAAACGGCGCGGAGGCCTTGAGGCCAGCCAGACCCAATCCCAGCAGACAATGGCACAGCTACCGTCTCATTAAAGGCCACCATTGTCTTCCTGTTCATAACAGATCCTCTATTTAATAGCTAATGGTTCGTGGCGAGCTCCTGCCGTCGCCCTTTATCTGTCCTCACGGCAATCTCCTCCGATCTCTCATTGTCTCTTTGGTAATTGTGCAAACCTCCACCGGTCGTCAAAAATCACGTCCGGCGATTCAAGACGTAATATTTGAAAATCCGAAACGCAAGAGCCAATGCGAGAAAAGGAATCCTTCTGGGTAAGGGAACGTACACTTCAAAAGGTAGGAGGGGGAGTTTGGATAAGCTCTGTCTTGGAGAGAGATTTGAGAAGTTCAAAGATGATGTTGTGAACCTGCGGAATAGATATTACAGGAAGAACATGAAGGATAGGAGATTAACGGAAGTTAACAGCCATTGGGCATCGAAAATTACAGCCAATTCTGTTAAAGGGCTAATATAGACATTGTAAAATGCTTATTTACTAGCCGTTAGTAAAAGATCCATCTGATGATTAATGTGAAAATGATTTTCATAGTTTCCAGCAGTTTAAAATAATTGACAAATCAAGTATACAATTACTGCCAAAAATACAGTATAGTTTATCATTTAATTTAATTTATAAAAAACAAAACAATTAATTAAGGTAACTAGACCATTATAGAATTTCTCTTAACACATTTTAAATGACAATTAGAATGCAATTGATGGTGTATTAATTAATATATAAACTGTAAGTGGAGAGTTAGATTGGTTCACTTGACAGCAGAGTATATTTTTATAATCACGGTAAATAAGAAAATAAGAAGAATTATGTGGGATTTATTTCGGCCACAGATCCGATAAAAGAATTATTTAAACATCATAAGGAATAAAAAGAAGCAAAAAAAATAGGGACACTAATTTCCATTAAACAATGGAGTTTATTTTTTAAATCAAACCTTAGGATTGAACGTGGCAGAAGAGACGCTGAAGAACCTGAAGAGTGGATATGAAGTGATGAAGAAATTGAAGATAATGGCCGCTGTTGAGAACAGAGAAGGGTAGGAATTCGAAGAGAAGAGACGTGAAACTGGATACTCACTCGGCTAATGATGAAAGAAGTGAACGACGCTGATTGAAATGTCCTATTTAATTTGTTATTAACATATTAAAACCTGCACCTAATAAAAACTGAGATTAAATAAAAGTAAATAATTTATTTTTTCACTTTTTAGATCTTTTAACCTATATTATATATATACACATAAACGCATCGAAAAGATAATTTATATTAATCTAATTATAATTATATTGTCCTGTTCATCCCCAGACGAATAATCAGACATCTCCAAGGCCCTTTCTAAAGAAAAACTCATAAAAGTACAAACAAAGGTAGCGTGCTCCATTGATGAAATCTTTGAAAAGAGTTCTGGAGATGATTTTTCGCTGGCAGATCTGTGAAAAACCAAACTTAAAAATCTTCCAGGAACACTAACGTACTGTATAATGCGAAGTTCCGTTCGTTTTCCATTTCCAAATCACCGAGCGCAACGCGGTGACGACAATTAATTGTGCTTAACAACGGTTGGTAACACTGGCCGAGTAGTGTGTTTGATTGTCAGGTATTGAATGGAGGGGGGACTTCGGCCTAATTCCCCTTCGGAGAATTCCTACTGCTTTCCGGAAGTAGATCGTGAATGTTTTGTCCAAAGAGGTGTTTATGAAACGGGAACTAGCGGTGATTTGGCTGAATGGCTAGGACAATGTCGAGCAGGAACTACCCATTAGCGGGGCGATGACTTCTTCCATCTCTCTCAACTATCGATAGCATTCGATCCTCTTTGGTCACTCCTATCCTGATACTCCGTGGTTCCAAGATCAATAGCCAAAATTTGGAACATATGGAAAATTTAAGCCTGGCCATGGGGGGTGGGCTACGATGGGTTGAGGGGGAGACAATAGCGACATAAGGAATTTGACAGTATCGGATGGGTCGTTCAGCCAACCCCCAACACATATATATGAATAATGTTTTCTTGAGATAGGAGTGGGTTTGTATCTAATGTTAATAAATTGCTGCCTGGTGAGTATTCCATCTCGAGTCTGGCCGAGGTATTTCACCATGGTTATAGTTTATCCTAAATATAGTTCTTATTGAATCGCTCATCATCATATCATACATATCATATCATACAAAAAACATCCTTCATCAAATGATTTTTAAACCACTGTTTAAAAATCGATTTGTGTGTTTGCTATTTATCGGTCATAAAAAAATGGATTATTCAAATTTTGCTCATCTCATTTCAGAATAGCAGAGAGGTTCACAATGAAGACGAAAATTGCCAAAAGATTTAAATCTATCAAACTCTTTCGAAACCACTATTTTTAATTTATTTCCTTACACGGTCAGTTCATTTCAAGTACTTCGCAATTCTTCTTTCTATTTTCTCTGCAGTAAATTGAACAAATAGTAAAGTGCACCGTAGCATGTCAGTTACAAACCGTTGAACGGTCCTAAACAGAATCGCTAAATAAACCATCGGCGGAACATAATGCAAAATCAACAATTCATAAAACTTTTGAATAGCTCAAATATAGTACGAGTTATAAAGATGACCCATAAATTTGATGAACACCTTGCCTAAATGGCTGAATTTGAGATACTCAGGAAGATGTAGGATAACCATCTACATGTGATTTGGCCGATGCTCTGGTCCATTCTTGACCTCTGGAATTTGACGGAAGACACCCAAACAAAAAACTTATGGCCATCGAAACCGGAGGAGACTTTGACTCTGCCACGGATTAAAGTGCCAATAAGCATAACATATGTAACATTAAAATTCAGTGAGTCAAAGTAATGGTTCTTTGTTCATTAATATCTTGTAATATCTAGTGTCTTATCCAGAAAGTTGGTGTAGTTATTATGACGCTCTAGCCGCTAGATACTTCTCAGAATGGGTCACAAAGCCCTGATAATCATGCTTAATAGACGAAATTATTTTAAAATATATTTTTTTAAAACGTTTTCCCAAAAAATAACCAGCAGATTGAATTTAAATTTTGCGGGAAAAGAAAAAAAACCACCAAAAACCTCCCCAACTACCGATTATTGTCCGATTACCTTACAGGTGTGCACAAACATCTAAGGGGAACACCACAAAGGCCTGCTACACTCGTCTTGTTTTTGCCGAACGTGTTTCTAATTATAGTCGATTTTTTTCGACACTGCATTAAGTCACGCTGCCGACCAGCTCTAGTCACTGCCACTATAACAGGCGGTATAATTACCGGTCTATTTCACCCATCGTTATATTTTGTAAACAAATTTGTTTTAGAAAGTTTTCGTTCATATTTTCTTTTATCTTTTCAATTCAGCACTAGTTTTACCTCGACTTGATCTAAGAAAGACTGGTTGGTATACATGGGAAACGCAAAGTTCCTTGTAGAAACTGGTATCGATTTCTCTTAATATTTATAATCGATATTTAATTAGCCAGAACAGAAAGTACAGGGATAAGATTATAGAAAATAAACTGATGTCTCATAATAGGGATTTATTCATCAAACATTTAGGCACTCTGCTAAGTAAACTACATACCTCAGCAATGGAATAAGTAACAAACCGTATTACTTCACAAAAGACAACCAATACCTAAATATTTAGGAAAATATTCATTTTTCAATTAGATGTAATTGTTTAATAATTGACCTTTCATTATATTTGGAAAGGCCGCTTTTATTTATAACGTCTCTAGGACACCAATTAAAATTTTCAAGTCAAATATCATACTTCTATATGAAACTGTGATGGGATGAAAGTTTTTTTGACTTTACATTATAATCGTATATTACATTATATGTGATAGGGACGATCAGAGCTTTCATTGTATACCCTAATGAAGGCAATATATATATTTATGCATCTCGCTGCCACCAATAAAACCAATTTATCGGAAATTTTATACTTAAAAGATTAAAGAATGAACAGGAATGAATGCCTGTTTTCGGTTGTTGGAATACAAACCATATGACCTGCGGGTTGGCTAATTTTCTCTGGCGGTCATAAAAAACCAGTTAAGTTGACATCATTGACTTAATGATTGACAGTTTAGTAACAATTCCAAAATACTAAAATGGCACTATAAATTATTTTCGGGCACAGATTTTTTAGTGTTGTGCCCGATTCTATAACGAATTTATTATTTTATAGCATTTTTTTAATTTACCAGTAATGAATTACCACATTTGATCATGACTTACCCTATTTTGCACAACCAGTTTTTTAATTCCTCTCCTGTTTTTTGTTTTGATAAACTCCAAAGCAATAATTATCTTTTACCGAATAAAAAGTCCCAGGAAAATATTAGTACTATAATAGATTTAATTAGTATCAAGGGGTGGATAGTATAATACAGAAACACTGGTAATCAACTTAAAATATAAAATTATTTTAGTGAAAATAAATTTTATTATACTATTATTAAAAAGTAATTTTTTTACTCAGCAGTCGCCCTCAGCTGTCGAGTCTTCTTCAATTAAATTAGGATCAATTAGATAATTTTTAAGGACTTAAGAATTTTTGTGGAATTCATGGATCGGACTATCTATCAATGGACTCAAATCCAAGAGGTTCTTTTTTTTAGCCACACTGAATGGGATTGGGATTTCTTAAATAATCCCAACAGCTGCCTCGAACAAGGCTGTAACTCTAATAAATTGAGAAACTAAGTTAAATTTTCAATTCAAATGTCATTTGTGAAAAGACAGACCATCTTTTCAGTGCTGAACATTAAATGGAAGTGTACAAATCAAGTTACTTAAATTTAACGAACAAAATTATGTAACCTTAAACTTCACATTGAAAACTTTTCCTCGTGCAACGGAATCAGACAATTTTTACACGACATAGATCACAACAAACTAGACCTTTAGGTACCGACAAACCCATTTTTCAGATAACTCGACTTACTCGCCTTTTCACAGGCGTCACAGATATACGAATGGAAATATGTTTTATCATGGCATTTTATTGTAAACTAAAATCAACTGGTAGTTGGTGTATTTAACACTACGGGTTTTCTTCATCTTTAATCGATTCGGGGGAAAGAAGGATAACCAATCCAAAAGGGAATATGTGATCGACACTGCATCGAACATAATTTGAACCCATGTCAAACAAATACAGGAGTATAAGTGGCCGAGGGAGAGAGGAAGTCCTCACGAAGTTCGTGATGGCCGTTACTTAAACGGCCGCACCGCGCTTAGTCCTAGGTGTGCTTTCGTAAACGAAGGTACGGCCATCATGCGAGATACTCGTTTGCATCGCTATCGGCTTAGGAATGAGGTATCGCCGATTCGCATGGCAGTGTGTTCCGACGTCGATGGCCTGTGCTTCCAAGGATGTGCAGTCAAGTCCAAGAGCATGATGGATGCATGGATTGGAAGCGCTGTTGGTTCCAATTTCTATAGTCATACAGTGGTGTAAAAAAGTATGTACATTTTTCTATTTTAAAGTGTTTTCATCTTCTTAATAGTACATTTATTTATACTTACAGAAATTGTAACGTTATATACGTGCGTTGAAAACGTAATATTCTTTTAAATTAGAATTGTTTTCAATCACCAAAGAGGTATGAGAAAATCATACTTTGTGTTGACATTGTATATCCTCTGAATGTTGCTTCCTACCATATTGTTTATATTTCGTTCTCTACTTTTTAAGTTACTTCAGCCTTTACTCTTGATCGTTAAGAGCCAAGAGCCGTTGAAATACTTTAATAGCTGAGTAGATCCGTGAAAATTGTTCTAATATCGAAATTCTTTGATTTTTTTCTGTAAGTTAATTAAACATTCCATTTTATTCTTTTATATATAAGTAATGTAATTTTTATTTTTTTTAAATAAAAAATATTTTTGACCGACACAAAATTATAATTTTGAACAACAAGGATGCAATTTATGATCAGGAAAAATTCAAAAAGAAGGTTCTTTTTCTGGAATTTATTATGTCATAAAAAAACAAGCACACCTAGGACAAACTAATAAAGAATAACATACTGTTCAAAGACTTTTTCAGACCAGTGTAATTCAATAATAAGATTATAAGGGATAGGGGAAATGCCCACAAAAACTAAACATTAATAATAAACTTAAAGTAGATTACTGTAGTCTGTGAATGATAATGAGTCAAATAATGAGTTTAAGATAGATTAGAGTTTAAAATTAATCTCTGCTTCCAAATGCTATCATAAATATTTTATGTATTCACTAGTCTTGCTCCGTCTAGTTAGTAGTAGTAGTCTACGATAAAATAGTAAGAGGTCGTATTTCCGTTCTGTACTTCTGTCGCTATGACAGCTGAAACCTGAGCCGACAGCTTTTGCTTCCTCCTTGTAAAGTCAGTAGTTAGGTCATTTTGAAATTAGGATTTTGTATCTTCTCGACAGAAGATACACACATAGGCATGTTCTACTTTCTACCACCATTCGTACAAATATCGCAAATTGTGGGCTTTTGTTAGCTAACGATGGTTTTTTTAGGGTTGCGCTGACTGCATATTTCTCATCTAATCCGGAAAGCATGAAAGTAGTACTTTATACCTAATATATGCTAGAAATTATATCAACTTATGAAAAATAATGAAATTTCATTAATTGATTGATTCCTTGTAATAAAAATTACATTTTAGTAGGTTATAAAATTAAAACTATTGAAATACTAAATGTATTATGTGTTGGGATTGTAGTGGAAAATAATAACAAAGTTTTCACAGGTTGTTCATAGCCCTTGATTATGTGATCCATTAAAATTTTCTTTTTCTGTCTCTTGTTTGGTTCCACTTAACAAATGTTTCAGACTAGTAAGAGTCTGGTAGTAAGAGAGAATGGGCGTACAGAGAGAAATATTGCCGAAAGACGATACCTTCGTACTTTCCTGAAAGTAAAGACACACCCACTGGGCTATTAATATCAACAAAAGACGGCCTATGGCAGAGGGAAGAGCAACCATTCTCCAACGCTAAACGGACCGGTCCTCAGAAGGCAGAGATAATGGAGGAGGGCGAAGAGCCAGGAGGATGAAGAGTGTGAGGAGATTATCGGTGTGTAAGAGGAGCCTTTGAACGGGACAGAGGCGAGGACTAGTTGAATTCTCCGCAGCAGTGAGAGAGAAATGTTATTTGAAACTCGATTCTCCACGGTTTATTATCGATTATCCTGCCACTATCGGAGCACAAAGAGCCCCCTCTCCGCGAAGAAGCACAGGCACAAAGTGTTTTTTTCCTCAGACGTCGGCCTCAAGGTGGCCCACGTAGCCGAGTCCAATTAGCTGGCTCTGACGTCCACCTCTGCCTACTCTGCAAGAAGTCGATGGATCGTCGGTGGATGGTGTCGGTGGTTCCGACCTGGAGGACCGTTTGCCGCCTCCTAGTAACACCACTAACTAGCAACTAGTTTAAATTATATCAATAATACCTTATCACTAGTTGATCATCACATTAATCTTCGAGATATATATATACATATTTGAATGTAGTTCCGGAGAATAACTTAGTGTGGTTCTAGTCTTGTCTACTTACTCTTCGGAACCAGAGGTATGAACCAAAAAAAGAGGTCCGAGAAAGTACTGGTAAGGTGAAAGTACGCTATTAAGAATGTCCTAAATATTTATTAAATGACTTTAAATAAACTACTCGTTTTATAGTATAGAATAAAAAAAAACTTCATACTGTGACCAAGTCCTAGAGCCGATGAAGAACTCTTACCAACATACAAATGTCCAATATTTACCAAAAAACCAAACTGAAAACCTTAGTAAAATAAAGTGTATATCTCAGTAACAACAAAAAACAAACAAAGATAACCTTCTAGTAAATCAATTCACAAATGCCATGACATGTATGAATACAATATATATTATAAACGATGGTAATAATGATGTTATAAAAATATTGCATAAATAATAATAGAAATAAATAAAAAACTTCCTATTAAGCCATGAGGCCATGGAGAATGGTGGATATTTGGAGGGGAAGAATTTATGCCAAAAATAATATTTTTATTTTTTAAATCATATCAGCCACTGAAAATAGTTTTTAAAATTATAATAATGGTCTAATCAAATCGGCTAATACGCGACTTTATAGTTAGCTCCAAAAACTATATTTAAAACAAAGGCTAATCAGCATATTGGAAGGTTTTGTTGAATACACAAGCAATTGATTATGACAGCTATCACAGGACATAAATACATACAGACAGACGAACCTCGCAGGACGATCGCCTTGAACCTGAATTAAAGCAGATGATGTTATTGTATTATTGGTATTGTAGGTGGAGGTCAATGGGGATGGGTTAGTGTAAAGTGATTAAGATAGGAACAATTTTCTGTGTTCGAACCCCTTGGGGTGAAGTGAAGTTATCTTTTATCCTACTACTAAACTACACTAGTAAGTAAAACCCTATTTCAAAAAAATAAATATCAATTCGTCCCTCACGGACGATGCCAACGCTCGGCAATTTCCTATCCGTTGAAAATAGTATGAAAAAAAATACTGTTCTATACTTGTTAATATGTCAGTAAGAGCATTAGAGATATCTTTTCAACAGTTTTATATAAAAATAACTTTTCCCACAATTTCCTAGCGGCGGTTTCTTCAAGTGGGCTCCCTTTACGTGTTCTCTGTATCACGGACGCTTCTGGGCCGAGACAACCGTTGAAATAATTCTTTGAGATTGTACCCCTATTACGGATTAGCGACAATCACGGGTTTGAAGACATTAATCGACCTGTTATATCGGATGGGTATCCCCTGAAAACTAGATACGCTGCAGCAACGGGGAGATTTTCAGCCGAAGGTAACTTCCGAGGAGGGGCAGTAGTCATTATCACGCTTCGCTTCCAACTAGAGCCATATGGAAGTGGCTACTTAACGTAGATTTTTGGAATTTGTGACCGCTAGAAGAGGGGTCCATTTTTAAGTCAAGTATAAAATAAATAACTGAAAAACTATAGATGGATCTCACAAATGTATCCCGGGACAAAGTCCCCTACGAATAACAATATTCAGGCGATAACTTTACATCTGGCAAATAAAAAGATATATATTATATAGTAATAGAAAAAAAAATGACAATAAAAAATAAAATGCAAAAGCAATATGCAGCAGACTGTACAGTATGTCATTAAATAAAAACCATTAAATACAAAAAAAAACAAAGAAGTGACATACCAGAGCAAGCAGAAAATATATATCTATATGTAGTAAACAATTAAATATAAAATATAATGTAATAAATGAATCGTTCCCAGACCAGAGAGCGTATCTTTGGATGGTGAGTTCTAGCTGTAGGCTCCAGTCATCCAGTGATTCCTCCAATGGAGAATTCCACAAGGTAGTAGAGCGAGGAAGGAAGGACAAAAATGTATGCTACACTTAAGTATAACTGTATAACTTACACTGGAGTATAAAGGACATATCTTGGGTTCCGGAAGTGGAATGAGGATAAGAACCGTAAAATATTGCACATATAAGTTGATTTGATAAGATGGGTCGATGCGAATTCATAGTTTAAAAAAGGAGTGAACCGAGGAAATACAGTGCACGGCAGGAGGGGAGGGGAAGAACACCCTAACTCGGCATTGAGTCGAGAAACCTGGGAGCGCTGCGGAGTCGGTCGGACGTGTAGGCCTGGGGGGGGGAGCATATGTTATGAGCGATGGAATAGTTTCAGGTTACCTATTGACCGACGGGAATATTTGTTGGTACCAAGAGAGGGTTTCCTCAATGGTTTTCCCTAGGATTTTGATGGTGGAGCAGAAAGTGATGGGATGGTCCCTAAGGGTCAAGCCGGATATATAGGCAAAGGGTCTTAGGAGGGAACTGAAGCCTATGTCAATTGCCAGGGTTTTCGCTGTTAAATACCTCAGTTTATTCAGGTATGCCCACGCACTGATCCGATATAGGTTTCCCTGAATCTGGGCAAACGTAGCTAAAAAATCGGAGGGGGGAGAGATAAATATATTTGGGAGTCGTTAGCGTAAAGTCGATGGGAACAATAATGAATAGAGTTTGGGAAATCATTTATGTAACAACTAAAAAGAAGAGGAGAAATTCCCAATCCCTGGGCAACTCCCGAGGAAAGAGCGAGGGAAGCAGATAAGGGTTGATTAGTTATAGTGGATAATAGTTGTGAACGGTTGGAAAGAAGTGATCGAAACCAGCGAATAGATAGAATATTAATGATTTTAACTTGGAAAGAACTTGGCAATAAATAATTGGAAGGAATGGCACCAAATGCTTTGGCGAAATCTAGGAGAATTAGGACAATAATATTTTTTTATCAATTTTTTTTTTTTTCCCCCGTAGCCCTTTTAAATTTCCAGATTATTATTATTATTTTCTATTTCCTGTAGCATCACTACATTATATACAGGTTTTGTTATTTTATAGAAATTATATAATGAATAAACAAGTATAATGATATACATTATACGTGACTGGACTAAACTGACTAATAAAGGTGATGGGGCTCACCTTTTTGATCAACCTTAAAACTAACTTACATACTAATTCTTATCCTAATTTTTCCCCGACAGTCTATTGCCATCGATGCGGGAGGGGTGGTGGGGTCATAGTGTTAAACACTGGGTTTGTCAGGTGCTGCAACGAGTCAAAAAACTTGATGTGTCTCCGCGGGTGAACTCACCCACCGACGGCACACCAAGCAACGGGTGCAGGTCAGCGTTCTTCAACCTCTCGAAAGAGGTATGTCGAACCACTTTTCGCATGATTCCATTCTGGAAGTGTTGGAGACATTTGGCTGTATTGTCAGTCAAGTGGGTAAATAGTGGGGCACCGTACAGCAGAGCTGGCCGGAGGACACATTTATATATCATCAATTTGAGACGAAGCGACAGGTTAGGTGAAGTTAGCAAGTGCGATAGCCGGTAAGACCTTTGTCGTACTTTTTCTATTTTATTACTAAAATGAGTAAAGAAATGAAGATGCCTATCCATTTGTATACTCAAATAGTGCATTGAGAAAGCTAGTGAGTTCTCTTGCCCTTCTATGCTATACGATTTTGGCAAGGATTTCTTCCCCTTTTGGAGGGAGAAGATTACGCAGTCGGTCTTCCGCTGATGTTTAACATGCCCAGTCTGTCACTGATAACGTTACAAACTGACTCGGCGTGTGTAAGAGCTCTTTGTGCACTCATGCTGCTGCTGTAAGCTACAATGTCGTCGGCGAAAGCGATTACAGTAGCTTTCTGATAGTTTGTCCCAACAATTTCAGATGTGTACATACTGAAAAGAACCGGAGACAGAACCACACCTTGAGGAACTCCACAAGTCAGAGGGAATGGGTTAGAGAGGCAATCACCCACCAGTACCCTCACCGATCTGTTCTTCATGAACGAAACCAACATGGTATATAGCTGCTCTGGGCATTCCCAGTCACAAGGCTGTATGCACAGCATCCAGTGGGACACTGAGTCGAAAGCCTGCGTGCAGTCCAACGAGGTCATAGCAGTTGCTGTATTCTTGTTGATACCTAGGTGGCTTCCGTTTGTACCTTCACAAGCGGATGTTCTGTGCTAAGATGAGCCTGAAAACCTGTCTGCTCATACGGAATGATAGCATTTTCCGAACAGAACTCCTTCAGGTAGTTCAGTATTATCTTTTCGAGAATCTTCCCCATGTGAGGGAGAAGACTGATCGGGCGATAGTGGGCTGGGTGGTCGCCTCTCTTTGTGGGCTTGCGCAGCGGGAACAAGATAGCTTGTTTCCACGCTGTCGGGAAGTATCGCAACCTGATACATGAATTGTACAGGTTAACAAGTTGGGTAATCCCTCTCCTCGGCAGCTGTTTCAGCAATGCCGTTTGCACCTCGTCGCCCCCTGGTGCTCGGTTTCCCTGACAACGGCGAAGAATCGCCTTGAGCTGCTTCGGGGAGACAAACATATAGTTCTGACCTGTCCTCAGCTGCTGCGGTTCGTGGTAGTTACCTGTCCTAGCGGCGTTGTCTGCGGTATAGCGGTCGGCCAATATTTTAGCCTGTTCTTCTGATGTGTACAGGGTGTCTCCGTCATGAAGACGGACACCTGAGTCCTTCTTGGTAGTAGTCTTTAGGAGCTTCCAAAACTTACGGAAATCGCCATGTAAGCCATGAAGCCGTTCGTGCCACGTCGCCGTCTTCCAATTCCGCATCTAGCCACGAATTTGTGTTGTAAGAGAGTTTACAACTTTCTTGGCCTGACGATTCCTTGTTCTATACCAGTTATTTTTCCAATTATTGCGTAATGTAATCGAAGAATATGGTCTGGTAGTTTTTGTAGCATGGGAGGCTTCGGGATAAACTTAGGGGTAGCAGTGTCAGCTGCATCGACGATAACCTCGGCCAGGAAAGCTACATGTCGATCCACTTCCTCTGTAGTGCGGAGAACAGGAACCGTATGCAATTGGTGGTAAAGTTGCGATCGATATAGGTCCCAGTCAGCCCGACGATAGTCGTACTTCGTGGGACGCGGGATCACAACTCTACCGTCAATGGAATACAATACTGGTAGGTGGTCGGTCGTTACTAGGTCCAGGGTCTCACAATTGTTTATCCTGTGCGGCTGTTTTGTGAGTAAAAGATCTAGGATGGAGGTCTGTGCACTGTTACCTCTATGGCGAAAGGTGTAGTTCTGAGGGTGAATAGGAGCATGAATACCACTAATGATATTAGTTAGTGCGGAGTAATCGGCATGGATTGGAAGATTGGAAGAAGACCAGATTGGAAAGGGTCGAGAACGTGGGAGTTGGGAAAACTGAGTTTTGAAGGGAATAATTGTATAGAAGGCATCGTTTATTACCTCCACGGACTTTCATTAATTCCAACCACCATTAGCATTAGTGGGTGCTTTCATTACAGAGGTTTAAGGTCTTTGGGAGAGAAATATTTAAAATAAAAATAATTACTATTAATTGAGGGCTCGCAAGGGCTATAGGATCAGGGGAATGGTGGGGTGGCAAACACAAAATATGAGTTTAGCTCATAAGATGAAACGACAATAAATCTGAGAAGGATGCACAAGAGGAGCCACAGTTTTTGAAGAATTTACCATTTGTATCTTGAATAAAGAGCAGAGAATGCTTCATGAAAGTACTTGGACTTTGCCTGCAAGACTGTCGCCTGGGTCAAGTTGCGGGGTATCCTCAACTAAAATTAATGTTTCAAAGCCTGAAAGTCTTCTACAAGCAAGCCTTGCAGAAATAGTTTTTTTCTTTAGAGTATTTGGAAATATAATTTAAAATCTCTCCCATGAAAACTAACTACACTAACAGTTATTAAAACCCATTTGGACATACGGGATCTGAGGGGTAAGGCCAAACTTTCAAACATAAAACAAAATTACACATTCCAATTACAAAACCTTCAAAACTACAGTCAACGATCTCATCATCACAATGATCTCAATGAACCTCCAGTCATTGATCTCAAGATTTATCAAATTCCATGAATACTTATCAGCACATTCAAACCCTATAGTCAACTCCTGTGGGTTTTGTTAACTCTTTAAAAACCCGTGTTCTTATTTGTAATCTTTTTTCATTACAGGTAACAACAAATAATTAGCAGTAAACAAAAAATTGGCTAGGCTAATGATCCTTTAATCCATTAAGGTAAAGATTTACATGAGTTCAGCCCAACATATATATCATAGTATATCCCCGAAAACAAACACGTTATGAAGGGGGCCGGCAAAACCGCCAAGTGCCTCCATTATCAATTCATTCCTGTTTCGGAACAGAGCCGGTAATTCTTCAGCTCGCTTTCAGTGACAGCTGACCGCCTCCAATTTTACAGATTTGCAATTCCTCTTAACAGAATAAATCCTTGACAACCAAACTGATCTGTTTCACTTTCTGTATATTTTCTAGTTAGCTAGAGACAGTTTTGGTTGTAGCAGTAATAAAGGAGGCTGAATGGAGAGGCTCTACTTTCAATCATGTTCGATGCTAGTAGTGACAGTGTTTGGTTAAAATACAGTAAGTGGACGTATGAAAAAATCTATTTCTGTATAGCTTTTAAACATTGCCAAGACCGAACTGTTTACAATATAATGTTTCAATGTTTTCTGCATTGTTAAGACCGCAAGTTCCAGGCTAGATCAAAAGGCTTCTGTACATTAAGGTTTGCTTATTTAAAAAAAAAAGGTTTGTTAAAAAAGGGACTTCCAGTGACTGAGATGGTTCAAAAACTAAATTCCGTTTGATCAAAGATACCAAACATTTTTTTCTAAATCAATAAGTCTTTTAAGTACTCATGCCGTATCTCACGAGTGTCTCTCAATATTATTTATTAATTTTCATGTCTCATAGTTCCGCCGGGTTAAATTTATGCCATCACACGTCTTATAAAAAGTAAAAAAAATAGCACCATATTAAAAACAAAATAAATATTTAATTACTTACTCATTCGACTTCCGATTCCAAACGGGTTTGGCTTTATTGATGTTTTGTCTTCTTGTTTGGGCATATCAGGATGAGCAATTATAAATAAGACACATTGAAAAATGTTAAAATTTATATATTTGTACAAAACTTAATTTTTTAAATCAAGTTAACAGTGGGATTCCAGTGATATCAGAACCTTATTGGCGCCTGTATACAAGAGAAACAAATGTATACATTCTGTATTTTTGTAAATTAATAATTTAATATAAGCCCCACGAAACGTAATCAAAATAGCTTTATTACTATAAATGGAGAGAGGGGGAAAGGAGACTATCGATATAATTATAAAAACATAAGTTATGTCAATTTGGATAACCTCAATGAATACTCAAGTGAATATTTCTTGGAAAGAGAATCTTCGGCTAATAATTAATAACATATAGATAAAAATGGATATTTATAAACTTTAACGGGTTTTTACAGGTGAACGCTTCTCCTCTGATCATCAGCGCTTCTGTTTCTTGATTGGTGGGAGTCCGGAGTCGTACTCCGACATGATGAGCCTCTTCGTCCTCGACTCTTGGCTGTCCAATTTTAGGGGTTTGGAGTTGTTCCTCCTTTTGCCACCGTCTTTTTCGTTCCACTTCTTCACGTTACCCCTCTTACCGCTGAAACAAGAAAAACAACTACGGTAAACGTCATCCAAGCAAAAGAAGAAAGAAACATAGGAGTTGAAAAGAGGTTAGGGTCAGGAGTCCCACTGCCAGAGCACAGTTAAACGGATTAGATGTGCTATATTTGTACAGAATGTCTGTATTACTCTTTCTCTCTCTCCCTCTCTCTATGCCCGTAATACACGGACTGCTGCGTCGCGAAAATACTATTTCAATTGAAACCTGCGTCATTTCTACAGCCTGAAACGTACAATTGAATATACTTTAATATTCTATACTTCAATTCAATAAGCCTAAAAAATAACACATAATCGCAAGTTCAAGTTAATACTGATATAACATAAGAGTAAATGGGAAGACGTAGTGGCGTACTTTTCCGACCATCTAAATCAAGAGTGAGATCCTTTATCTCGGCATGTTTGAATTCTGCAAATATTCACAGCCAAACCTAAATAGCTAAATCAGTTTACCAAGCTTTAATAGGTTGTTCCGTTTTTTAACGCATATTTTAAATTGCCCCTTTTTGAAATGAGTATATAAACGGAACAATAGCAGGAGTTGTCTGCAAACGGGCCGGAGTCTCAGAGTCAGTTTCTTATTAATAAATATATATTATTCGGACTATGCATTATGTATTTCACGCAGATATATTAGGAACAAAAGAATAAAAATAACTAATTAGTATATCCTTTTTGAGTTTCTGCTAGATAGATTATCAATTTAAAAAAAAAAAAATGAATTAACTTATTAAGTAAACAAGTCCAATTTTGCCTTCTTTGCCAAGTTTGTATTTATATTTAACAAGCACTTTCGGAAACCATTATCAAGTGTTCATAATGTTGCTAATAGTACTAGTAGTCAGTCAGACACCGGTAATATTAGCAACATTCTGATCATTTGATAACGGCAGAACAGCCACTGAAAGTGCTTGTAAAATAAAAACATAAAAAACTTGTGGGGAGACAAAACTGGACCTTGTTAACTTAATCTAAACCCACAACCAGCAATTAAAAATCATATTATTAATTAATTGAAAAATAAAAATTACTCGTGATACTTCAACAAACGCATTGATATAGCCTTTTCATCCGATTAAATGAAATACGTCATTTATATTGTTAGATCTCAAAAATTTATTTTTTGGAATTTGTCATATTTAATTTGGCCAATAACTTAATGTATAGGATAATCAGGTCTTTAAATGTTCTATATCTTCTCAGCTTCAACTTGAGAAATGTTGCAAGTTGGCCAAAAGGATCCGACTTTTATCATGTTCATGTTTATGGGCGCTATAGAGATCGGTTTTAGTACACCTCAGAGAGCCCGAGCTGCAGAGGAAGTGGAAGCCGATGAGCGCAGTCAGAACTAGACTGTGTTTGAGGGCAGGTTGTTGAGAACTTCCATAGGTCTCATGTAAAACTTCCAAAGTTCCAACGCAGCCAGTTGTGGCCAGCAAGCCCTAGGTTTGTGTTTATTTTTTTCATCAGAATCAGGTGTATCTGCTCCTGCCTCTATTAAATTCAAGTTGCCACCTTTGTTTCCCCAAATATGTAGGTAGTTCGAGTTGACTTGGGATGGCGGAGCTGTCGGTTGTGGATACGTACAGTTGCTCAAGAAGCAACACCACCCCTAAGCACAATGACTAGATTGGTCTCGGAGGAGCGGTTAAGACGTCGCGAGATAGCAAGCACGTGGTGGCAGGGCACATTCTATTAGCCAGTTGTTCTCCAGCTGGAAACCGCTTTTCCGACGTGCTATCTCTTCCTCAAGTCTTTTTCTCTTTTTTTTTCCCCTCCATTTTTCTTTCTTTCTTTCTTTATGGGTCCTCCTTCTCGCTCTGCAGTGCTTGTGCTATCATCTACTGTGGGCCGTTTGCTTTTCAATCTAACGGAAACCTTTTGAGCTTTTACGTGTTCAACTAACCTTTACGAATCGCTAGCCACCCTCCCAAAGGAAACCACTGCTCTGGCAGCTATAATTGAATCGGCTTAGAGTCGTCTCTTCTGGCCATTATCTACAGTTCCGCTCGTCCGTTTTATTTTATTTTTTTCTATCTCTCTCTTAAATATATATATAGTCGTCTTCTTCTTCACTTCTTTTTTTACCCAGTTCAACTTTATTTTATTTCGTTTTGTTGCAGTTTCTACGCAAGGAAACCATTGCCTGATCCGTTTTGGCGCTAACTCGGACCTTCACACACATACAGAGAGGGATAAAGAAGGCACTTCCGTCTTATCTAGGCGACTCTCTGGATAAAAATTCCAAGGAAATCATTATCTATTCTCGGATTAGTTTATACGCTCTCATGTAGAGGCTCTATTTTGGGATAGGTATATCGGTCGTCTTGTCACTTTTTCTTCTACAACACTCTAGATTAAGCTCTATATTGTCACTCAAAGTGCAAATGGTTGTATGACTAAAAAACTGGATTTTTCTTGTAAATTTTGCAGTTTGAACCATACTCGGACCTAGACATCACAAAACCCCGCAGCGCAGGGGGGGGGGGGGGGGAGGGACTACCAAAAGAGGCCTCGCAAGGATTTGGAAAACCACGCCCATTCCGAGAATGCACCAACGTTTTATATAATGCTTTCAATCCGTTTTATTTTCCCTGAATTTTTACATCAGTTGTATTGAAGTAACATAAAGGCTACTTTAAAGTGTTCTTCATTACTCTTCAAGTCTAATATTACCTAATGAAACATAAGAAAAAAAATTGTTTTCATCGAGAAACCTTTCCAACACTTCCCTCTAGATTTAAGCGCCAGAATAGTGTAAAATGCGATTTATAAGCGTTTAGTTTAACCCCCCCCCCCAGGACCCCTGGTAGATCGAGGGGCCTTTTGTGAAGTTTTGCAGGGGGGGGGGGGGGCAAAATTTGTAGATCCGAACCTGGTTAGAACAATCAGCTGTAACAACATAGAACTTTTTGAATTTTGGTTATACCTTTTGGTAGATCAGCTGATGACAACACATTTTGCTTGTCACAAAAAAAGGGAACCACAAAATTTAGAAATATTAAAAAAAAACAGAATTTTTAAATATAACCTCTTGTCTGATTGAGTGATGATATGTTATTAATAACTGAAAGTGGGCTAGACAAATTTTGGGGCCGTATCCAACAGGCTTCTATCTGACTTTATCAAATCACAATTCAAAAGTAATTAAGATATAAATTTATGATTTTTCCAACACCGTTAAGGACACATAAAAATTATATTGCAAAGGGCTAATTTAATTACTTGGAATTGAAGGGTTTGCTGCAAAAAGGAGGTAGCTCCAATTTTTCCATTTGTTGGGAAACCAAACAAAACGTTAAAAAAATTCAAATTTTAAGTTATGTACAAATATTGTTGTTGCTTACTTTCAATTATGGTGTTTACATATTACGATTGGAGCTGCATCCTTTTTGTGCCAAATAAAAGAGGTTTTTTTTTTGACACAAGAAAGTGTTTCTAACTCCCAACAGCTATGGGATGGAGCTACCTCCTTTTTGCAGCAAACCCTTCAATTACAAAAAAAGGCTTTTTTTTTTTTAATTTCAAATTAGTTTCAGGGTTTCAAATTAATGATCTTGAATGTTCTTTTGGCTAAAGTACAAAAAGCTATTGACATCACTTTCACAACTGAAACAGTGTTTTTTTTTTAGATGCATGACATTTTGCATGTTAGTGTCAATTGATTCCCCCGACAATAATGAAAATAAAACCAGCTCCGTGCAAAATATTGGGGGGTCTTTAATTAGTTAAATAAAAAAATATCTTTTTATCATATTGAGTAGAGTATCAAATTACAGATCTGGACTTCCTGATTAATAATAAATAATATGTCATTAATATCATTTTGCACCAATAATGAACCTCTTTATAGTTGGAGTAGTTAACTTTATTTAAATTTTTTGTTAAGAGAACAATATTGCAAGGTAAAAAGAAAAAAGTTAATTTTTCCTAGGTATCTTCGATCACTAACAACATAATTTTATTTCCACACAATTGTTTTTCAGCAGCTCATGCTACCATTATTATGTTTCATTTATTCACTATTTTTGTCAGATTTAAATATGAACACTGATATATTTTAAATGGTCTGAAAAAAAAATCTTTTAGTTTCCTAGTTATTCTTTAGCAGTTGTAAATGGAAGCCTGAGCTGCTGAAAGTGTTTGCGGTTAAATAAACTTATATTACAGCAGGTATGGTAAACAGACTTTTTTTTTTTACCTTTAAATAAGTAACTAACTAGAGCACCTTAAGAAAAATATCATGTTAATTTTACAATAATAATTTTTTTTAAATTATTGTATGGGTGGTGTCGTGGTATGTTCATGCAGCAGGAAATAACATTTTACTTAGAAGGGTTACTATTACTGTAAAACAAAAAAGGGTAATAACCATTGCACTGTTTTTTACAAGAGACCATTCCTTCCGATATATAAACAATGCCCTGATGTGTCCTTAAGCGGCCGGATACGTATTCACTGCAACGACAGAAGACTACAACAGAGGCAGACGAGAACAAAAAGACGTCGAAGGCCAAGGACAAGATTGCTGGCTGGTAAGTAGCCTGATTATAGTATTAGTAACAGTCCACCGTCACTGCTGGACAATTCCTGACCTTAGGCTGAGCTCGCACCTCCATTACCTCGCCTTTTAGTACGGTAATAGCTATATCTGTTTCACCTTAACCAGACTGTATAGTCTTCGTCATGTCAGCACCAAGGTGTAGTTGCAGAGAATGGAATACCTTGGTACAGATTTTATAAAAACTTTGCAACATTATCTACACATAGACAGAAATGATATATCTTTATCTCATTTAAATCATTCACTTTCAATACAAGCCATCTATATGAGAAGAATTGTTTAGAAATTACTAAAAAATATGGCTTTGTGGCCATTTTTTAAATAAGGATATTGTATATCAATATTGAATTATATTGCATCATAATTAAGTTATTGCCAAGCCTACTTTCAAGCCTGTATGAGCGAATGGTTTTTCTCAGTGGTCAAAATAATGTAGTTAAGTGTGCAGTATCACACAATTAAGGGTTTCAATGATCTTGCTAGTTATTACACCTTCTTGATAGATTGATGATTCTGTACATAGGAATTTGTCACCATTCCCACAGATATTTTATACATTTAAAAAATTTTTTGTTAATTTGATTTTATGTTTTTTTGGAATTATAGCCTACTAAATCCCTAGCATATTATAGACAATGTAAATAATCACGTTAAGATCATTAATTCAATACTACACAATATAAGATTTTTTTTTTTTTTTTTCATAACACAGTAATTAACTGATCAATGAGACTTATTATCTGTTACAGAATTAATTTTAGTTTTAGTACCATTAGGGCATCAAATCAAAACAGGGCTTTATTAATGACAATAGGTCAATACAGTTAGATAACAAAAATTATACATGTTAATCAGAGCAACATTATGCTTAATTTTATACCCTTATTATGATAGGAAAATATTTTGTTTTAATTACTAATTAATTTTGACACTTACTTCAACCATCATGGGACTGGTTTTATATTAGCACCATCGAGGCACTAACTGAAACTAACATGCAAAATATTGCCCATTTTTGTGAAACACAGGTAGAGTTAAAATTGTGAACACCTGATTTGCTATAATAGTTTTGAAGACTATTAGTATTGAAGAAGTAATGATTCAAAAATAAAACTTACATATTATTAAACAGGACAATGAGATCTTTAATTTGATACCCTACTCGATACATCAGAAATTTGTTATATTTTATCACCAAATAATTAATTACCATTATTATGTTTTATGGAGTTGAAAATATTTTTCATGCTGTTAAGTACTCAAATAGTATCTTGATATAAAATGTCATGTTATAGATCAAACAGAGGACTCACACAAGGACTGACAGACTGAGACACAGAGCTTAAAATTATAAGGGTTTCTGATTTTGGAAAAATCAACAAAACTCAAATAAATCATGTTTCCTAAAATATTTTCATAAATAACTTACCCATCCTAAGAACAAACATATTTAAATGAATTCCATACACTTCCAAAATTTTTGTGATTAAGACAATTAACAATATCCTGATTAATAAATTTTGAAATTTATCCCACTCAGTTCAAAAAGTTTATTACTAAAGCATAATTTTATATTAGAGGAAGCGGACAGTCTAATGGGCTAAATAGCAGCGGGCCAATAGAAAAAAAACAAGCCAAGCTCAACTAGTACTTGAATGGGTGATCTCCACGAATGGAACTTGTCATCCTACAAAAGACAACTCCTGAAGGTGGTTTGTTACTGCAAATCACAATCAAAATAATAATAATAATTTCTGAGTTATCAATAACATATTCCCTCGAATGGATTTAATACCTTTCAATCAAAATCAAAAGGTCTTGACTTCCTGATATGTTATGATATGTACATAGAGTAATCAAACACTAAAAATTAAACTAACAATCTTTATTGTGCAATAATTACAATCTGCCTTTTATAAGGCAATAATAATACAGATAAATGATCTCATTCATACCATATTTACAGCATCATTCACTCGCTCATTCATACAATAGGACATGATTGGAGAAACTGGCCATTGCCTGGACTCCCACTGTCACGCGTTTATAGTAGGTCACGAGGCCACTGATAAATTAAACTAATAACTAATAATAATTATAAAACTTACCCTTTTGTGTCTCTCCCTCTCCCACCGATGGCTGTAGGTGCTTCAGAAAGAGCGAAACTTTTAGCGTGGTGACCGAGGTGTAACTTCTTAAAATCGAAAACAGTGCGAGCCTCCCTCGGGTAGCTCATGTAGAACCTAACCCATGACCTGAAAGCTGAAACAAAAATCAATATCTACAATAAAGAAACAAACATGATCTTATAATCTTGTCTTTGTAATAAAAATAGTATAAAGTAAATAACTTGATGAATGTTTGAAAAAGGGAGTTTTTCAATAACCAAAGTTACCTTTGCTGGCGAGTTCATGCAGTTTTTGGTCGTCCTGGATGGTGTTTTCAAAGGTATGTTGTAGAGCCGTGATTGCTCCTTCCAAGCCTCCTCCGTATCTCTGTAAATAAGTAGCAAAATTACAAACATAATTTGTATAAAATGCCAAATTAATCATAACTATTATAAGGTTGATGATTTTAGGCATATTTAATTCTCATTTTAAATAAAAGAAAATATATGATTAGTTATTACATACTTAGTATTAGGATCAGAAAAAAAACATCAGTATAAAATAAATTAAATATATTTAAATCAAGTGTGATGCAATACACAATTGAGGGTTTTTTTCTGGCTGCAAAAACAATTTTAATGACAGTTTTAATAATTGTTTGTAATTATAGTCCATGAAAGTCTCAACAGATACTACACCAGAATGTTAAGATCATTAATTTAATACCCTACTCGACAGAAAAATATTAATTTTTTTAATACCAAGGAATTGATTAATGTTTCTTTGTTATTTCCCATAGAACTTATTAAGGCTTAAAATGGGACTTCCACAAAAATACTATACCTCTAAGATGAACTTATGTTAAGTTAAGGATGTAAACGCGAATAAACAACCTTTAATGGAAGGCTTTGCAGCTAGGAGTCAGCTCCATTTTCTAGGTTTTTGAGTTACATGTCACATCTTATGTACAAAAAAATAGTTCTTTTATTTGATACAAGAATGATGTAGCTCTGGACGTTAGTTATCTCTATTTTTCAACAGATTAAAGATGCTACTACATTTGGGGCAAGTAGGAGGAGCTGATGGACCTAAGTTTTTTGTTTCCCAAAAGTTGAAAAAATGAATCTCCCTCCCTCTTATGACAAACATTCAATTACTTTTTGCAATAAGAAATATGAGACAAAATTAAATATTATTAATCAGTCCATTTCTTTAATTTTATATTCTGCTCAAAATGATAGAAAAATACTTATCTTTTGTCTACAGCTGAAGCAAGGGTCTAACAAAGTATAGAATATATAGACAGACAAGAGGCTAAATATCTCTATGTTGTTGTCAGATTAGAAAAGTTATCACAATTCAATTTAGCTTTTCAAAGAACAAATGAGACTCACGAATATAATGAACGGTGCCATGCCCATCAGTCAACATCAGTCAATGTCGGTTAGCCTAGTAAAAAGACCACTTTAACCAGAAAAAAATAATTTTTGGAACCTACCTCACTTTCACGTGCTGCTTCTACTTCAGCCAAACAACCAAAATATTGCTCTACATTCATCTCCTTCAACCTAATCAAAAAGCAAAAAAATTTTTAAAAAATAGGTCAACTTATAAATGTAATAATTTAATTTGACTAAGCAGCTAGAAGCAGTAATACAGAATACATCTGAAAAAAGAGAATGCATTACAAATTAGACAAAAATATATGAAATATTTTTCCACCTGTATTAGTTTATTCTTAATAAATCATTTTCTGACATTTTGAGTGCTTATTTAGGAATAAAACATAATTAAGGCATAGTCTCAGAGATATTTAAGAATTAAAGTTATAAATTGTCTGCATGGTTAGGGATTTATTAAAGACAATAACACAAAAATAAAGTCAATGATAAGTCAAAAAATAAATCGGGAGAGCACACACAGCAAGCAATAATGTAAAAATTGCTTTTTATTTATGCTTAATCTGCCTAATCACATCCTTCAATATTGCTCATCAAAATTATACAATAGTTTCTGATTTGTAACTTGTGGGTATAACTTTCATATAAAACATAAATAACAAAGGCTTACTTGATCCTCTTGTTGGCTAGCCATTGAAGGAACTGTGCTTCCGAAGGCAGGAGGAATATTATAGACTGTCCTTTAGTACCTGCCCTAGCAGTGCGCCCAACTCTAAAATGGAAACAACAGATTAAAAAGTTACACAACACAGGACAGAGAAGTATGGAGCCCTGGTAGGATGGATCTAACCTGTGGACGTATTCTGACGGATCCCTTGGAGCGTTGTATTGTATGATCCAATCGACATGAGGCATATCCAGACCTCGTGCTGCAACGTCCTAATACAGAAATATAACAATCTCATATATAGCAAACTATTACAACAGAGAAAAACGATGGCATTAATAATAATAGAATCGTAACAAAAGGTACTTTAGACTTTTGATAATAATATTCCACCCAGTACATAATACATATTATTAATCAGGGCGCCAAGATCTTTAATTTGATACTCTACTCAATATGGTAGAAAAATGAAGATGAGTTTTTGTTTTTTTGTTATTAATAACCCTTCATTATATCCATTGGGGTGTTTATATTTTTATCAGCATCAAATGCAAATGTCATGCCTCTAAAAACAAATACTGTACAAATTAGGACATTATGACTGCGTAGACAAGAAAAGGTTTTGAAATGGGAAGGGGGCATATGCATGTGAAATTTTGGAAGAAACAGAGTTACAGAGGGTTAATTATTTAATAAGAAAAGATCTTTCGAACTTAGACAGGGTGGTGAGCCAGAATTTAAAAGGTACAAAGGGCTAGAACGAGTAGACTGGAAGCAAATCAGTTTAGTATTTCAGTGGCAATAAGTAAGAAAAGCCATTTTAACTCTACACAGAATTGAAAAATAACAGCAACCCTTGTGATCTTGAAGATGAATAAGAAGAAACAGTTGATCAATCATTTTGAGTTTGGCTCCGAGAGGATAAGAAGCACCAGGCACAGAAAAACTGTACAGTTGGTAAAATTAAGGAGTCAAGTAGGCGGCAGCCTATCATCAAAGGGTGGGTATCAACAGAAAAGTTACAGCAAGAAATATGGGGTTTCAAAGCTGATATTGTTTAGTCTAAAGATTTTTATGGTTAATATACTTCCTTCTTTATTGAAATAAAGAATACAGTAGTATTTTAAGCAGTGCTTATAACTTAATTTTATATGGGCTTGTTACTTTTTTGAGGTAAAAAAGCTCATTAGCCGAAACCACTTAACTTGCCGCTTTAATAGTCATCACAGAGCTAACTTATAAAGAAAGTGTTAGTTGTTTCGGTGAGGGACTTCTGCCTTAGAAGTTGCTCTGGATTGCCGGGAATGAGATGGGATTATGGGGTATATAGCATATAAACCATTAGCATACACATCAAGATGGCCAGGGAAAAGGGAATGAAAGTTCTGGTAGTGGGAGGTGGCCAAATCTTGAATAAAAAGGATATTGAAATCAGTGTGAAGGGTACATTAATATTGATGATGTAAAAGGGTATGTTGATATTGTTGGAGCATTGGCTATCATCGATTGAAAATAGGTTGCAGGTCTGGATAGCATGCTTGTCACTCATCAAGATTTCTATTCTTTAGGACCAGGTAGATAAGTATTGTTTGCAGATAAGTCAGTTGTTGCAATTTTTAATTGCTATTTAAGAGCGATTTTCCATGAAGTGAAGAAATAGTTTGAATCTCCTGTTAGTTTCTTGTAATTTGGAAGTGAAATGGGATCCCTATATTAGTCAAAGTGTATGTAATAATGTACATACAAATTAAAAACTTTATATTACTTGTTAGATGGCCCAACTTAAAATATTCATCTATTTATCCCTTTTGTTTAATACAACTATAGCAGACTTTTTTTAAGCATTTTCTAATCGATTTGATATTTTTGTTTTCTAATTCTATATTGCACACAAAAAATGTACGAAACGTCTTTAATGCATCCAAAACATAAATTATTTTTGGCTGTGTTATTATGGATGATTCTTTTCATCTTCTTCTTTATTTTCCCTCTCATTTGATGCTGTCTCATACTCATCGATTAATGCCTCAAGCCTTTTTTCGAAATCATCAAATATTTTTTACTTAGGCAATATTTCTTCTGTTAAAAGGTCTTGCCAACTTCCATCATTATTCTATGATCAAACCAAATGAATGATAGAAATGTTAAGAAAAAAGAATAAAAAATATGTAAGAGAAAAACTTACCTCTTCCGTTTCTTGCTGTCCGATAAAATTCCTAAAACCAGCTATCTTGAAACAGTTTAAAATTGTTTCTTTATTTACGTCCATCTATACAGTGTACAAAACTGATATTTTAGACAAAGTCGAGCTGTCCCTCATCGATAAATAATGTTGTGCCATCCTTTTCCTACAGTATTGCTTCAGAGCTTTGATTATACCTAGGACAAGGGGTTAAATCACATTTGTGGTGATGGGCGGCAGAAAAACCAACTTAATTTTTTTTGGATTCCCCACTTTAGGACGCACAGCGCAATTGTTGATGAGAAAAAGTATTTTTCGGTCTTTTAATTCGGTGTCCCAATCATAAAGCCATTGTATAAAGCTATCACCACCCATCCATGTACAAGATCGACAGGAATAAATGCAAGTATGATTTTAGGCAATGTGGTTTTGCATATTTTCCCATTACAAGCGGATTTTTCATGTCAGTTCCTGCCATATTCATGCAAACAAGGACTGTTAATTATTCTTTGTTGAATTTCCTCATATGGTATTTTTTGTGTTTTGAAACCAAAGATTTATTGGCCATCAGTTTGAAAAACAACCCATAATTACCTGCGTTATAAATTTCTAAGGGTTCATAACCAGAGGTAAAGATTGAAATTTTATTCTTTCAGTTGGTTGTTAAATCAAGACTCAAGTTTACTCACCACAAATTTATTTATAAATGATCAAGTGTCCATTCTTATACCTATCAAGCCACCCAGTTGAAGCGGTAAATTTTGTAATCCCCAAGGACCCACTTACCGGGCCCTTTCTTTCAAACTCAGGCCACATATTGGAATGTTAGAGCTCCTGGCCTGGAAGAACCAAATTTTTAGGATGATTTCCAGCTCGTCATGTTTCACGAATCGTATTTTTTTATGGCTGGTTCCTTCATGGGACACAAATTCACTTCTTTTTTTTAATATCCTCTGTTGGCACACTTATCTTTTAGGATGCATCAAAGTATTTTTGATTCAATGCAGATCGATCTAACTCTTTTAATAATTCATTTTTTTCTTTTCTGGAAAATGATTTTATACAAAGTTAACAGGAAGAATAATGAAAGGAAAATGGGTTTTGTATTGTAAACACACAAGTTAATTGAATTTGTGGAAACATTTTGTAAAGGAGAGAGAAAATTCATAGAAATTATTTTTGTAGAATCCATTAGATCATGGCATCATATTGTTTCAATCCTGGTGTTAATTTAATTTGATACTTAATTTAATTAAATTTGTACAAATTTCATTTAATTTTGGTATAGTATCATCTAATGCCTACTTTAAAAAATGAAAATGTCATTAGAAAAAATGTGTTTAATCCTTCTATCGGAGTGATATAAGCGGGAAATCGGAGGGTTACAATGAATAAACTTTTATTGGAAAATTCCCTACTGGGACGGGTACCCAGGAAAAAGAGCCTTATATCAAGGAAATCAATATATACATTATATTGGGAACATTATATCAAAGTTTTACTGTTTATTTTTAGCAGGATGTATAATCCTTTCAAAATACCCTTACTTACTCTTCATTTCATTTAACTGCTTCCACTCTTTTTAGCCTCTGAGAATATCAATTTATAGTTGAAAGTGTTAAGGACAACAAAAAATTAAAACATTTTGGTATTTTAACTGTGAATAAAAATTTTTACAACTGTAATGAAACGAATCACATTTGACTTCAACAGTGCTTGTGTAAATCATGTTGAGTTAAATTTTTTTATTCGTTTAAAGAATAAAATAAATCTGACACTTACGGTGCTAAAGAGAACTCCAAACTTGGCCTCTCTGAATGATTTGAACACTTCTGTCCTGTCAGAATGAGACATACTCCCATGTAGCTTGAACAGCTCCACATCTGGGTCCATCACTCGCGGTAGCACTTCTGTAAAGCAGTCGACCATGTCCTGTGTTGCCATGAAGACGAGCACCTTACTGGTACCTTCCACCTGACAAGAACAAAAACATGCCGTATTTATTTATAAATCAAAAACACTCTCCTTTTATTTTAATAAATAAAATGGTTTTTCCAAATGGTTTGTAAATGGTTTGTTGGCACCGGTTACGGAAGGATATAGATCAAATAACCAATCTTACGTCTTTCTACAAATATCGTTTGTTTGAACAAAAATGTTTTCACAACAGCTCCAAGCTGTCATCTTCAGTTGCCGATTGAAGGTATGCGCAATTTTTACATGTATCCTTATTCTGAATCAAAATGTTGAGACAAAGAGGAAAGTCACTGGAGATAGCCCAACAAGTTTGACATTATGATTCAGAATGAGGATACTTAATTTTGGTACTAACATCAGCTGTTTAACCATGCATTTATTTTATGATTTTTAGATTTGTAAAGTGATAAATTCTTGCAAAGAAGTGTTCAAATCGATGCCTTGAATGTAATGAGGAGAGCAGTCAGTGATCTCACAGTATGAGTGCTAGCAATGCACCCCCTTTAAATATTTTTGTCACAACTTTCCCAACTCATTCAACCCGTTCATAACCTTCTCAACTCTGTTTATTACGAAAGGACAAAGAATCTTACAGTTCTAATAATTAAGCGATAAAACTTACTTGACCAATATAACTAATACAGAAGGAAGTGTTCGGAGGTCTAGTATTCTTCACCAAAAAATAATTTAAATGCCCCTGCATAGAAAACATCTTTTAAGTGATATCAGGTGTCATAACATCCGAGAAGTTGGATGATTATTTAATAAGTAATTAATCTCACATATTAATTACAACAATCTTACTCATGAATCATACCTTAAAACCTAAAATGATAAACCTCTTCAATTTTCATCACCTCCCAAGCTTTTAAACCTTCCGATATCAAACACGAAATTAGACATTACCAAAAATAAAATCCACTTGGACTTGTCTTGGAAACTGCTGAGATAATCAAAGAAATATCTAGAAAAGTTCTAGTATTTTTAAAAAGACAACATACTGCCATTCTCAATACTACCTAGATTTCCTTTACATTGGAAATTTTCACACATTACGATTGCCAAAAAAACAAAAAAACTTTCGCACGTTTCCTCTTCATATCGAGCCATTTGTCTGCTTACCATCCCATCCAGAATTGAAGAGAACCTTCAACACAAAAGGATAGTGATGATAATAGCGGACTTAAAACTTTAACATCACCAATTTGGCTTTCAGACAGAACATTTCACAATACAACAACTACACAGAGTGACTTACAACATATCCCCTGCAATTAAACTCAAATGGTATGCATCTGGATTATTCCTGGATGTGTCTCAAGCTTTTAACAAAGTCTGCTTTAATAAAATTCTCTTCTTTAAACTTAAGCAAACATTTCCTCACACAACATACCATGTTGTCCATAACATATGAACTGTTACTTGATAGACAGGTACTTTGTTGTCTAACAAGGATCTTTGCTATCATCAGTCACCCTGCTGGAGTACCTAAAGGGGCAATATTAGACCCTCTTCTGTAAGCTATTAACACTGCTTACTTACAGACTACAAATAAAATCGTAATACATACTTACGCCAATGATACAACCATAATCATCAGGTGATGAAATCAGGTGATCATATCAGGTGATGAAAATTATACATATGTTTTACATAACTAAGAAAATAACTAAAGACAAAATAAGCTTCTAGTGTAAAACTTGGAAAATAAAAATTAACCAATACAAATTAAAAATATAACCTTCAAATCTTCACTTAACACATGCACCACACAATAACTAAAGAATCATTCTAACCCACAAACCAGTAGACTTCATTATTTAAGTCTAACTTTTGGTAGGAGAATGACATAGAATCTACACTCAAGACTAAAAAGACAGACCCTCCCAAATTAAAACTGCTAGATCCATTAATTCACAGAGGATCCAAATTACCATTTAAATTACAATCTAAACAAATTCATTTAGTTTCCGAAAACAATTTGGACTTACACTTGATAAATTTTATGTTTTTTGCTCAAGCACCACTTTACCTAAATAGAGCACTTCAGAGTGATTTGAAGGTTTTGACAATACAAACAATATAAGACTATATAATGCCAATTACCCAAATAGGGTACTCTTTTTACCATACATGATAGTTGTTACTCATTTTATTGACAGCACATATGATAATTCTTTGTTTATGTAACAGGTATGAATTTAAAAAAATAATGTTATAAAAAAAATTCTTGAACTTAACCTTCTAAAATAACTATATCATACAAATCATGGAGTTAACTGTACTGTACCTGGCAGACATGAAGAAGGAATGAAGAGAGGGCAACAAGACGGAGTTTGGCCGGAGCAAGTATGTACGACTGCACAAGGGTATTAGGCACAGACAGAGCTTCATCTCCCTTCTCAGCGTTGGACGAATCTATCCGACAGGGATTGTCCATCGCCAGACCTGCCAACCTCTCAACTCCTGGAGTAAGGGTAGCAGACAGGAGTACTGTCTGTCTCTTTACCTCTGTTACTTTGTCTAAGCTCTCCAGTAAGCTAAGCAATAACAACTTTGTTTTAAACATCAGAATATTTATTAAACTTTAAATAAATAGACCTAATAATAAAATTAAACTCTAATCTTCTGCAATAAATAATTTCATTCATAGCACATTGGCTAATCTGATCACAATTTTTTTAAGTAATAAGTAAATTAAATCCTGAAGAGGTAAGGCTGACGGAGGTTGTGGCCATGAATGGTAGGATGATCTGAGTAACTAGTATGGTATTTGTTTTGTTACCTCTCACTCTACCTTAATTTTAGGCTAAGATTTAGCCTCTAAAATAAGATTTAGAACTTTTTTACTCAAATCGATAATCATCTCAATAAAAGAACTACAAATCCTTGCATTGAAATTGGATCTACAACCAGTAGGCTACAGGGATCGTCTAAAAAAAATTGTGACAATGCTGATATTTAAATTTCTCGTGTCACAGGACCTGGACACTGAATAGTATACATGCCAGCCTTGAAGAGATCTGACAATGAATAGGAATGGTACTATGGGTTGGGAAATTTCCAGGTCATGAATTCCACAGTTCTCTTTGCAACGTACTGACAATAATTATAATTAGAAAGGTAGGGGTGGTGAATGATAAAATGTCTAAAATTGGGTTGGCATTGTTGGGGAGGCGAGGTAAAAAGCAACCTTTCGTGTGTAGCATTAAGAATAGGACATTTATAAGTTTAATGAAGCGGAAAAAAACAACAAAAACAGAATAATAAAACCAGTTGAGTAAATAAGGTGCATTGAGCAGTAAACCCAACTGCATTGGAATACAAGCATCACAGACTATGGAACACCCTATGGTCCCTTAAATCTACCAGTGTATGAGACCCTTGAGGGTACCCCCTCTGGGACACAGACCTAATAGTAGAGATTAAAAAAAAAAAACCAAGGCTAAGAACTATTAGTTTAGGGTCTCTTACGACTACGACAAAAACCTCATTGGGCCTATCTATTCACGAGGGCCTGGTACCAAGGATTTAATAAGATTGTATGATATATACATTACGATGTTAATAACCTGAACAATACTGAATGCCCTAACATACCTCTTCCTAGGAGTCTGTTCTGTCCTGTCTAAAATGAGATATTAATGTTTTGAGGTCACTAAAATGGGATATATAGTTCATTTCTTGAATATCTAAATGGTAACGATTGTGTCTCAATTGACAATTATGATGTCAAATCAGGAAAATATTGAATGTAGCTCACAGCTGAATTCAATTATTTAATGTATTTGTATATGTATTGTTATCATTATTCCAGAAATGCTCAAAGTATTTCTTCAGTTTGGTTTTAAAATCATATTATTTAGTTCAGGTAACTTGCATACAGAATTTAATGGTGGTAACTCGGTGAGGCCCAAGAGGAGAAGAAATGCACACCTATGTTTTCACCTTCCTCTCGCTTTTATATTTCCATTACATTTTCTCTTGAACTCTCCAAAACGTTGGATTGAGGGTCTACTGTCTACTCTTGAGTTCCAGAGAAAGTACCCTGCTCAAAATCGTAGAATATTGTCCATGGTAGAAAAAAAGGTGAAGTCCACAATTAGTATTATATGTTTGTGTATGTTTTGTCACATATTTTACGAGGTTGAACATTCAAATTCATAGTATAGTGTATTGATCCTAAGCCCCGACGACATTTTTTACTCGACATCATGGAAAGGAGTTAGTTACATATGCATTTACTTTCAGGATGCAATACTACCAGTCGTTTAGGGAATAAAAAACTAGCCTTAGCAATTTCTTCTATGGATTTATATTTCAGCATCAACCTTAAAATTCCAAGAGGTAGAGCAGGCCTGTCTGTTTACTGTTTGTACCTATCTGTACTGTTTGTAAACACAGGACCTTTGCAGGCGAGCTGTACCACAGATATTTCTGCCCCCAGACAATGTGCAACTGGAACGTGCTCTTGCCGAAAAAATAATGTCTTCTGTATAAAGTTTTCCAAATGCACACAGGAACATTGTTGTAATTCAATGAGCCAATAAAATATATAAGTAAGTAAATTATGTAGGTACCTAGAATGTAAATATGCATTTCTTATTTTTCTCCATTACTTACTTGGATTAATATCTTACCTTCCTTGGCTCACATTACTCAATTATAATAAATGAATTCACTATTTGGAGTTGGAAAATTTTTCTATGGCTCCTAATTAAATTTGGGAATCAGAAGGCCTTGTTTCCTAATTCTCAATTTTGAACAAGTTGTTAAACAAATCAGTTCACTTTTATAATAAATGGTAAATAATAGCATGCTGCAATACTTGAGGAAAATTATGAAAGGATCGTGTTTATCTAGGAGAAGGGTTGACTATGTATGGCCTGTAAGAGCTTACATATTCATGTTTTTCCACTTTTATTGCAATTTGTAGAGAAACGGTTGACTTTAGAAAACTTAAAAATAAACAATAAAGACCAACCAATTCATTTCTCTAAAACCAATGGTTGCCAAGATATGGATGCCCCCTCCTCCCAAATTAACCTGCCCTTGCCGACACCGGCACCATGCATTTTCCTACCTTCTAGGTCCCCCTAAACACAACTCTGAAGAGAAACCATAGAGGCAATTTTTTCACAAACTCAAGTCTTCTCATAGCCTGGATTATTGTTGTTCTTTGATTATATTATGTGATTTACAAAACAAACTAAGCAGCCCTGTTTGATGTGGTTTTCAGACTACTAAATCACCAGATCATCTAAATTTTAATGTAGATAGAAAACAGCGGAAATATAATATTTAAATGTGACAATAAAATACCTTCCGACATCTCTCTCATAACCCATCTCAAGGAGTTTGTCAGCTTCATCGAGAACCAGCCATGACACTTTAGATAGGTCCAACGAAGCTGTGTGTTTGACATGGTCCAGCAATCGTCCAGGAGTTCCTTTGAAACATGATTTATTATTTAAATACCCATTCAGAATTATAACAGAATTTTCTTAATTTTACAAATTTTTTTACTGTATTAGATATAGAATATTTCTTCTATCAACTTTGTTTGATACATCATGTTTTACTTGAATTTTAATAATACTTAGTACTCAATAGAAAAAAGTGAAAAGATACAACACACTTAAATATGATTGATGCCTTGACTCACCTATGAGTACGTTTATTCCCTTTCTCAGTCTGGCTTTCTCAGATTTACGTTTTTCTCCACCAATCAGTATACCTGGCACTATTCTTGCAAATGCCTAGTCACAAATAAGCAAGAAAACAAATAAATGTAAGGAATAAAAAAGATTTTTGTATGAACATAGCACTAAATCAGCAAATAAAATTAAGAACAAGAAAGAAGAATTCTTCGATAATAAATAAGAATCCTGTCAGTCACTGACAATCGACTTTTCAAAAAATGGGAAATAACTAAAATAAAAAAATATCGAAATTGGCTGCAATTACATTAAGCCAGTGGAATTAAGTGATTTCTAATAATAGTAATAAGTTGCTCCCTAAACTTAATTTGGATTTATTTTTGCCTTAGTGCCTTTAATGTCTCCTCAATCATGATGGAAAAATTACAAAACTCAATCTTAAATCTTCTTAGCAGTGAGCAGAGAAGAAAGCTTAAAAGTCAGAAAGAAGCATGTTGGTTATCAGCTATGGAAACAAATTTATCAGTATTTTTATTTTTTAAATCTTGTTATTATATCATTACAAAAACAATACAGAGTAGCCCAAAATGTTTTTGGATGCAAATTTAAAATTTTAGATTGATTGAATCTTTTTACTATTCTTTTATCATGGAACACACATACAGACAATGTCCCTCTCTGAAAGTAGAACATCTCCTTTTGTGCTTGGAAAATATGTCACAATGAAATATAAAATTTAGGTTTGATAGGATTTATTATTTTATTTAAAGTACTGGATAAATTTGAAATAATTACCCTAACAAGTTTCAGAAACCACTCATAAGTCTGGAGCGCCAGTTCCCTTGTGGGAAGTACGATGAGCGCTCTAATACCGCTGGCCCTGTCAATCTTAGGTTTAACATTCTGCAGCGAGTGAAGTATTGGTACCGCATATGCAAGAGTTTTCCCACTCCCTGTCTGAGATCTGACAAGTGCGTCTTGTCCAGCCAGAAGTGGAGGTATAGTCAGCTTCTGGACAGTGGTCATCGTAGTTATGCTAAACACCTGTTCGAGGTTTGAAATCTGGAAAAATTCATCTATATTATATACAACTCTTACTGGTGGGTGGTGGATGAGATGAAATAATAACTTTATTCTGGGATAATAAATCCCTAAGAATAATAAAAAGGAAATACATATGATAAAATGCAGAAGAATTAAAATGGTCACAGAGTAGGTTACATAAAATAGAATAGCCATAAGGTGAAAAAAAATCAAATTAATGAAAATAAATTATCTGGTTCAATTTTTGGTCAATTTAATTCAACGTGCCGATGAATATTTTCATCTGAATTTTCTACTAGAGGCAATTTGAGATGCCAAAAGGAACTTCTCTGAGTCGGGATTTAAATATTGGAAAGAATGGGGTATGAAGAATAGTTTGAGGAATATCATTTAGGAGGTTAGATGTTAGAGCTAGAAACGATCTAAGAACTATCAGTAGATAGAGGGTAGATGCTAGATTGATAATATTTTGAATATTGGTTGGAGAATTCAAATAGAAAGAGATTAAATAAACAATCACATTTATTATGGTTCACACTGGGGTATCTGGGCAAATGGATATTTGCTAGTGATTAAATTTCAAGATGTCATTTAACCACATACATGCTTGATAAGCCTAATAAACTCAAGAATAGATCATGCAAGTACTTACAATATAAGGGTGAATATTGCTACATTCTTTAAAGTCTCGAGAAGAAAATAGAGATTCCTCTACAGGTGTAAATTCATCCGTTAACTCTAAAGCAGGTATTTCCAAATGGTCTTGGAATAGTGAAGCCTTTTTCCCCTTCTTATCTTTCTTTTTTTCTGATTTAGCTGCATTAATTTCCACATCATTACTGACATCATAACTTTCATTTTTGTTTTTTTTAGATTTTTTACTCGATCTCTACAACAATAGGAAAATAAATAGATATTTTAACATAAGTTGTGCAATATATGGTAGACTAGAAAGAAAAAAAAAGCACTTACAGGTTTCACAGGCGGGGCTATAGTACTAATATTCAATGAAATATCATCGGTAGTCATATTGAAAATAAACTGTACCAGTGGCACCAATAGTTCACAAATCCCCAAATGGTATATAAATTATATAATTCTTAACAAGTAATAGCTTAAATAAATACACACAGAATGTACTCCTGACATTAGGGCGTACTTGAATATAAACAAATACACATGTTGAGCTAGGGTTAACCTATTGCAACCTCCTCGAGTGTAACCTAATCCAAAGAGCAACATTTTAGTATGTTATCATTTACGAAAAGATGCGCTCTATAGCTTGTACATACTATTACTAATGATGGACAAAAACAACGACACATAACTGTTAAAAACACAGCTCTAAAATATCTTAATAATTAATTTATTAATAATTACAAATAGTGGTAAATAATTACACTGTTTTAATTATTAATTGTAAAATTATCTATCGTTGCCTGGGATAGTTCATTAAAATTATTGTGTTTTTCATTTCATCTCTTCAATGGGTAAAACTACAGTGACTGATTTATTATGCATTACTTTATTTCTTTCGCTTATACAAGATTTTTAGATCTATTAGTGGTCAAGATCCGATATCAGGATTTTAATCCAATGTTTCGGAGAGAAGACTTCCAATTTCAAATTAAAATATCTCATGAATAGCAACCGCTGGTAAGTCTACAAAAGAAGAAGATATATCCGTGGTTTCGTCCTATTTAAAGCAGTATAAAAACGAAAATTGTAGCTTTTCCTGTCTTGGAATTTTGGAGGAACCCCCTCCCCCCCAAAAAAGTGAAATCGTAGTTTTCGCCTGTTCTTCCTTCTTAACAAGAACTTGTTAAATGAATTTTAAAAGAAATTTTACGGCATTAGTAAGAGTTAACACACATACATAGAGAGATAGTTAACGAAAATGACGTCACAGGGGATATTATTTTTCTTTGGCTTATATCAACGGACTGTTATTTGTTTTAAAAAGCTAACTGTTATCATCCTCGATTTCCTTTAAACTGTTGCATCTCTTCTGATACATTTAACCTTAGGGTTTGAACCTACAACTTTCTTGTTATATAGCAGTCATGCTTTAATATTTAATAGTTTTCAATGACTTATTTTTTCTATTTACATTTCTAATAGTAAGAAGTAATCAATTTAGTTCCTAATGGATACAACCAACATTTAATCTCTACAAAAGACACGACAGGAGAATAATGTCTGTAAGGCGTGATCCGGCTTGTTGGCATAAGTAACGCCAGCTATGTGATAGTTTTTCAGTAGAGCCACTGCATTCGGGACATCTGCGAGTCTCTACAAGCATCGATGAGCCTCTTTCTTAGGCCTCTTCCTTCTCTTACGGATCGGGTCATGGGCTTTCCACGATATCCGAGACATACTCTAGAAGAGCGCATGTGTGGTTAGCAGCCACGTGTCAAGACTTGTCAGGCTTGAAACGATTTTAGCTTACTCGACTCACACACATTCTCAATATGTGAGTACCACAATCGGTTTTGCCTTCTAGAACCCCGGTATTCATGGCAATGACCCGAACGCAGCAACCTCGTTCGCCAAAACACTGTAGCCAAGATGTGTGTTGGTCGCAGCTTGAGACTAGCCGCTCAAGGTAAGGGGCTAGCTAGTCGGGTGAGTCGACGAAGACTGCAGTACGAAATGGAGTTAGCAGCTATGTGAATGAACCGTGAACAATCCTACTGAGGAAGCGTGGAAAATGCTTGACTTGAAACAACTCCACCTTTACTAATTGAAGAGCTGCTAATTGCTTATGCCCTGGACTGAATCAACTCTCCATATCACGAAATGAGAGAGTATGAACCCCTGAAGGGTTAGTGAACTACCCGATTCCGAACTCAACTCACGGAGGGACCACTAATGTTGTGTCAGGGTGTAAGGCAAAATATTACATAGAGGTGTTCACACTAGATAAAGCAGGCTTATTCTGTAGAAAGCTGGACAGTTATTTCACTTATAAACCCTAGATGGCGTTAGGTGTCTTTGAGCTTACATACTGAGCCGTTAGGAATGTTATAAAGGTTGCCAACAGAGAGTGCTCGGAGACCTCAAAAAATACCTCCGAACAGGTTGTAATAAGTATTTATGTCAATATTTTAGCAATTAATTTTTATTATTTGTTAAACAGGAACTTTTCAGTGGTCGCAAAGCTTAAACCATTTGATCTATGGATCAATTGCCTTGCCAGTTTTATTGTCATTTATTTATTTAAAAATTTTACAGGCTATATTTTTTTCTATCGATTGTGATGACCTAAGAACTTTGTTAATGGAAAATACTTCATTTAATTTTTTTAAAGATCTCGGTTATCCATAAAACAAAAAAAAAAAAAATCAAATCAAGTGTGATACACCTTACATTTAAAGACATACTACAAAGTTCACATAAAAATTGCGAAAACTGTATTTCTTGATAGTTTTAATGACATTCAGCAACTATAGTCTTCTAACTAAACTTCAAGAACTTCTAACATTAAATGTTATTAATTAGCAGGTCAATGTAATTAATTCAATACCTTACTCAGTATGATTGGGGTGCTGTTATTTACAGCATCAATGGTGCATCAAATAGAACTACTAATCAAAATATCATTCCTCTAAAAGTTGAACTGTTTATATTATAGTAGCAAACAAGGTGTTATTAACACAATCAATGATTTTTTTAACAAACGCTAGTCAGGTATCCCCGAGATCATTAATTCGGTACCGAGCTCATAATCATTGAAAGACTTTTTTTTTCCAATGCCAGCTACTCTTAATTTATAAAGGTGCTATATTTTCCATGCCTTCTTTATATTCAATGGGACCTTCGTGGAGGGTTTTTTTTTCGCCCCTGAGGTCAGCAACACCGTTGTTTTTATATTCAAACACTTTTTAGGGGGCCCGAGAGTATCTGGTCGAGAGCAGAGCCCAGCTTCCTTAGTCGGGGCCCAGGAGGTGATCGAACCCATATGTCATGTGGAATATTATTTTCTGAGACACGAGGTCTGATCGGTGGATGTGGATAAAAACCATTCATCTACCTTAAATACATCAGTACAATCCACCAATGGTTACATTTAGTTCAATAGCTCAGGTAGTGCAAGGCACACAGCTGGTCTCACTACTACCCTTTCATCAATCATCTGAATACTGGAGGGTAGGTGGCGTGTGTTTTCCAAACTGGTAGTGGGCGAGTGAGTGGACATTTGTGCACCAGTTCATTTAACATCAGCGCCGGTCTCTAGTTACCGTGATCAGACAATATCTGCTGTAATGGAAACTCCTACAAGGCTGTTGCAACATGCACAAGTCTGCCCCGAAGGGTCATTACTCGATCTGGAAGGCTTGGAATTACCGACAGCAATCATTTGAACCTTTGATGAGTTGTGAAGGGGCATTTCTCTCTTGGTCGGGTCGGCGATGATTTTAATCCTTAGAAAGCTGCGGCGGGGCGAGCTTTATTACACGGTACCGCTCACCGGAACCCCACTATCATTAAACAATACCAACATATTTCATCCGTTCCGGATGAGAAATAGTACAAACCTTTCAAAGTTTTCCCGGAGCAGATTTATCATTCTGCTTTGCAGCTTGGGTGGAAGTGTTAGTAACGATTACAAACAAGCATATTCATAATTATTTAAGGGTAACCGAGGTGCCTAGAGTTTATCGAATAAAAAAGAAAATACTATGCATAATAACATGCTTTTTCATCGAACACGGCCGTGTTAAAGTTGCGAATTTAATTTTAATGACGTTTTCATAACGTTAGCTTGTTATTTATTATTGAATCAATTGATTAACTAACGATACTACTAGAGATGGTAAAGAATGGTCACGCATCTCACTTGCTCACTCAAAAGCCCTTCTTTATGTGTGAAAACATTGTTGACTTTAAAACAAAACATTATATATTTATTTGACTGTTTCTTTATATAATTTATATCATTGCTTGCATTGACTAATCCTTTATTCTATTATGGAACCCAGTTGAATTAACGTTTCACTTACTATTATATATTGTAGTGGAAACATTTATAATTCGTCTTCTTTGAGGATACTACTGGAAAAAAAGGATTGCATTCGGAGACGGGAGCCAAATAAATTTGTTCAGTGGAAGGTAATGGGGTGTATCATAATACGGCAGTACTTTGGTCCTTATACTTCACTGCTGGGAACACCTGTTTTCAACGCTTTCTTCTATTACAGACGACGATAAATCGCTTGATAGCCAGAAACTAGGACTCGTATGTTACCAGCAGAGGATTTGTGCTTCGAAAGTCTTTTGTAAGTGTATGTCATTTTTGAAAAAGCCTAATTTTACGTACAAAAACTTTTGTAACAACTTCAGTTTCCTCCCCTCGTGTACTGGAACGTATGAGGAACAGCCAGGGGTATCTATCCGATTCCAGCCTTCTTTCCTATAGCCGGGGATGTGGCAATGGATGTACGTATGGATCCCTATGTATACATTTTTTATATTGTAGATACTGTATGTATGTATTATATTGTAAGGGTGAATGTCAATACCAATTTTCTCAATAAACTATTTAACAAAAATAAAAAGATACGGACATGTTGGAAATGACGACAGAAACCTAAATTACATTTTACTTTGATCTCCTCAGGCACGAAGTCTTCGATATGAAAGAACCCTTCAAGGCAACAGTACACGATAAGGGATTTACAATCCAAATTATAACAGTAGCCCATGAAAAAAAAAAATGGTTTAAAAGAGAGGACGCATAACCTGACTAAGCCGCCACTTACCTAATCTCCCCCTAACGACAAGTTTATTCTTGACATTGGCGCCCATTACGTGCGTAGAGTGCCTTAAAACGCCCCCCACTTTAGATTTCCACCTGATGTAACTGCAAGTTCACGAGATCATTACTGAGCAGACATTCACGTGGACCTGTCGCTTTCTTCTTGTTCTCCGAAAGGAACCGGATTCAAAATGGAAAAAATGCCTCCAGGTGAGATAACTAGAAGATGTGTGTGAGCTCTCATACCAAGTTGCCTAAATCCGAACGTAGGCCTTTCTAAAGTACCGGTTAAGGGGAAATTCCACAATGAACACTCACCAGCACTCGATTTCTCAAATTACATTTCTTTTTCATTGAAAATTAGAAACAAAATTAAAAAAAAAATATTTAAAGGATATGACATCTTAATAACTTCTATTTTTGGTGATGCGGTGCTGGTGTGGAGTGAGTATATTATGAAATAAAACAACTTAATTAATTTATACAATTTCAACGGATTTGACTAATAGGCAGCAATTGACCGCTGGCTAGTTTTGTACGGACCGCGGTAAAAATAGTAAATAACAGAAAAGAAACATGTTTCAGCGGACAACGTGTACTGTACAGGAGGTAATTGTGAACGCGTCTCGAAGTGAGTAACTACTCCACTTAACACTACTCCTGCCGTAACAGCTTTTCTCTCTCGTATTCTATGCATTTAGTGTGCATGAACTTAATACATTATTTTGCTCTTAAGATAACTGATTATAAGAAAAGTTTTACCAAGCCTAGGTTAGTACGTAAAGTAACTTAGTAGAGTAAGCAAAGTAGTTGGTAACATGGTTGGTTGGGATGGGGAGGCTTACGTTTTCTGTATCGTGAAAGTTTGACAATTTTTTGAAATGGAGTCTTCAGAGAGAGGAAAAGCCTTTCATCATTTTTACGTGACACAATCTAACAAACGTGCAAATGAAACATCTTATTAGACTAATTCATCGCACTGTTAGCCAAATCTGGATTGGATACTTTATGTAAAAATTAAAAATGATTATAAATCTTCAAAATTCAAATGATTATAAACGGGTTTTTCGTAAAGAATGGAACCAATCACTTACCGAATTATACCAATAAAAAAACTCCTTTAATTTTAACACATGGGAAAACAATATTAAATTGCATGGTGAGATAATACCGTAATAAAAATAATTGTACTCCTTTCCTTCTAGAAATTAAATTATATTAATGTTTTTCAACGTAGATAACATCAGCTAGTCATTGATTATAAGACATATTTTATTACTTAAATCCATGAAAAGTGATTTAAAAAATGTTAATAACCAATTAAACTTTTATTTTATTGAAATATCAAGAAAATATTTATAATTTGTTAAGTCTGTTGAAACTTCACTATAGAAGCAGTTCAGGTCCCTACAAATAGTCTTATAACTATAACTAGATATATATATATATATCTGTACCTCGGAGGGATACAACACTATGTCCATTTTCATAACTTTACAGGAGAGGAGTTTTAAACTTTTTTTCAACAAAAAGTGTTATTGGCACAGCTATTTATTGAGATGTAAATAACAATAAATAGAATGTTCTGGTAAAATATTGTTTCAACATCTCAATAAATAGCTGTGCCAATGTTGAAAAAAAGTTTAAAACTCCTCTCCTGTAAAGTTATGAAAATGGACATAGTGTTGTATCCCTCCGAGGTACAGATATATAGTCTTATAGCTTTTGAAACTGACATTAATAATGTTTTCGCAGTCGCAACGTAACCATTAATCGTGTGATGCATTCATCACAATTTACTTGATTTTTTTTTTTTTTAAGTTTTCCTGGCCATTTTCACAACATGACTCCATAAGACATCCATCGAGTACGATTTCACTCTTTTAAAATCTCTCTTAAAGCGTATAGACCCACATCTGGTCCATTCTTCTGGCTGTCGTGACGGAAGGACTAGAACTGAGGGCTATTAGCGCCGAGTGAAAAATTACTAAGCCGCTTTCTTCTATACTATGCTACTTTTTTCATATTACTTTTATTTCTCTAGTGTCAACATTTCTGTTTTTCTGACTTCCTTCCTGGATTGCCATACAAACGCCGAAGGCCACCACGGTGAGAATAGTTTTAACGTACGTGATATAAACATATTTAGGTGGTAATGATGAATATATATTCATAAACGAATACGGAATTCTTCTATTAGTCTGAAGCCAAAGGATTGCGAATTAAAATATAAACAACATTAACAATTAAAGCTCACTTAGACTAACAATACACAATACATCGCATGACATGAAACAAAATAAATGGGAAATGTCTAGTAACACGGTAGGGCCAAGGTGTGATGCACAAACAATCCAGTTCTAACCGTAATGACTGCAAACAGAAAGCGCGTGTAAGTAACAAGAAAAGAAAGGGCTATGAGAATGTTTTTTCGTGGACTTCCTGAGTGTGACTTCCTCGACCATGAGGTATGTAACACCTAATTGAAGCATATCCCAAGTGAATCTCCTTATATACATGGATCTTAATTACAAAAACTCAAGCAAAAAAAAGCTCCCGACTAGGGTATTGGTGAGGCTCTACCTTCCCCCTTTGAACTCATATGACGGGGCTGTGATGACATAAATCAAAAAACCAAAGGGTGATATATCTGAACTAAAAAACCACTTACAGACTCAAATGTACTAGTAGGGCACCCCATTAAAAAAACGAAACAATAGTGCATGAGAAAAAATCAAGTTGTTGATATACTAACATGTTTAATTCATAAACAAGAACTTTCAACGCCATGAGATGATCCAAAAAAAATATAAATAGATTGATAATAGTGCATAGTTTGGATCTTTTTACATTCAAAACAAGTAATTTGCCAATTTCACAGATTTGTGTTATAATGATAACATCTATATTTGTCGATGGCACCCTAAGTCTGACAATAGATTTTTCAGTTGAAGCTCCTAGTTAAACATACAGAAGTTACTTAACCCTTCGAAGTGTAACCAACAAAACCGTTCATACTCCGCAGGTAAGAACTGCGACTTAAGAAGGTACACTTTTGTCCATTTGATCAAGAATGCAAACAGTACAGAAAGAAATATCCCGGATAGCGTTGGGAGTGCCCTTGTTCGTTAGAAATTCCCAGATTCATTTAGTACTCATAATCCCACCAAAATTTCAGATATAGAAGAGTATACGAAGAAATATCATGATAGCATGTTGCTTTCTTCTAGGGCATTCTTCTTTCGATTAGACCAGTCCCTTAAATTTGTGGATTATTTTGCCCCCTTTTCTTGTTTTTTTTTCCCTTCTCTAAAATGTGTGTAAAATGCTCATTGCACATTCTATTGGTTCAAATAAAAATATACATTGATTGACTATAAAAGGGAATAAGCCACTAGGATTAGCACTTGTTGTGCACTAATTGTTCTGAAAAAAGTCTAAATTTATTTCTTGGGCGGAAAAAAAGACAATAGTTCGTTTTTAAAAAAGAAAAAAAAATATTCTGTATCTGAAAACTCGAAATATGTATCTCCACCAACAAAAGGTTTCATTTTCTTAAAAAGTTACTGAATGTTTTAGTGTAAATACTTCGTATTTTTGGACAAAAAATCTTTATCTTATTAGTTTATCAACCTAAAATCGCCTTTTTGACTAGTACAAAAATGTAAAAAAAACAAAAACATTAGGGTATTATGGTTTGGAACGTATTAAAAACTCGATTTTTTTTTTTACTTAACCCCTTTAATTAAACATTTTTAACAAATTACAAATTCTCAATTTTACAATATTTTCTCCTCTTTCTGCGATGCGCAGATGCATTCGAAGGAGGTTGGGTTACTTAACAATACAGGTTGTGGTTAAAATTACATGAAATGAATATAATGCTAGGTGATGGGGCTCACCTTCCCTTCCTCTCATACCATCCCTCTATTACTCAAATCCTATCATAGAAATTCTGCTGTTATCTCGATTCAATTCTAAAAAAATATTTGGCCTAAATAAAGTGACCCTATGGATAATACTAAAGGGTCAATAAGAGTAGGGAAAGGTCGGCCGAGGAAAGGGAAAGGTAATTGCTCACCGACCCGAATCACTTTCTAGTCTGTAGCACGTAATCTAGCCAAGTCTACAGTCACCTCATTTAGAGCAATTAAGCAATTTTTATTTATTGTCTTCCCCGGGATGGTTCCAGGATAGTCTCGGATCGGCGACTTCCGCATAGCTTCACCTGTCGCCTACGTAACTTTTATTCAGAGTGGTTTCAGTTATGGAGTACAGCTACCTTGACTGCTACATCGCTAATTCTGTACAAACCATATGTGAGCTGATAACGAATGTCGTCTGTTGAATTGTTTCCGGTTTACAAACTGCACGGCAGCATACAGCCGACTATGGACCGCCACTTTCTTTGGTTGGGACCACCAACACTGGCAGAAACCCATCCCTCCCACCATTCCCCCTCTCATTCGCCACAATTATTCAAATTCTGCCGTACTGAGTACCTAAGGTAAAAGTTACTGAGTTAGGTTATTGTATAAACTTTGTTTACATCAGTTATGTGATATTATTACACAAAAAAATGTGGGCGCTTACACACACACACGCAAGTGATTGTTATTCTTTTTATGGTAACACTACACAAGAATAATTTTTTTTCATAAATTACATGCTCCTGGACGAAATACACTAAACGTACAAAAAATAATAGCTCATAAATCATAATAAAAACTAAATAAAGTTAAAATTAATGAAACGATATCGAGAGACAAATGAGGGTTGTGTTTCTTAAATACTTATTAAATGGTTGTGGAAAATACTAGACGGTATTTTCGGCCTCGTTCAATAAAAATTTATATATATTTTAAAATAAAATCGACTTGTTACGAATTAAATACTTCGATTCTATCGTTACTATCATGATTTGGTCATCAGATTATGATAGATTTGACATTATCGTCTTGGCTCAGACAACAGATAAGCTGTACCGACTGGCTTATTCTTACACAATTCCCATTATTATATATTAACTAAAACATATCATGAAATGTTGTTGATTATACCATTGAAATTTCAGACAGATTGGATCATTGGAATGAATCATTACAATAGCCATGTAATTATGGCTACCATCGTAAACCACACGGAAATATAGACAGGAGATAGACGATCGGCCGTTTGAAAGTAGTGAGGCTCTGGGAATTCGCTATTCTACATTTTGTGTTATTTTCAATCGAGTTAATCTCTGTGAGTGTAACCTGTAATGCACACTTGATATATTCAAAGTTGATACAAGGAGTTGATGAAATATCCAGGAAACGCCTGGGAGAAATCCGATCCCTCCTTATGTGACCTCACTGATTAATATAAACCAAAGTCGACGTAATCACTCATTCATCATTCGTCCCGGACGAAGTCGGACCCGTCTTGAGACGTCGTCTGATAATAGTCCGTAGCCTGGAGGCAGCTCCATCTATTAAGCGAACCAAAAGAGCTGTACGCGACACTCAGGAACGATAAATTCAGCTAATGAGTCGGCGTGTGGGCGCCTGACAAAGTCTTAGCACGCCATAATGGTGATTAGCCAGCATTTATTTCTTTATTAAGAGAGGAAACAAAAATAAACATGAATGAGTAAAAGGTCATCTAGATCCAAAAGACCTGTTTTGTAACGTTCACCGCCCACGCAAGTGTTGAGACAATGATTCGTTATAATACGATGATTAATATGGTCGTTCGCTGGAAATACTTACACGTGACTCCAAGAAAAGAACAATATACCTACTACCAGTTGGTCCAAGTATCAATGCCATTATCAATATTAGGGTATTGCTATTTTAACGAATTTAATGCTAAAACCATAAACCCTTACCTCTTCGCAAATGTGTCTGTGACTTTGTCTGTCTCTAATACTCCCTTGTTAAGACTAGAGATATGTAATTTCCATAGAGATATTAAAATATCATTTGATAAAAGGAATACTGTGTGTTGTCTATAAATGGGATGCCAATTCAGGATAATCTATACCAGCCTGAGATTGATCCTCACTATAAGGAATTTATTTCAATAATAAAAATATTTAAAATACCAAATTACTATTATATTCTTCTATCCCCAATGATCTCATACAAAGAAATCTCCTATATTATTAAAAGAAACAAAAAAACTTATGGATACAAATTAATTAAAAATGAGCATACAAAGAATATTACATTTTAATTAATCAGAAAAAACAAGTAATTAAAAAAAAAGATCAATATATCAACGTATACCTATGTTTAGAGCATATTCATAACAGAAAAATATAATTACAAAAGTCAGTCTAGGAATTCACTCCTGTGCCTTTATCCTACAATCTGAAATTCCCCTTTCTATTAACAACGCATATAAGCATAATTTAAAAAATAATTTCTTTTAAGTATTGATTGAAGTTACACAATAAATAAAAAAAAATTGTTATTACAGATAAAAATTACACAAACAGCGTGATTTTCTGACAGCAAATTGGTTAAATTAGGTCTCGCACATTTTTTTCTTATCACACAATGTTTTCTTATTAAATTAGCCTGAGTATGAAATTGAAGATATTTGCTTCCTGAATAATATGTGTTATGTATTGGGACTGTTGAGAGAGGACCGTTGTTGCAAAACGTCAATAAAACTGTCGGTGGAATCGTTTTCGCTGATGTAACTAAACTGCTTCACTGTTTCGAATATTTTAGTCAATAAGGTTTAATATGATGGTACGCCAAAGAGAGAAACCGGCCAAGCAGATGGAATAAACTGTTGTGCAAGGGAGAAGGATTCAATTTATTTGTGATTCCTGCCTTGCGCATTAAAGGGGCGGTGGCCCATAATGGCCCATTATTTCTTGGCAGTCTCGTGGAACAATCGAGGCAGTTTGACTTGAGCTAGAAAGGCTGATGTTTATCTATAGTACTTTTCAGCCCATACTTTTTAAGTGCATTTACCGCTTCAAGGATCAACTGCTATGATAATTCAACAGTTGATTTTCAATAGGGGCAACAGCATTTACTTACAAGACTAATGCAAGTTTAATGGATAATAAGTGCAGGCAACTGTGCATGGTCTCGGTATCATATGGAGAAGTGTTAACTTTCTAATTCCCTGTACATTTTCCTTATCTGAGAATTGAATATAGGTTCTCAACAACGCAATTGTGAAGTTACTAAGGATTAATGATCTTGTGGAGTTCCCCTCGATATCAAGCAATGCTGAGTGTAGGCTCACTAAACCACAGTTATTAAAATTACCAATTTGAAACGGTATTGTAAAGTGTGTATATTCCCGTCCACCGGGGGAGATCTCGTCGACCCAACCATTGCCAGGTGGGTGTCAGAAAAAGATAAATAAACCTGCGACCTTTGACCTAGTCGGCGGGCAGCTTAATTCGTGTTTATTGATCTGACTCCATAAAGCCTTAGAAGGTGTGCCCCGACAGTGCACTATGTTCAGAGCCCTAGAGTTCACACTCGGTATCCGAGTGAAGGCGAAAACCGTTCGGATCCCAAAGGCGACTGTGAACCAAAAATAGGTAGACTGGATTACTGGAGGGAGACGCTACTAGATACATTTTTAGGCTCCCAGAGATTGTCACCTGCATGGAAGTGTGGGGCAATACAGGGAACTCCACTGGTAAGATCTTAAAGGCTAGCAGTGCCGGACTAAAGGTAGCAAGGATAAGAAAGTGAGGTGCAGAGGTAATTAAATAAGAAAGCCATGGTTTGAGGGTAGCAACACCGCAGAGTATGTGTGAAAGAGAGAGAGAGAGAGAGAGAGAGAGAGAGAGAGAGAGAGAGAGAGAGAGAGAGAGAGAGAGAGAGAGAGAGAGAGAGAGAGAGAGAGAGAGAGAGAGAGAGAGAGAGAGAGAGAGAGAGAGAGAGAGAGAGAGAGAGAGAGAGAGAGAGAGAGAGAGAGAGACTTTTGCAGTAGTAAACAGTTAGTTCTTGTAGGAAAACTGTATAAAAAAATAAGTTCCCATAAATAAATGTGGTTTGCTTGTCTGTTTGGCCAGTGTTCCAAGCCACCCAGGAGGTCCTGACCAAGGCTTCGTTACCTTTTTGTTTATAGTGGAAAGGTATCGCCCCACTCTATGCAAGGAGCTTGATGCAACCTGCAGAGACTGGAGCCCTACGAAAACCACTCTTTAATAATTAGTGGAACCTCTATTATATAGAAATATATGTTATAGAAAACAAAGATGGAGAATAAAACCGTCTAGTGAAATGTTTACAAATCTAACATTTTTGAATCAGCGAAGTATCCATAGTTTTTAATATGGAATCTCGGTTGTTTATATGGTCACATGTCATACCCACCAAATCCCTACCGTACATATAATCTCCTAAACTCAAAACCAATGTTCATTCCCTACCGTACATATAATCTCCTAAACTCAAAACCAATGTTCAAACCCTACCGTACATATAATCTCCTAAACTCAAAACCAATGTTCATTCCCTACCGTACATATAATCTCCTAAACTCAAAACCAATGTTCATTCCCTACCGTACATATAATCTCCTAAACTCAAAACCAATGTTCAAACCCTACCGTACATATAATCTCCTAAACTCAAAACCAATGTTCATATCCTACCGTACATATAATCTCCTAAACTCAAAACCAATGTTCATACCCTACCGTACATATAATCTCCTAAACTCAAAACCAATGTTCATTCCCTACCGTACATATAATCTCCTAAACTCAAAACCAATGTTCAAACCCTACCGTACATATAATCTCCTAAACTCAAAACCAATGTTCATTCCCTACCGTACATATAATCTCCTAAACTCGAAACCACTGTTCATTCCCTGCTCGCAGAACGGCTTCCTTCGATAGCTTATTTCAACTGTTTTTATAAATATGTTATGTCCTCTCAATCCACCACTATCGAACTATTTTGAGTGCTGTCCTCCTATAAACAAGATTCAATATTGAATTTATTGTTTCTTCACAAACATTGCTTAAGAAGTTTTATTTGGATACCCATCAATAACCAAATTATCTCTAATTCTTAGTTTAAACCATTTCGTCGAATTCGTTTTTATGTTCGAAATATCCAATTAAAAACTACGGAAACGAGATTCTCTCTGATAATTAAATATATCTATTACAAACAAAATTTCATCAATATGAGGTATTTTTTATTTCTCGTTGATTATGAAACATTTCTATATAATAAAAGCTACATTAAGAATTATTTTGGTTTGCAGTATATATCTTTCTGCACTTGTGCATATTTTTGGCAAAGGAGCTATATGTATATATGTATATATATACTTGATTCGTTCGAATCTTGATATATGTACCATAGCTCTTAGCTATATAATAAAAGCTACATTAAGAATTATTTTGGTTTTCAGTATATGTCTTTCTGCACTTGTGCATATTTTTGGCAAAGGAGCTATATGTATATATGTATATATGTATATATGTATATATATACTTGATTCGTTCGAATCTTGATATATGTACCATAGCTCTTAGCTATATAATAAAAGCTACATTAGGAATTATTTTGGTTTGCAGTATATGTCTTTCTGCACTTGTGCATATTTTTGGCAAAGGAGCTATATGTATATATATATACTTGATTCGTTCGAATCTTGATATATGTACCATAGCTCTTAGCTATATAATAAAAGCTACATTAAGAATTATTTTGGTTTGCAGTATATGTCTTTCTGCACTTGTGCATATTTTTGGCAAAGGAGCTATATATATATATATATACTCGATTCGTTCGAATCTTGATATATGTACCGTAGCTCTTAGCTATATAATAAAAGCTACATTAAGAATTATTTTGGTTTGCAGTATATGTCTTTCTGCAGTTGTGCATATTTTTGGCAAAGGAGCTATTTGTATATATACATATACTTGATTCGTTCGAATCTTGATATATGTACCATAGCTCTTAGCTATATAATAAAAGCTACATTAAGAATTATTTTGGTTTGCAGTATATGTCTTTCTGCACTTGTGCATATTTTTGGCAAAGGAGCTATTTGTATATATATACTTGATTCGTTCGAATCTTGATATATGTACCATAGCTCTTAGCTATATAATAAAAGCTACATTAAGAATTATTTTGGTTTGCAGTATATGTCTTTCTGCACTTGTGCATATTTTTGGCAAAGGAGCTATTTTTATATATATATATACTTGATTCGTTCGAATCTTGATATATGTACCATAGCTCTTAGCTATATAATAAAAGCTACATTAAGAATTATTTTGGTTTGCAGTATATGTCTTTCTGCACTTGTGCATATTTTTGGCAAAGGAGCTATTTGTATATATATACTTGATTCGTTCGAATCTTGATATATGTACCATAGCTCTTAGCTATATAATAAAAGCTACATTAAGAATTATTTTGGTTTGCAGTATATGTCTTTCTGCACTTGTGCATATTTTTGGCAAAGGAGCTATTTTTATATATATATATACTTGATTCGTTCGAATCTTGATATATGTACCATAGCTCTTAGCTATATAATAAAAGCTACATTAAGAATTATTTTGGTTTGCAGTATATGTCTTTCTGCACTTGTGCATATTTTGGCAAAGGAGCTATTTGTATATATATATATATATACTTGATTCGTTCGAATCTTGATATATGTACCATAGCTCTTAGCTATATAATAAAAGCTACATTAAGAATTATTTTGGTTTGCAGTATATGTCTTTCTGCACTTGTGCATATTTTTGGCAAAGGAGCTATTTGTATATATATATATACTTGATTCGTTCGAATCTTGATATATGTACCATAGCTCTTAGCTATATAATAAAAGCTACATTAAGAATTATTTTGGTTTTCAGTATATGTCTTTCTGCACTTGTGCATATTTTTGGCAAAGGAGCTATATGTATATATATATACTTGATTCGTTCGAATCTTGATATATGTACCATAGCTCTTAGCTATATAATAAAAGCTACATTAAGAATTATTTTGGTTTGCAGTATATGTCTTTCTGCACTTGTGCATATTTTTGGCAAAGGAGCTATATGTATATATATATACTCGATTCGTTCGAATCTTGATATATGTACCGTAGCTCTTAGCTATATAATAAAAGCTACATTAAGAATTATTTTGGTTTGCAGTATATGTCTTTCTGCAGTTGTGCATATTTTTGGCAAAGGAGCTATTTGTATATATACATATACTTGATTCGTTCGAATCTTGATATATGTACCATAGCTCTTAGCTATATAATAAAAGCTACATTAAGAATTATTTTGGTTTGCAGTATATGTCTTTCTGCACTTGTGCATATTTTTGGCAAAGGAGCTATTTGTATATATATACTTGATTCGTTCGAATCTTGATATATGTACCATAGCTCTTAGCTATATAATAAAAGCTACATTAAGAATTATTTTGGTTTGCAGTATATGTCTTTCTGCACTTGTGCATATTTTTGGCAAAGGAGCTATTTGTATATATACATATACTTGATTCGTTCGAATCTTGATATATGTACCATAGCTCTTAGCTATATAATAAAAGCTACATTAAGAATTATTTTGGTTTGCAGTATATGTCTTTCTGCACTTGTGCATATTTTTGGCAAAGGAGCTATTTTTATATATATATATACTTGATTCGTTCGAATCTTGATATATGTACCATAGCTCTTAGCTATATAATAAAAGCTACATTAAGAATTATTTTGGTTTGCAGTATATGTCTTTCTGCACTTGTGCATATTTTGGCAAAGGAGCTATTTGTATATATATATATATACTTGATTCGTTCGAATCTTGATATATGTACCATAGCTCTTAGCTATATAATAAAAGCTACATTAAGAATTATTTTGGTTTGCAGTATATGTCTTTCTGCACTTGTGCATATTTTTGGCAAAGGAGCTATTTGTATATATATATATACTTGATTCGTTCGAATCTTGATATATGTACCATAGCTCTTAGCTATATAATAAAAGCTACATTAAGAATTATTTTGGTTTTCAGTATATGTCTTTCTGCACTTGTGCATATTTTTGGCAAAGGAGCTATATGTATATATGTATATATGTATATATATACTTGATTCGTTCGAATCTTGATATATGTACCAAAGCTCTTAGCTATATAATAAAAGCTACATTAGGAATTATTTTGGTTTGCAGTATATGTCTTTCTGCACTTGTGCATATTTTTGGCAAAGGAGCTATATGTATATATATATAATTGATTCGTTCGAATCTTGATATATGTACCATAGCTCTTAGCTATATAATAAAAGCTACATTAAGAATTATTTTGGTTTGCAGTATATGTCTTTCTGCACTTGTGCATATTTTTGGCAAAGGAGCTATATGTGTATATATATACTCGATTCGTTCGAATCTTGATATATGTACCGTAGCTCTTAGCTATATAATAAAAGCTACATTAAGAATTATTTTGGTTTGCAGTATATGTCTTTCTGCAGTTGTGCATATTTTTGGCAAAGGAGCTATTTGTATATATACATATACTTGATTCGTTCGAATCTTGATATATGTACCATAGCTCTTAGCTATATAATAAAAGCTACATTAAGAATTATTTTGGTTTGCAGTATATGGCTTTCTGCACTTGTGCATATTTTTGGCAAAGGAGCTATTTTTATATATATATATACTTGATTCGTTCGAATCTTGATATATGTACCATAGCTCTTAGCTATATAATAAAAGCTACATTAAGAATTATTTTGGTTTGCAGTATATGTCTTTCTGCACTTGTGCATATTTTGGCAAAGGAGCTATTTGTATATATATATATATACTTGATTACTTCGAATCTTGATATATGTACCATAGCTCTTAGCTATATAATAAAAGCTACATTAAGAATTATTTTGGTTTGCAGTATATGTCTTTCTGCACTTGTGCATATTTTTGGCAAAGGAGCTATTTTTATATATATATATACTTGATTCGTTCGAATCTTGATATATGTACCATAGCTCTTAGCTATATAATAAAAGCTACATTAAGAATTATTTTGGTTTTCAGTATATGTCTTTCTGCACTTGTGCATATTTTTGGCAAAGGAGCTATATGTATATATGTATATATATACTTGATTCGTTCGAATCTTGATATATGTACCATAGCTCTTAGCTATATAATAAAAGCTACATTAGGAATTATTTTGGTTTGCAGTATATGTCTTTCTGCACTTGTGCATATTTTTGGCAAAGGAGCTATATGTATATATATATACTTGATTCGTTCGAATCTTGATATATGTACCATAGCTCTTAGCTATATAATAAAAGCTACATTAAGAATTATTTTGGTTTGCAGTATATGTCTTTCTGCACTTGTGCATATTTTTGGCAAAGGAGCTATATGTATATATATATACTCGATTCGTTCGAATCTTGATATATGTACCGTAGCTCTTAGCTATATAATAAAAGCTACATTAAGAATTATTTTGGTTTGCAGTATATGTCTTTCTGCAGTTGTGCATATTTTTGGCAAAGGAGCTATATGTATATATATATACTTGATTCGTTCGAATCTTGATATATGTACCATAGCTCTTAGCTATATAATAAAAGCTACATTAAGAATTATTTTGGTTTGCAGTATATGTCTTTCTGCACTTGTGCATATTTTTGGCAAAGGAGCTATTTTTATATATATATACTTGATTCGTTCAAATCTTGATATATGTACCATAGCTCTTAGCTATATAATAAAAGCTACATTAAGAATTATTTTGGTTTGCAGTATATGTCTTTCTGCACTTGTGCATATTTTTGGCAAAGGAGCTATTTGTATATATATATATACTTGATTCGTTCGAATCTTGATATATGTACCATAGCTCTTAGCTATATAATAAAAGCTACATTAAGAATTATTTTGGTTTGCAGTATATGTCTTTCCGCACTTGTGCATATTTTTGGCAAAGGAGCTATTTGTATATATATATACTTGATTCGTGCGAAACTTGATATATGTACCATAGCTCTTAGCTATATAATAAAAGCTACATTAAGAATTATTTTGGTTTTCAGTATATGTCTTGTTGCACTTGTGCATATTTTTGGCAAAGGAGCTATTTGTATATATATACTTGATTCGTTCGAATCTTGATATATGTACCATAGCTCTTAGCTATATAATAAAAGCTACATTAGGAATTATTTTGGTTTGCAGTATATGTCTTTCTGCACTTGTGCATATTTTTGGCAAAGGAGCTATATGTATATATGTATATATATACTTGATTCGTTCGAATCTTGATATATATACCATAGCTCTTAGCTATATAATAAAAGCTACATTAAGAATTATTTTGGTTTGCAGTATATGTCTTTCTGCACTTGTGCATATTTTTGGCAAAGGAGCTATATGTATATATATATATACTCGATTCGTTCGAATCTTGATATATGTACCGTAGCTCTTAGCTATATAATAAAAGCTACATTAAGAATTATTTTGGTTTGCAGTATATGTCTTTCTGCAGTTGTGCATATTTTTGGCAAAGGAGCTATTTGTATATATATATATACTTGATTCGTTCGAATCTTGATATATGTACCATAGCTCTTAGCTATATAATAAAAGCTACATTAAGAATTATTTTGGTTTGCAGTATATGTCTTTCTGCACTTGTGCATATTTTTGGCAAAGCAGCTATATGTATATATATATACTCGATTCGTTCGAATCTTGATATATGTACCGTAGCTCTTAGCTATATAATAAAAGCTACATTAAGAATTATTTTGGTTTGCAGTATATGTCTTTCTGCAGTTGTGCATATTTTTGGCAAAGGAGCTATTTGTATATATATATATATACTTGATTCGTTCGAATCTTGATATATGTACCATAGCTCTTAGCTATATAATAAAAGCTACATTAAGAATTATTTTGGTTTTCAGTATATGTCTTTCTGCACTTGTGCATATTTTTGGCAAAAGAGCTATATGTATATATGTATATATATACTTGATTCGTTCGAATCTTGATATATGTACCATAGCTCTTAGCTATATGATAAAAGCTACATTAAGAATTATTTTGGTTTGCAGTATATGTCTTTCTGCACTTGTGCATATTTTTGGCAAAGGAGCTATTTGTATATATATATACTTGATTCGTTCGAAACTTGATATATGTACCATAGCTCTTAGCTATATAATAAACGCTACATTAAGAATTATTTTGGTTTGCAGTATATGTCTTTCTGCACTTGTGCATATTTTTGGCAAAGGAGCTATTTGTATATATATATACTTGATTCGTTCGAATCTTGATATATGTACCATAGCTCTTAGCTATATAATAAAAGCTACATTAAGAATTATTTTGGTTTTTAGTATATGTCTTGTTGCACTTGTGCATATTTTTAACAAAGGAGCTATTTGTATATATATATATATTTGATTCGTTCGAATCTTGATATATGTACCATAGCTCTTAGCTATATAATAAAAGCTACATTAAGAATTATTTTGGTTTGCAGTATATGTCTTTCTGCACTTGTGCATATTTTTGGCAAAGGAGCTATATGTATATATATACTTGATTCGTTCGAATCTTGATATATGTACCATAGCTCTTAGCTATATAATAAAAGCTACATTAAGAATTATTTTGGTTTGCAGTATATGTCTTTCTGCACTTGTGCATATTTTTGGCAAAGGAGCTATATGTATATATATATACTTGATTCATTCGAATCTTGATATATGTACCATAGCTTTTAGCTATTTAATAAAAGCTACATTAAGAATTTTTTGGTTTGCAGTATATGTCTTTCTGCACTTGTGCATATTTTTGGCAAAGGAGCAATATGTATATATATATACTTGATTCGTTCGAATCTTGATATATGTACCATAGCTTTTAGCTATTTAATAAAAGCTACATTAAGAATTTTTTGGTTTGCAGTATATGTCTTTCTGCACTTGTGCATATTTTTGGCAAAGGAGCAATATGTATATATATATACTTGATTCGTTCGAATCTTGATATATGTACCATAGCTTTTAGCTATTTAATAAAAGCTACATTAAGAATTATTTTGGTTTTCAGTATATGTCTTTCTGCACTCGTGCATATTTTTGGCAAAGGAGCTATTTGTATATATATGTAAAGAAAATGTATTTCTTTAATTTGAATTAGCACGCCGCACCAACGTAGATAATGCAGGCGTTGAAGAGAATGATACTAGCGTTATCAGCAGGGAGGTTACGTGAGTGTTAGGCAAGCAGTGAAAGCAAGCTAAACTTAATATTTGACTTTATTATTTGTTATTATAAAACAAACCGAATCGACAGGAGAATAAACATTGAATGTCGTTTCTTTGTTTTACAGAGCAACACAACCTTGTTTTTCTGTCGTCCCTAAGAACCATTATAAAACGACATAATGGTGAAAATAAAAGAAGCAGACTATGCATAGACTTCAGGGACATAAATAAAATAGTAATACCTCAAGCACAACCATTTCCATTGATAGACGACTTAATGATAAAAACAAGAAACTGTAAATTTTTTACTACATTAGACATAAACTCTGCATTCTGGTCTATCCCTTTGCGTATTGAAGACAGACACAAAACAGGTTTTGTTACACAAGAAGGTCATTATCAGTGGACATGTTTACCTTTTGGGCTGAAAACAGCCCCAGCAATCTTTCAAAGAATCTTGAGCAATATATTAAGTAAAAATAAATTAACTCAATTTGTAGTAAATTTTATAGACGATTTACTAATATTTTCGAAATCATTTGAGGAACATGTGAAACATATAGAATTACTATTAGACGCAATAAAAAAAGAAGGATTCAGGCTAAAATTTACAAAATGCAAATTTGCAGCAGAGTCTGCACAGTACCTGGGCCACATAATAGAAAATAATACGATCAGACCAATAAAAGATAATTTAATATCAGTAAAGAATTTTCCAATACCTAAGACTCAAAAAAACGTACGACAATTCCTCGGAAAGATAAATTTCTATCACGAATATATTCCAAACTGTGCAATAATTTTAGATCCTTTACACAATTTACTCAGGAAAAATGTACAATTTTCATGGTCAATAAAATGTCAAGAATCGTTCGAAAAAATAAAAAAACTACTATGCTCACAACCTATACTAGAAATCTACGACAAAAATCTACCAATAGTAATATACACCGATGCATCAATAGAAGGATTAGGTGCAGTATTAAAACAAATACAAGAAAACGGAAAACAAAAACCAGTAGCATACTTCTCAAAAAAACTAAACGAAGCACAAAAGAAAAAAAAAGCGATATATCTGGAATGCTTAGCTATTAAAGAAGCCATTAGATACTGGCAATATTGGTTGATTGGGAAGTCATTCACGGTATACTCAGACCATAAACCATTGGAAAATATGAATATAAAAGCCAGACCAGACGAAGAGCTAGGAGACCTAACTTATTATTTGTCGCAATATGATTTTAATATAAAATATGCTCCAGGTAAATACAATCTAGAAGCAGACTGTTTGAGCAGGAACCCAGTACTGGCACCAGAAGATAACAAAAAAGAACAATTAAAAATTGTTAATCTAATAAAATTATCAGATATCATTCAAGACCAGTCAGGAAATCAAGAACTACTAAATAAAACAGGTTTAACAAAAAAAAACGACGTCTACTACAAGAAAATAAAAGACAAAGAAAAAATTTTACTATCTGAGGAATTTAGTATAAAATTCATACAAAATGTACATAAAGACATGTGTCACATTGGCATAAAACAAATGCAAAACAAAATAGGCCCCTTGTATACAGCAAAAAACCTAACAAAAAATATCAAAAATATCTGCAGCAATTGTGAGGTATGTATTAAAAACAAATCTAGAGGACAAACAAAATTCGGCCTCATGTCCCATTTAGGTCCAGCAACAAAGCCCTTCGAAATAATGTCGATAGATACGATAGGAGGCTTTGGAGGCTCGAGATCGACGAAGAAATACTTACACCTGTTGGTTGACCACTACACAAGGTATGCTTTCATACATACTTCAAAAACGCAAAATGCAACGGACTTTATAAAACTAGTAAATGAAGTGATAGAAACAAGTGAAATCGGTACAATCCTTAGTGACCAATATCCAGGTATAAACTCCAAAGAATTTAAAAATTTTTTAAAGGAAAAAAAAATCCCTATAATTTTTACAGCAGTAAACTCACCATTTTCGAATGGTCTGAATGAACGGCTAAACCAAACCATAGTGAACAAAATAAGGTGTAAAATAAACGAACGAACACAAAAAACGGCATGGACAACAATAGCTCGAGTGTGCATAGATAAATACAACAACACAGAACATTCCGTTACCGGTTTCACCCCCAGCTACTTGCTTGATGGTACTGACTTTAAAATAGTTCCAAATGAATTGAAACGAGACATAGCAAACAGAGATTGGATTAAGGATAAAGAAAAAGCGCTTCACAATACAATAAAATCACACACATACAACAAACAACTATTCGACAAGCACCGAAAGGATCACGAGTTTAACGAAAACGATATGGTATACATAGAGAATGGAAACAAACTAAACAGGAAGAAACTTGACGAACTCAGAATTGGACCATATAAAATAATAGAGAAAATATCAAACTCGATATACAGGATCAACACAGGACATAGAAAAACCGAATCAAATCTATTCCACGTTTCAAAACTTATCCCTAGTTTTCAGGACAATCCCGAGTAAAGGATGTCCTATCAGCGAAAAAGTTTTCTTCCTTTGTGAATATTTTCGCTTCTGGGGGGGGGGGAGATGTAAAGAAAATGTATTTCTTTAATTTGAATTAGCACGCCGCACCAACGTAGATAATGCAGGCGTTGAAGAGAATGATACTAGCGTTATCAGCAGGGAGGTTACGTGAGTGTTAGGCAAGCAGTGAAAGCAAGCTAAACTTAATATTTGACTTTATTATTTGTTATTATAAAACAAACCGAATCGACAGGAGAATAAACATTGAATGTCGTTTCTTTGTTTTACAGAGCAACACAACCTTGTTTTTCTGTCGTCCCTAAGAACCATTATATATATATATACTTGATTCGTTCGAATCTTGATATATGTACCATAGCTCTTAGCTATATAATAAAAGCTACATTAAGAATTATTTTGGTTTGCAGTATATGTCTTTCTGCACTTGTGCATATTTTTGGCAAAGGAGCTATATGTATATATATATATACTTGATTCGTTCGAATCTTGATATATGTACCGTAGCTTTTAGCTATTTAATAAAAGCTACATTAAGAATTTTTTGGTTTGCAGTATATGTCTTTCTGCACTTGTGCATATTTTTGGCAAAGGAGCAATATGTATATACATATATATACTTGATTCGTTCGAATCTTGATATATGTACCATAGCTCTTAGCTATATAATAAAAGCTACATTAAGAATTAATTTGGTTTGCAGTATATGTCTTTCTGCACTTGTGCATATTTTTGGCAAAGGAGCTATTTGTATATATATATACTTGATTCGTTCGAAACTTGATATATGTACCATAGCTCTTAGCTATATAATAAAAGCTACATTAAGAATTATTTTGGTTTGCAGTATATGTCTTTCTGCACTTGTGCATATTTTTGGCAAAGGAGCTATTTGTATATATATATACTTGATTCGTTCGAATCTTGATATATGTACCATAGCTCTTAGCTATATAATAAAAACTACATTAAGAATTATTTTGGTTTTTAGTATATGTCTTGTTGCACTTGTGCATATTTTTAACAAAGGAGCTATTTGTATATATATATATATATACTTGATTCGTTCGAATCTTGATATATGTACCATAGCTCTTAGCTATATAATAAAAGCTACATTAAGAATTATTTTGGTTTGCAGTATATGTCTTTCTGCACTTGTGCATATTTTTGGCAAAGGAGCTATATGTATATATGTATATATATACTTGATTCGTTCGAATCTTGATATATGTACCATAGCTCTTAGCTATATAATAAAAGCTACATTAAGAATTATTTTGGTTTGCAGTATATGTCTTTCTGCACTTGTGCATATTTTTGGCAAAGGAGCTATATGTATATATATATACTTGATTCGTTCGAATCTTGATATATGTACCATAGCTTTTAGCTATTTAATAAAAGCTACATTAAGAATTTTTTGGTTTGCAGTATATGTCTTTCTGCACTTGTGCATATTTTTGGTAAAGGAGCAATATGTATATATATATACTTGATTCGTTCGAATCTTAATATATGTACCATAGCTCTTAGCTATATAATAAAAGCTACATTAAGAATTATTTTGGTCTGCAGTATATGTCTTGTTGCACTTGTGCATATTTTTAACAAAGGAGCTATTTGTATATATATATATATATACTTGATTCGTTCGAATCTTGATATATGTACCATAGCTCTTAGCTATATAATAAAAGCTACATTAAGAATTATTTTGGTTTGCAGTATATGTCTTTCTGCACTTGTGCATATTTTGGCAAAGGAGCTATTTGTATATATATATATATATACTTGATTCGTTCGAATCTTGATATATGTACCATAGCTCTTAGCTATATAATAAAAGCTACATTAAGAATTATTTTGGTTTGCAGTATATGTCTTTCTGCACTTGTGCATATTTTTGGCAAAGGAGCAATATGTATATACATATATATACTTGATTCGTTCGAATCTTGATATATGTACCATAGCTCTTAGCTATATAATAAAAGCTACATTAAGAATTAATTTGGTTTGCAGTATATGTCTTTCTGCACTTGTGCATATTTTTGGCAAAGGAGCTATTTGTATATATATATACTTGATTCGTTCGAAACTTGATATATGTACCATAGCTCTTAGCTATATAATAAAAGCTACATTAAGAATTATTTTGGTTTGCAGTATATGTCTTTCTGCACTTGTGCATATTTTTGGCAAAGGAGCTATTTGTATATATATATACTTGATTCGTTCGAATCTTGATATATGTACCATAGCTCTTAGCTATATAATAAAAACTACATTAAGAATTATTTTGGTTTTTAGTATATGTCTTGTTGCACTTGTGCATATTTTTAACAAAGGAGCTATTTGTATATATATATATATATACTTGATTCGTTCGAATCTTGATATATGTACCATAGCTCTTAGCTATATAATAAAAGCTACATTAAGAATTATTTTGGTTTGCAGTATATGTCTTTCTGCACTTGTGCATATTTTTGGCAAAGGAGCTATATGTATATATGTATATATATACTTGATTCGTTCGAATCTTGATATATGTACCATAGCTCTTAGCTATATAATAAAAGCTACATTAAGAATTATTTTGGTTTGCAGTATATGTCTTTCTGCACTTGTGCATATTTTTGGCAAAGGAGCTATATGTATATATATATATACTTGATTCGTTCGAATCTTGATATATGTACCATAGCTTTTAGCTATTTAATAAAAGCTACATTAAGAATTTTTTGGTTTGCAGTATATGTCTTTCTGCACTTGTGCATTTTTTTGGCAAAGGAGCAATATGTATATACATATATATACTTGATTCGTTCGAATCTTGATATATGTACCATAGCTCTTAGCTATATAATAAAAGCTACATTAAGAATTAATTTGGTTTGCAGTATATGTCTTTCTGCACTTGTGCATATTTTTGGCAAAGGAGCTATTTGTATATATATATACTTGATTCGTTCGAAACTTGATATATGTACCATAGCTCTTAGCTATATAATAAAAGCTACATTAAGAATTATTTTGGTTTGCAGTATATGTCTTTCTGCACTTGTGCATATTTTTGGCAAAGGAGCTATTTGTATATATATATATACTTGATTCGTTCGAATCTTGATATATGTACCATAGCTCTTAGCTATATAATAAAAACTACATTAAGAATTATTTTGGTTTTTAGTATATGTCTTGTTGCACTTGTGCATATTTTTAACAAATGAGCTATTTGTATATATATATATATATATACTTGATTCGTTCGAATCTTGATATATGTACCATAGCTCTTAGCTATATAATAAAAGCTACATTAAGAATTATTTTGGTTTGCAGTATATGTCTTTCTGCACTTGTGCATATTTTTGGCAAAGGAGCTATATGTATATATGTATATATATACTTGATTCGTTCGAATCTTGATATATGTACCATAGCTCTTAGCTATATAATAAAAGCTACATTAAGAATTATTTTGGTTTGCAGTATATGTCTTTCTGCACTTGTGCATATTTTTGGCAAAGGAGCTATATGTATATATATATACTTGATTCGTTCGAATCTTGATATATGTACCATAGCTTTTAGCTATTTAATAAAAGCTACATTAAGAATTTTTTGGTTTGCAGTATATGTCTTTCTGCACTTGTGCATATTTTTGGTAAAGGAGCAATATGTATATATATATACTTGATTCGTTCGAATCTTGATATATGTACCATAGCTCTTAGCTATATAATAAAAGCTACATTAAGAATTATTTTGGTCTGCAGTATATGTCTTGTTGCACTTGTGCATATTTTTAACAAAGGAGCTATTTGTATATATATATATATATACTTGATTCGTTCGAATCTTGATATATGTACCATAGCTCTTAGCTATATAATAAAAGCTACATTAAGAATTATTTTGGTTTGCAGTATATGTCTTTCTGCACTTGTGCATATTTTGGCAAAGGAGCTATTTGTATATATATATATATATACTTGATTCGTTCGAATCTTGATATATGTACCATAGCTCTTAGCTATATTATAAAAGCTACATTAAGAATTAATTTGGTTTGCAGTATATGTCTTTCTGCACTTGTGCATATTTTTGGCAAAGGAGCTATTTGTATATATATATACTTGATTCGTTCGAAACTTGATATATGTACCATAGCTCTTAGCTATATAATAAAAGCTACATTAAGAATTATTTTGGTTTGCAGTATATGTCTTTCTGCACTTGTGCATATTTTTGGCAAAGGAGCTATTTGTATATATATATACTTGATTCGTTCGAATCTTGATATATGTACCATAGCTCTTAGCTATATAATAAAAACTACATTAAGAATTATTTTGGTTTTTAGTATATGTCTTGTTGCACTTGTGCATATTTTTAACAAAGGAGCTATTTGTATATATATATATATATACTTGATTCGTTCGAATCTTGATATATGTACCATAGCTCTTAGCTATATAATAAAAGCTACATTAAGAATTATTTTGGTTTGCAGTATATGTCTTTCTGCACTTGTGCATATTTTTTGGCAAAGGAGCTATATGTATATATGTATATATATACTTGATTCGTTCGAATCTTGATATATGTACCATAGCTCTTAGCTATATAATAAAAGCTACATTAAGAATTATTTTGGTTTGCAGTATATGTCTTTCTGCACTTGTGCATATTTTTGGCAAAGGAGCTATATGTATATATATATACTTGATTCGTTCGAATCTTGATATATGTACCATAGCTTTTAGCTATTTAATAAAAGCTACATTAAGAATTTTTTGGTTTGCAGTATATGTCTTTCTGCACTTGTGCATATTTTTGGTAAAGGAGCAATATGTATATATATATACTTGATTCGTTCGAATCTTGATATATGTACCATAGCTCTTAGCTATATAATAAAAGCTACATTAAGAATTATTTTGGTCTGCAGTATATGTCTTGTTGCACTTGTGCATATTTTTAACAAAGGAGCTATTTGTATATATATATATATATATACTTGATTCGTTCGAATCTTGATATATGTACCATAGCTCTTAGCTATATAATAAAAGCTACATTAAGAATTATTTTGGTTTGCAGTATATGTCTTTCTGCACTTGTGCATATTTTTGGCAAAGGAGCTATATGTATATATGTATATATATACTTGATTCGTTCGAATCTTGATATATGTACCATAGCTCTTAGCTATATAATAAAAGCTACATTAAGAATTATTTTGGTTTGCAGTATATGTCTTTCTGCACTTGTGCATATTTTTGGCAAATGAGCTATATGTATATATATATACTTGATTCGTTCGAATCTTGATATATGTACCATAGCTTTTAGCTATTTAATAAAAGCTACATTAAGAATTTTTTGGTTTGCAGTATATGTCTTTCTGCACTTGTGCATATTTTTGGCAAAGGAGCAATATGTATATATATATACTTGATTCGTTCGAATCTTGATATATGTACCATAGCTCTTAGCTATATAATAAAAGCTACATTAAGAATTATTTTGGTTTGCAGTATATGTCTTTCTGCACTTGTGCATATTTTTGGCAAAGGAGCTATATGTATATATATATACTCGATTCGTTCGAATCTTGATATATGTACCGTAGCTCTTAGCTATATAATAAAAGCTACATTAAGAATTATTTTGGTTTGCAGTATATGTCTTTCTGCAGTTGTGCATATTTTTGGCAAAGGAGCTATTTGTATATATACATATACTTGATTCGTTCGAATCTTGATATATGTACCATAGCTCTTAGCTATATAATAAAAGCTACATTAAGAATTATTTTGGTTTGCAGTATATGTCTTTCTGCACTTGTGCATATTTTTGGCAAAGGAGCTATATGTATATATATATACTTGATTCGTTCGAATCTTGATATATGTACCATAGCTCTTAGCTATATAATAAAAGCTACATTAGGAATTATTTTGGTTTGCAGTATATGTCTTTCTGCACTTGTGCATATTATTGGAAAAGGAGCAATATGTATAAGTTAAGATCAACCGAACACTAACGGTAAAAAGGGGGAAGAAGGTACAGACTGAGACAACGATTAGACTGCGAATGGCTTTATTTGTATTCTGACATCTATATATACCTTAGTTAATACTCTGAGGGGATTAGCTGGGGAGTCTTACCTATGTTGTCTTCTCGTAGTAGGCTCCCCAGTTAACTCCCCCCCTTTAGTTTCTTATACCTAAGAACTCAATATAACATCACAACAAAATAAACAACAAATAAACAAAATAAACAGTTCTTGTACAATGAACATAACCAGGGCAGTTCCTGCCCCCGATAACTTCTTTGTTACCGTTCACAAATACTAATTACTGTTGGCTTCCGGCCACAAGGCCTTCACCCGTTATATCTTAACTAATATGGTTCAACCTTTATTTATTTACAATGCCTTACGTACTAGGGAGTTTTACATCTTTCAAACATAACCTGTTCATTCGAACAGTGTGGTGTGTCGGTCGGAGCGCCGCCCCCCGTCGTCCGTCGAGCCACCGACGACGGTACTCTTAGCTCCTCTAAGTGGACGGTGCGCGACCGGAAAGGGTGGTTGACGTCCCGGATCGTATAGAGGTTGTGTTCTCTGACCGCCACCACTACGTACGGACCCTCGTACCGCGCGTCTCCCTTCTTACGGGCTGTCCTCAACCTGCGGTATACCGTAGTCCCCAGCGCGACCGAGCCCGCGCTAACGATCCCGGGTCTGCCGTTAGCTTTATCTACTCGAGTCCGTTTCTCTCTGATTACTCGCTCACGAACCTTCTCCCACATCGCCCGGCGTTCCTTGCGCGTTTCCCCTAGTTGCTCCCGTAAACCTAAGTTATGCGCCGTCATCAGGTCTCCTCGATCGCGCCGCCTTTGCCCGAACACTATTTCCACCGGCGATAGCCCCGCTGCTGAGTGTATACTGTGGTTATATGCCACTACTTCGCGCGGCATCGCCGTATAGGAATCGAGTCGTCGGTCTATCCTAAATAGCCGGAGATGCTCTCCTAGCGTGCTGTGGAGACGCTCCACCGCGCCCCTACCCTTGATGTGATGGGGGGTGTTCCGCCGCCAGTTTATTCCTAGTTCCTTACTCTGTTCCCGGATCCAGTCATTATCAAATTCCCGCCCCGAATCCGACACGATCATATCGGGGACCACGTACGTGCCGCACCACTGGAGTATCCCCTCCCATACCACCTCGGGTGTCTTGGTTTCTACGGGATATGCCATGGCGATCTTACTAAAAGTATCCAGGATCGTGAGCCACGACTGACCTTCATTACTATAGAGATCCGTCTGGATAATTCTCAAGGGCTCCTCCGCCGTTTCCGTGACCGTTTGTTCCGCCACCGGGGGTTGTCGGTCGTACTTCGCCCTCTGACATATTTCGCACCGCGTAACGACCTCCCTTACTGTCCGCCCCATATTTACCCAAAAATATAACCTCTTCAACGCCCGGAGCGTCTCCTCAATCCCCCGATTATTGGTCTTGCCCACGTGGTGGTCCTTCACTAACCGACCTTGCACCTCTGCTTCGGTGACCGTCTCCACCTGTCTAAGGCACCTAACTAATGTGTACCCCATCCCTAGGCGCTCCTGCCTCCATAACCGTTTAATTTTATCGGCCAACAATCTATTACCGATATATATATGGCAACCCTGCCCCGGCTTCGTGCATTGCTCAATGGCCCGCTCCAAATCGGTATCATCCACCGTGGCTTGTGCCCTAATGGTCACGGAGGACAGCCCCGCGTATCCGCTCGCCCTCGTCTCGACTCCCGGCTCCCGTTTCGATTTGATAATTATTTGTCTCCTCTTATCATTAATTATTCCATCGATTTCGGGTAGGTCCGTAGGTCGTTCGGATGGGGTCTCTACCTGCCCCGGGTCTCTCTGAACTAAGGGGATCTCCGGTCCGCTCTGCCCACTCCCGCAGGTACCGCACCGCGAACGGTTCTTCTTGACCTACTTCTTCCTCCAGAGCATTCACTACCAACTCCCGGGAAAGCCAGTCTGCGACCGCGTTTTCGGTCCCCTTTTTGTACATAATTTTAAAATTGTACGCGGCGAGTCGCTCCTTCCATCTGGCTACCCTTGCCGACGACTCCTTCAGGTTCCCCAGGTATACCAGTGGTTTGTGGTCCGTGTACAGTTCAAATAGCCTGCCGTACACGTAAGGCCGGAAATGCTCCACTGCCCATACCACCGCCAACAATTCACGCTCGATGGCGCTGTAACGCGTCTCGGCCCCGTTCAGCTGGCGACCCGCATAGGCAACAGGTTTCTCCCCCCCCCCCCAGTGTCTTGCGACAGGACCGCCCCTATGGCACTCGCGCTCGCGTCCGTCGTGATCCGGAATGTCTTTCCAAAATCTGGGAATATTAATAATGGTTTCGTGGTAAGGATGTCCCGGCATTTCTCTATACTTTGAATTTGCTCCGGCCCCAACCGGAAACTCCGCCCCTTCCTTAACAATTCCGTTAATGGGTTGGTGAGTTCCGCGATCCCTGGGATAAACTTCCGGTAATAATTTATCATCCCGAGAAACTTGCGAATACCCCGCACGTTCTTGGGAAGGGGTGCTTCCTGTATCGCCCTCACCCTCTCCTGATCCGGCTGCACCCCGTCTTGTGAGACGGTGTAACCAAGGAACCTAATTTCCCTCAGGCCAAACCTGGACTTCTCCCGCGATAATCTTAGTCCGAACTCCCTTATTCTGGCGAGGACTCGACTAAGGTGCTGCACGTGTTCCTGTTCAGTCTTGCTGAACACTATCAGGTCGTCCATATACACCTGCGAGAAGTCCTCGCCCAGCCCCCTTTGGAGTTCGTCCATAAGACGCTGGAAAGTTAGCGGGGCCCCCTTCAGACCGAAGGGCATTCTCACAAACTCGTAATGCCCCCGCTCCCAAGAGAACGCCGTCTTCCCAACGTCCTCAACATCCATCCTAACCTGATGGTACCCGCTCTTGAGGTCCAGCGTGCTGAACACCGTAGCTCCCGACAGGCGATCGAATATGTCCTCAATCCTCGGGAGCGGGTACCTCTCGTCCACGGTGACCTCATTCAATTTCCGGTAGTCCACTACCACCCGGTATTGCTTCTGACTATCCCCGCTTTTCTTTTCCACGACCCACAACGGACTATTATAGGGAGAGTTACTGGGGCGTATGATACCCTGCCTCAGGAGTTCCTCGAGCTGCCCTTTTATGATCTCCCTCATCGCTTGGGGGTACCGCCTTTCCTTCACATACACGGGTGTCTCTGACTTTACTGGAATCCGATGTTGTGTCCTTCCCGTAGTCGGTAATAACCCCGGTTCCTGATGAAACAGGTCCCCATTTGCTGCTACCAGCCTACTTACCGAGTCGCGAGCACATCCTGCTGCTCCGATCCTCACTCTCCCTCCCCTTCGTCCCGTGACGATTTCGTAATTATACTCTCCCATTTCGCACTCCCATTTATGGCGCCGGACCTTCAACCATATCCCCGCTTTCTGTAAGATATCGCACCCTATTATCAAGTCGTAATCAACCGATAAATTTTTCATGATGTGCGTTGTGACCCCTCCCTTACATCCCGCTATTTCGCGAAGGCTTAATCGCGCTTCCCCCTCCGTTTCACACCTCCCACTGACCGTGGTTACCATGCATTTGCACGTTTCTCGTCCCTCCCAGATTCCCAATTCCTTCGCCCCCCTTTCGCTTATCAACGAGTGGGTGCTCCCCGTATCGATTAGGAATCGAATTCCGGATACCTTCCCTCTCGCCACGGGCAACCTAAACCCCTCTTTCCCCTTTTCGCTGTTGTTTACTCTCAGCGTGCGCGTCGGGTTGCCCCCCTCCGTATCGCACCCTCATTCGTTCCGTCTCCTTCCCCTAACTACCTCGGCTCCCGAGGGTCCTCCCTTCCACGAGTTTCCCCCACTTACCTCGTGTCTCGACGCCGGGGCGCTGCGCTCCGACCGACCACTCTCCTCTCCCGACGACTCTCCGCTGGAGTAGGGTGTCCCGTCTCGCCCTGCCGGTCTCCGTGGGTTCCACTCCTGTTGGTTAACCTCCATAGGCTCCGGTCGGAATCCCCTTCTGTTGCCTCTGGTGTTGCGCCGAGGGCAGTCTCTGGCCATATGTCCTTGTCTCCCGCATTCAAAACACTTAGTTTGACTGCACTGAGCTGCCACGTGCCCTGGTCGGTTGCATTCATAACACCTCCTTTCTTGCTTCCTTCTCCTCTCGTCCTGCCCTCTACCTGTCCGCCTCTCCATGCCCCTGCCAAATCCAGATTGTCTTGGCGGGCTCCTTCTCGCTCTCCTCACATTCCTTACTTCCGTCCAACTCGACTCCGGCAGCCTGGGTCTCAGCTCTTTCCGTTCCCTTGCATCAATAAGCTCGTGTGCACAGTCGATCACCTCCCTGTCCTTCGGCAAAGATCCCGGCCTGTCCAGATAATGGTTTAGCTGGACCTTCATTACCTGTCTTATGAAGTGTAGTCTGTCGGCTGCTTCTTCCTGTCCACAGGTCTCGACCATCTTTTCCACAAACCGGTTGTGCATGACTAAAAGTTTCTCCGCAAAATCGCCCTCCGATTGGCCCTGAGTTGTTTTTTCCTTGATGAGGTAAAACACATCTTCCTCTGGGTTCCACCTACCCCCTCCGTACAGCTTCTTCAATCTTACTTTCGTTTCTTCCCAGGTCAGCGACACGTCTCCCTGTATGGCGTTCAGGACCTTCCTTGAGATCCTGCTCACGAGTGCGGTCTCCAACACGACTATGTCTGAATCTGTGATCGTGCCCAGACCCTTTCTGGTGTTCATCAGAGCTTTGATCTGATCGCCTCCCTTGAGGAAGTGATCTAGTTCCCCCAACGTCCCCGTAAAGGGTTCCAGCTGGCTGATTAGTCCATGGACAAACGATGAATTCTGAGTCCGCACCTTTGCCAGATACATCTGTGATCTCTCCTGCTCCCTGAACATTTGTACGTTTAGACGTTCTTTTTCTTCTATGGCCTGGGCCAAATCCGCCTCCGGCTTAGCGAACTGAAGCTTACCGGGTTGTTCCATTTCCAAGTGTCAACAGTAAACACTAGTGGTCGCGTACTCGCTAAAGAACACAATGCTTACGGCACTAGTATGGGTTCGGATAATCCTTACGACTCCCGGGTTTCGGCACCAGTTAAGATCAACCGAACACTAACGGTAAAAAGGGGGAAGAAGGTACAGACTGAGACAACGATTAGACTGAGAATGGCTTTATTTGTATTCTGACATCTATATATACCTTAGTTAATACTATGAGGGGATTAGCTGGGGAGTCTTACCTATGTTGTCTTCTCGTAGTAGGCTCCCCAGTTAACTTATATATATATACTTGATTCGTTCGAATCTTGATATATGTACCATAGCTCTTAGCTATATAATAAAAGCTACATTAAGAATTATTTTGGTTTGAAGTATATGTCTTTCTGCACTTGTGCATATTTTTGGCAAAGGAGCTATTTGTATATATATATATACTTGATTCGTTCGAATCTTGATATATGTACCATAGCTCTTAGCTATATAATAAAAGCTACATTAAGAATTATTTTGGTTTGCAGTATATGTCTTTCTGCACTTGTGCATATTTTTGGCAAAGGAGCTATTTGTATATATATATATACTTGATTCGTTCGAATCTTGATATATGTACCATAGCTCTTAGCTATATAATAAAAGCTACATTAAGAATTATTTTGGTTTGCAGTATATGCCTTTCTGCACTTGTGCATATTTTTGGCAAAGGAGCTATTTGCATATATATATACTTGATTCGTTCGAATCTTGATATATGTACCATAGCTCTTAGCTATATAATAAAAGCTACATTGAGAATTATTTTGGTTTGCAGTATATGTCTTTCTGCACTTGTGCATATTTTTAGCAAAGGAGCTATTTGTATATATATATATATATAGTTGATTCGTTCGAATCTTGATATATGTACCATAGCTCTTAGCTATATAATAAAAGCTACATTAAGAATTATTTTGGTTTGCAGTATATGTCTTTCTGCACTTGTGCATATTTTTGGCAAAGGAGCTATATGTATATATATATATATACTTGATTCGTTCGAATCTTGATATATGTACCATAGCTCTTAGCTATATAATAAAAGCTACATTGAGAATTATTTTGGTTTGCAGTATATGTCTTTCTGCACTTTTGCATATTTTTGGCAAAGGAGCTATTTGTATATATATATATACTTGATTCGTTCGAATCTTGATATATGTACCATAGCTCTTAGCTATATAATAAAAGCTACATTAAGAATTATTTTGGTTTGCAGTATATGCCTTTCTGCACTTGTGCATATTTTTGGCAAAGGAGCTATTTGCATATATATATACTTGATTCGTTCGAATCTTGATATATGTACCATAGCTCTTAGCTATATAATAAAAGCTACATTGAGAATTATTTTGGTTTGCAGTATATGTCTTTCTGCACTTGTGCATATTTTTAGCAAAGGAGCTATTTGTATATATATATATATATATAGTTGATTCGTTCGAATCTTGATATATGTACCATAGCTCTTAGCTATATAATAAAAGCTACATTAAGAATTATTTTGGTTTGCAGTATATGTCTTTCTGCACTTGTGCATATTTTTGGCAAAGGAGCTATATGTATATATATATATATACTTGATTCGTTCGAATCTTGATATATGTACCATAGCTTTTAGCTATATAATAAAAGCTACATTAAGAATTATTTTGGTTTGCAGTATATGTCTTTCTGCACTTGTGCATATTTTTGGCAAAGGAGCTATTTGTATATATATATACTTGATTCGTTCGAATCTTGATATATGTACCATAGCTCCTAGTAAATCTTTCATGTTAAAAACTAGCCAAGAGGACTAGTAACCTCTCTTATTCTTTGATTATATTAACATTTAAAAATATAGTTATAGAGAAAACAACGATTGAAACTAATGGCACTCAATAGACTTTTTGTACTAAAGGAAGAGAGTCTAATTAGATAATGAAAGGCAAAAGGGTACTAGTGAGCTGTATGGCCAACCTTAACAAAAGCCTATGTTTGCGAATTACACGCATTTCTAACTTATATATAAAACCAGATTTGTTACCGATCACGCGCCCGAGTTTTATGTCAAATTTAAGAAGCGATGGACAAAGGAACGACATTCCCTATAGACTGCTTGTGGATATTGCACTCACTAGTACCACCGAATATAACTTAAAGAAAATGTTAATACTTACTGTATCAGAAATACTTACGGTTAATTGCTGAATGTTATTTTGGCTTATGATTTTGGGATGAGCGTTTACTTGTGTATTGATAGAACCAAGATATCGACAAAACAATATTTAAGAATTTATTTTTGTTGACATTAGCTATTGTATTTCAGAAATATAAATTATGAAAAAAAAGTGTGAAATCATGGAAACATTATTTATAACAATATATTAACATACTTGAGATTTTAATATATGTATAATTAAATATAATTATCTGTAAATTTAAAGGGGCTATGAAGAAAAAAAAAAATAAAATAAAAAATAATATATGTATTTATCTTACAACAGTTCTAGTTTGACAGGTTTAGGGAGTGGCGAAGGTGAGAGAGAGAGAGAGAGAGAGAGAGAGAGAGAGAGAGAGAGAGAGAGAGAGATTACGGTACATGTGTTTTTTCCCTGATTAAGCGTAAAAATGTCCACCGGCCATTCTCCATAGAATTCTATTTTCATTTTTTTATGTGCCTCAAATATTGCCCCAGGATGGACCGTGTCCATCCCCCCTTCCCCTGTGCTACTATTCCGAAATGCTACTGTTGTTGGATTATGTCTTTCTATCATGCAAATGGGGCGAAACATTATTAAAACTTATTGTTATTGGTCGAGCCAACACATGATTTATGAGGCGTATCTTTTCCTCTCAGTTATTACACATTGTAAATATATCTCAGCAGCGAGAACGTAAAAGAAACCCGGTTAATAAATTATGAATAGATGCTTTTGTTGCTTTATTCACCTTTAGCCTCCAATCGACCGTAATTAATGGTAATGCCGCAGAATCCAGCCTGAATATTTATGAGAACGACGGCGAAATAAAAGAATTCTTTCCGATGACATAACCGTTTTCCTGACCCACATATTCTCTCCTCTGCCATTGTTCCCGGAGTCGAGCGAAGGATAAGTGACTACAGGTGTGACGGCGATACTGACGAGACACCTTCGGGAGTATTAGAGCCTGTCGAATCCTCCACTAGCGCCGACTGTTAGCTAACCCTGCGAACTAGAAGAACAGCTGGAATGAGAATTAGCTGAGGATGTTTAGGACGAATTCGAGAAAGAAGTGAAAGTCTCATACGTCCGAATGATATTAATTATCGAAAAGTAGATTCATTTGCAAGTCTGAAACAAAGCTTGCGAAGTGGCTGCCATTACCTAGTAATCAGCCGGCAGAAACTGTTCATTGAATACCCAATGACTTGCAATTAAAGGGAAAGTGTCTTGCGGAAACAAAAACGAGATATTCAATGTTCTGTTCAGTTGGGGAAAACCCAAATAGATAGACAAAAAGGTTTTTGACATAAAGGTCTGCCCTCCTTGTAGGGAGTAACTTACACACCCTTATGTACATATTTAAGGAAAGCCTTCCACGTTATAAATAGGGTACATTGTCAAAAACCTTTATTATAATTATTTCATAACAATAAATAGATATGTGTATACTTATGATATGCTTATATAGGCTGGTGTTTTGTGCAAATAGTATGAGTACGGAAAACCATTTTCACAACAGTAAAAAAAGTTTAAATTAACTTTTCAACAAAAACGTGACGATGGAAGCAGTGGAACTTCCTAAACCCACAACACTTCATAATTAAAATGAGAGACTTCTACTGGCATATAGGATCATTGTTAGCACTTTATGGCTAGGAAATTCTCATTCGCACCAAAGGCTGCAGTGAATAGAATGAAATGAATGAACGCAATAATACCACTTCCAAATTATCTAGACTACTTATCTCCATGATTTCGTCCATATAAACTACCAATTAGTGCTAAAAACATTCAGGACTTACGATGGGCAGAAAAATAACCTTAAAATTTCAGCTACAAATTGTAATTGCCCTAGACAATAAGAAAGAACTTGTTCCCAATATAAAGCAGACCACTGAAACGAGGCTGTTCTGTTGTTATACTTTTACTACTACCAGCGTGTGTTAAAGAGCTGGTTGATAGATACAATTTAAAACTAACGCTGCCATAAGCTGCTCATTACCACCTGGATTGAACATAAGACTTAAAAGCCACCTGAATCAGGGTATAGACTCATAGAAACAAAAATGATTGTTTTTGTCATTAATTTGTTTTTATCCCCAGTTTTCTGTTTATAAACTTTTAACAAGGCAGTCCAAAAATATATAATTATTACTTATTGTTAATTTTTCAAATATTCGGTTTATATGTGTACTCCTCGTAGCTCTATTTAGTAATTAAGTAGAGTGGGTGAATGCTCTGTGAATTTTCTGCAGTCTGTCAGTAAGACTTTAGTTAGCGTGAAGTCAAATAAATGTTGCAATAGGTCACAGATAGGTGGTGTATTTTTGGTATCTTGTTTTGGTTTAGTGTGTCTTAGTCTGATTCTAGTAAATACTACTTCCTTGAACATGTTACCGTTCAATGTGCATAATTTTAGTGGATTTCCTTCCTGTTTAATTTTTCATTGTTTATGGAAGTTTTGTCCAATGCTTTTCAGTTATTTGGATCGTGTATATCGTGCACAGGAGATACAAACTAAGAATCTACATTTCTGAGCACTGACGGATAGGCTCTCCTTTCAACGAGGTACTGGGAAATCGTATTTCATCTGTCTGTTTTTATGTTCTGTATATGTATATGTTCTGTATATGTATATGTTCTGTATATGTGTATGTTCTGTATATGTATATGTTCTGTATATGTATATGTTCTGTATATGTGTATGTTATGTATATGTATATGAATTTCGAAGATATTCATTTTTACGAAAAATGATTCGACCGATTTGTAATTTTACATAGAGGTTATAAAAATTAAGGTTCCCTAAACAATACCTTTAGATAGTGGATGTGGGGCGGATGGTAACTCATTTAAAATAAGGCAACTTTGAAGAGTTCAGAAAAAAACGAAACAATTGTATGGTATAGCAATCTTATGCCCTACTAAGTAATCGTATGGTAATGTGACCCTTTTTTATTTGGACTGCTATGTAATTTGAACTGGAGACTAGTAATGGTAACCAAAATAAATAAATGCATTCCTGATTGCGAAGATGGGGAAGCTTTAGTGTACTTGTTATTTGTATACGAGTAAAAGAATTCTAACAAAAACGTTAATAGCTCACAGATAATTTATATATTTTTCTAATTCAATAAAATTTTGCCTTTCCACAACCACCATCGACCCACTATAATATGAATTGTTGAAGCATATATGAAATGGCACATGATAAACAACGCAGCCTGTATGTTGATGCACCTCATTAGACTAGTAAATCATTTTGCCCTTGAAGATGTCTGTGCAGAACAGTCGAAAGCGTCAGCTCTTTGATAATTAAGACATAGTGGAAATATTACACGTTTGTTTTATTATAAATAACTACCCTGTGTTATTAGCTAAAGAACAGCACACAAATGAAAACTTTTATTTTATTTCAGTGATTGCCTCCCTCTAATTTGATGTCGAATTCTCAAATGGTGTTAATAGTAACCACTTCTTAATCAGTTCCCAGTTCCACATCCTAAGACGGAAAATTTCCATTTGCGGTTCTGGAAATCTTAAGTGGACGACTCCTGATAGGACTGCTCGTCTTTCCTGTCCTAAGTGGGGGTACTTGGATTACTACACCTCTACTCCATTTTTGGCTAAAAGCGAAGACTTTTTAGTCGGTATCTACCCACTTTTAACTCCATAACTATCTTTTGGTTTCAATCCTGGTGTCGATACTAAATACATTATCAAATACCTTTCCCTCCCTGAGTTGGAATACGTAACGGCTTACATAATATACCATTTTTACTACAAATAAATATAAATTTAACTACACAAAATATTAAAATGTATTGATTTCTTAGATTTGGATGTTTTGTCGATTAAGGGTCAATTGGTTGATAAATTGTGGGAATACATTTAAATTTACCCTTAATCATTCCTTACATACATTTGTGTAGTGGCTTGCTTCTAGTACAATTATCAATATAACATTCTTGAAACATTTTTTAAAAAATGAAAATATTTTCAATGTTAGGAAAATTAGGCAAAACCAAGTTCAAGAAAATGATTAACATAAGTTCAATGTGAATTACACAAGATATATATTTGTAAAATTACAATTTCCTTACCCAGCATTAATAATTGTGACTTAAGAGCTCATTCATACCTTGCACATAAATGCACTCATTCAACACGAACAGTTCACACTCATTCCAACGTACAATATAAATGAATGTAATGCATTAATAATTTAATAAAATAAATGAATTTGAGGTTTATTTAAGTATGAATTACTGCTCTATTGGAAAATAATATGTTTTTTTTTGTCTCTTTTGCACGTAAATTTTTTCTAATTTCCTATTTATTTAATGTGGGTATAAAATAGGTAGTGTAATAATAGATGCATGAATGATCTTTATCATATGATATTTAATAGTGTAATAGGGGTAATTATTAAAAAATCTCAGGGTTTTTGACAACTTGGTTTTTAAAAGGAGAAATGCTTAGTTTTAATGCTGTTTAATTTTGTTTGATTGCTTTAACACAGCTTACTAATGGATCTTTCCCTAAATACATATTTTGCTCTTTATTTATCTTTAATATTTCCTCCTCCTTCCTCGCCTTTCTTCCAATAAGGCAATAAACGTTTGAGACTGGTATCATCATGATCTGATAGAAAGATTAATGAGATTAATTAATTTTTTGATAAAGATTGGTAATTTGTATCTATTGCTGTTTGTTTGTTTTTCTGAAAGTGCTCTCATTAGCTTGAAACGTCATTTTCACTATAGTTAGTCAGAATATTTATAAAAGAGAGCTCAATTGTTTACACTACATATTTTTTTTGTTTTTAAAAGTACTGCATAATTTGTTCAAATCGATCAGTTGGTTACGAAAACGGGCATAATTTTAGAAAATATTACAATAGAAGGTAATGTCATAATATTAAAACTTCCGGTAATTATGAATTTGCAGGGTTTGATTGAGCAGTAATGGGAGGGACGTGGTCGGATCACACCAGGGAGTGAAGCTGCATTTCTTATAGATTGAATTTTTTGCCTTGCGCTGAGTGCGATGATCTGCTAACATTCAGGATCTTTACCAGTGCTATATCTATACGCTTGGATGTGAGCATGTCATACCAAAGCAGTTGTAAAAATTATCATTGATAAAAAGATATAGTTATGATGTGAAGGTCCCATTAAAAACAAGCACATCCAATTCTTCCAATCCAATGTCACCAGTAACAATACCAGTTAATGTACCATCTTATATCACAAATAAACCGCCCCATCATGATTACTAAATTCCCACTATCCAAGATCATATTTTCTGAAAATTCTTAAAATTAAAGAGTACATCAGAACCAATTCGACCAACAAGATCTTCTAGGAAGATCACATTAAAGCAACACTCCTAGGAGATTGAAGTCGAAGTGGCAGTGATGTTTTGTAAATATTTATTCACTAGGGGATCTGGTACTGGTCAGTTTTATCCCCTAAGTCATGAGCGTCTGCGGCGATGCGGGTGCGGGGAGGTGCCAATTCTACAGGTGAATCCCTGGGAGACCCCTGGGCTATGTATATTTGCCAATGTTGTGTGATTATAAATTATAAATACGGTATGTACGAGGGAGTAAATTTGTAAATATGGCGTGAATGAGATCTTTTATTAAAATTAACTATTATCCTTTGTGCGACTGCTTTCATTTTTAACATCATCCGGTCATCGAATGATACTAACGCGTGAAATATGATCCCTCTGTTTAAAGCTGGGCTTGTTAAAAATTGAGAATACTCTTCTGATGACAGTATCAATTATCTTTTGTAATTATAGTCTACTTAAGCTTCAAAGCTTACAAAACGGTATTAATCAGAACGCAAAGATCTTTTTTTTGAACCTTACAGGATATGATATTATTAATTTTATTGTTAATTACCCATTATATCGGTAGCTACATTTTTTATTTCTTCTTAATTTCTAACAGGACATTCGCATAAGATTCATTGTCTGCAGATTGAACAGAAATATACCAAAAACCATAACATACAATTGGATAAAGAGGGTTTAGAAAATACCAACGAAATCCTAAAAACCGACCCTTAGCTCTACTAGTATGAAATATAGCCCCCCCCTAAAAAAAATAAAGAATTCTGGGATGGAATTGACTATCTCAACCCGTTAAAGGATGAACGAGAGACGCTGTTTAATGACCCAGTGACAATTCTAAGGTCGCGTGGGGTCACCTACGACCCCAGATAGTAGCAGTCACGAACTGGGATCATGACTGAGGTCATAGTCAAGGTAACTGCTGCTTCTTGACCCCAATACCACCCACTCAGCTCATCCTCTGTTGTACCATTCATTATTTTATATCTTATTATTAGATCATAGATTTTATCAATGTGAAGTACGTCAGTTCAATTATTTTAAAATGCTATATGAGGTGCGCTGCTTAGCAAAATTGAGGGTCTCATTTCACCTGCGAAAACGATTTTAATCGTCGTTTTGAAGACTTATTATGATTATGGTCAACTAAACTTGCACAAAATGAATATCATTAATAAAAACCGTTGTGATCATTACTATGATAGCCACATCATTACTATTAAGATTATTAATATTAGAAAACTTTAATTTTAATTATTAAATTAAATAAATTAACCAAATAATTGAATACGACCCATAATTACTATATACGGTTCTGCTTTTATTTTTAGCATCACTGAGGTATCAAATATATCAAACTAATATGCAAAATATCATGCTCCTAAATCAAATAAGCGTTGAGTTATGGTTGTGAGTTATGGTATATAAATAGTTTATATTATATTTAAAAATAATATACCAAAATCACAATCTGTTTGTGATATTAATAATAATTTAATATAATTTATAAGGACGTTATGATGTTATTTGATACACTACTCAATATGATGGACAAATATTTTACAAGTAATTCACCATAAAGAAAGCTTATAGTAAGATATCATGTCTCAAGGTAGAACTGATGTTTCTTGGAAACTATAATCAACTATTGTTCAAAAAATTATTGTTATTACAACTTTTACGGCCCATTGTCCATCATAATTATTATCGCTGCACCAGATCTATGGAGTCATAAGTGTCTTCAGTTTTGCTACACTTCGTTTTTTCTGTTTAAATTCCTACTGGTCCAGTCCCCTAGTATTTCTAGTAGCTAAAAAGTTTTGATATATCTCTGATTTCAACTTTCCATCTCAAAAAAATTCTCCCTACAAATTCAATTAGTGACCATCAACTATAAAAAAGATTCTGAGGCTAAAGTTGTATGATACTCCATAGCTTAGTGCTGCCTCTGACCTACAATTCGAAACTGACGTTAACAAAGCCATGTTCGTTCTAATAAAAAAAAGGTCTTATAACGAAAATTAAATTAAATTTCTCTAAAGTGACTTATTTATTATAAGGCTGGCTTCAAGAGTTATTAAAATTATATAACAAATAGAAAGAAATTAAGTTTAAAACGACGGCTTAGTGCTATTTTTAATTTGTAAGCTTTAAAACGCAAACAAAACCTGAAATTCAAACAGCATCACATTACAGACGTATTAATTATGAAAATAACGATAGCGAACCCATATATAAACGATTTAAAATAAGGTTAGTATAATTGAACAAACCGAGAGAAATCAATAGCTACGATTTGGGGCTCTTTTTAGTTTAAAATTTTAAAAGACTAAATTTTAAGTTCCAATTACATTATATTAATGTTGGACTCTGATACCAAACACATATATAAATAATTTATTATATTGAGTTTTTGAGCGTGTCGATTGCGTTAATAAAAGCTACTTTTACCAACATGTAAGTATGCATGTACACGTTTTATTACCTCCCTATATGCATTACAGACACCAGGATGTATCATGAAAGCAATATCATTAAAAAATAGCTTCATTCCAAAGAAAGGACCAAGTTCCGCTTGACTGAAGAGCTGTATAGGAAATCCATGTGATTGATTGTGCTTATATACTATTTTCTTGACAAATAACTCATATGACAACAACTTCTATGAGGAAATATTCTTTGGCTCAATTTATCTCGAAACATTCATGATCGTTGCGTTAAAAGCGTCTTTTCTTCCTCGTCCAATCATTTGGAATTGCTTTCAAGAATAAAACTCCCCTCTTTGAATGTGGGATTAGTAATTTTTAGCTTGTATTCGTCTTTTTATGTGTGTTTTACTTATGTGTACCATTGGTTCTTCTTGTTTTATAGTTATTAATGAAATAAAAAAGATAAGATCGGGGTTCAAGCCAGGGCATTCCAGAAGCGCGGTCATCTCTCAGAGCCATACATGTACCTTTTGTTTATTTTATAATTTCGTTTATAAATATATATTAAAAAATACTGTACAGTTTACGTAACGAAATATTGAAGAATTGGAAAAGTATAGTTTCAACTAATCGATTTTATCATGACAGGAAAGTAAATTAATTTCGTCGACTGTCATAATTTATGGCTTCTATATATATTATGTGTATTCTCATTAAGAGAAATATGGGGAAATTGTTCAACAAGGAACAGTATTTAATTTATGGTTCAATGCTAGAAAATGAATATAGCTTCCTTCATTGATAAAAAGTTTTTAAAAACCGTTAAAAAAAACCAATCCTCTCCACTATGATGGATAACGGAACCACTTTACTGTCAGTGAAAAAGTTGTGAACACGATATTATAATGGCCGTTAAAAAGACTTTTTATAATTACACTGTGAATGTTCATGCGTGCTGAGTGAATTTCGGTCAGTTGTGGCATGATCAAATCAGCATGATTAACCGTTAACTGTTGATTATGTTTTAACCACAACTGACTGGTACGTCATATGAGATCATAAAAATTACCTTAATGGAGTCAAACCAAAGGCAACAGTGGAAAATTGAAGCTTCGGAACTATTATTGAAAGAAACTCAACTTTCAAAGAAAATAATTGGGAAATAAATACTTCCTTGAGTCAGCTAATAAAATGAAGCGATAATTTTTTTTTTACGCGTGTAAAATTTCTATTTATCAACAATAACGTGAAATAGGATATTACGTAAATACTAAATAAATGTGTCCCTGTTTTCCGCAGCGTGTATCTAGCTTCGTCAATCATAATTGCACATCCCCTATTACGAAATTAATCCATAAATACATAATTTCTTGGTTAATTCCTAATGTGAAAGATATATTGAGATGAGCTGCCAACCCACAATATTTTTTATAGTAATTATTATATATTTTAAGCACTATTATCAAATAAATGCCATTTTCAAATATTTAACAATAAAAATACACAAGTTCCTGTTGTTAAAATATAAAATAAGTAGTTAAATAATTTTTTTTTCCCCTCTCAGCTCTCAAGCTTTAAAAATGTAGGATAAGGATCTATTTGAAGGTTTGGTGAAGGAATGAAGGAGTGTGGGAGACCTCGGCAGAGGTGTAAATGTCACGGTGCAGTGGTGAGAGTCCACTGATGGGTGAGCCTAGAGTCTGTCTAGGCATGTAGGGCAGGCTCATTCAGTTGGATTGCAGTGGTGGGTGCTCATTAGGGGCTTGCTGGTCTGCCAAGGGCCGTAATATCCACCCTTTTATCTGCTTAACCAGACCTAGTGAGTTGTCACCTTGCAGGTAGTGGTGGAGGTTGCAGGTCACGAAATAGGGGGTTTTGGCAGCGTTTCATTGAATCGAAGAACTTGATGTCACTTTGATTTCACGGAAAGGGGTGTGCCAGAGTGCCGAACGCAAGATATTGTGCTGGAAGTGTTGGAGTCTTGTTATCGTGCTAGTATGGAGAAATCGAAAAAGCTTAGTCCCAAACAGAGAGCTGGCCTCAGGACGTTCTTACACAGGTGGTCTGAACAGTTTCCGACCTCAACATGAAGATGATAACAAAATAAATAAAAGCTAGTGGAATAAAAGGTTTGTTAGGTTGGAAACTTTTCAGACCACCCTCGTATATATCAATGGTTTCAGCCTAAGGGATATAGCCGGGCTTGTGATGAGGTGCTGGAAAGAGTAGTAAGTCTTACGTACTCTTTTTAGTTTCTTCTGCAGATGTGTGCCGAACGTCATGTACCTGCCTAGGTTGATGCCGTGGTAGCATAGGCTATTGGCGACTTTGCAGTCAGTCCCGTCTAAGTTGAAGCTGGTTGAGAGCTTCCTTTTCCCATGCTGGAAGGAGAAGACAATCCCTTGAGTCTTGGCTGGGATCACCTGAATGTTGACGGCTCGTAGCCTGTCAGCAATTAATTGACTGGTGCACTCTGCAGCCTTTAGAGCTTTCGCTGGGTTGAGGCTAGTGCTGTAGACCCCTATATCGTCCGTATACGCCACCACCTCACAGTTGAAGTATGATGCTCCTACTATATGCGCGGTGTATATGTTGAAGATTAGGGGTACACTCCGATGGTAAATCTTGCTGGTAGATATGGTTCCTATTCGCACAGAACACGTTCTGCCTGCGAGATAGGAAGCCATTATGTCCTGTAGTTGCACCGGGAAACCATGTTCGTTCAGACGTTGCAGTAGTGTGTGATGATCTACAGAGTCGAATGTTTTAGAAAAATTGAGGGAGATCGTCGCAGTGACTCCGTTGCTCCGCATGTTCGTTGCTACGTGCTGATGAAGTTTTAACAGATTGCAGTCCGAACTGAGGCCTGCAGCCTGCTGAGGGGGGATATGTCTTGAGAGTCGAAGAGCCTGCCGAGATGGTTGTACAGAATCCTCTCGTAGATTTTTGACAATTGAGTCATCTGACTGATAGGCCTGTAGTGAGCTGGCTCGTATCCACTTTTGGCCGGCTTTAGCAGTGTCACGACAACGGCGTGCTTCCACGTCTGGAGAAAATAGTGTAGTCTCAGTGAAGAATTGATGATGTTCACTATGTGGGATATTCCCTTCCGTGGTGGCTGCTTCAGAAGAATGTTCTGGATGTCATCATCCCCTGGTGCTCTGTTGCCTCTGGTTCGACGAATGCATGCATCCTGGAGGTAGGAGGTAGGGGTGGGGGTCTGCCGGTCGGGCGCTGTGATTGGCTCGCTGTCACTATCCCCCGTCTTGTGTAGTTTGTGGAGATATTAAAAATCCTAATTTTCAAAGAGGTCTTAAAAATTCAGATCTTATAAACAATAACCAGTAGCATGCCGGTGTAAAAAGGAAAAAATATCTGAGGGTCCTCTTTATCTTTAAAACGGTATGCAAACAAAAATCGTACCTGTTTCCTTTCAGAAGTTAGTTAGAAGTTTTATATTTGTTTTCAAAATTATCTAGGTATACTGTTACGAGTACTTACATTGTTATAACACGGTTTACAGGTTCCATATTCATTAGTAAAATCCATTGTAAGTAGTACTAATGTTGGATTTGAGGCCACCTTATCAATTTAATAAATGACTTTTTTAATAAATTTTGACTTAATTCACAAAATATGTCTATCAGCAACTGGACTTCAATGAAAATATTGCTCTGAGTACTTGTTATTTCACCATTTTACCTCGGAAGTATAGCGGGAGTGTTGAAATTCAGAAATTTTTGTGATTTTGATAGCCAAGCCACCAAAGTTTAGCTTATAGCGTTCAAACACTATCTCATAAATATATTTTTCCTCCACGAAATTCCCGTATGTTGACTTTTCCTATGATTCATCTCAAAGTCTTCTCTAAGTGCTCATTGTCACTCTACCTAATGTGTCAATGTTACAAAGTATCTTTCGATATTGAAGTTTGTACGAAACAAGTTATGGGTCCATTGAGAAATGAGCAGCCTAAAATAACATTAAATATTATTCGTTAGGCCAGATTCAATTTGACCTGTTTTTGTTTTGTTGGTACAGAGTATTCATAATGTTTTATGATGTTGGCTTTACTTTTCATGTCGCTTTGTCATCAATGGAAATTTCCAAGTAAAATTTGATGTATCCCTCAGGGGGCTTATGCTAGGGGGAGCTACGGGAAACATTCAATGTTCGACTATGGATTCTAATCTAGAATATTGCTAAAGTATACTACATCTCAGAGCATTTTTTTTTTGTTGCGTTTAGAAATTTGTAGCGTTATTACACGTGGCATTGTTACTTAAACCACTCCATAATGCCCGTATTTTCAAAATGCTGGGGGAATAGATAAAGAACATCCAAGGCATTTTAACTCCGTTACTGCCTGACCATATCGAACGTGCCAACTTGGTACGCCTTTCTCTCGAGTTGGGTACCGTAATCATCAGTCATCTTCAGATCCTGAGATCATCTTATATACAAGTTAATAGAACATAAAAATGAAAGAGGACTGGAGGGAAAGCGACTTGGGTTTATTATCGTCATTACTGCCATTGGTTGCGGATATAGAAGATTCCCGACTCTGGGCGGGTCATCCATATTTCCCATCCTTTTCCAGCCAGGTGCAGGATGTTTAATATACGAGTACTCTAGGGGGTCACAACTAGAGGAAATCTACCTCCTCTATCGAAAATGGAAGTCGTTCTGGTCAATTGAAACCATTATCATTGTTTTCTAAGAAAAACCAATACACTGATCCTGTCAGATTCGAACCCGGACGAATATTATATACATATATATCTAAGCCTGGGGCCTCATTTCATGAAGTGTCTTCGAAGACGTTTTCAGAAGGGTATCCTCAAGTAAACCCCAGCCCCATTCCGATAGTATGAATAAATGAAAGAATTTTGTCTTCTACATGTTGTTGGTCTGCTAAGAATAATAAGGGAAATACACATGATAGTTTTTTTTCTAAAAACACCATTTTATTTTATAATAATTTGCGTAGTAATATAGATTATTATTTTACTAGTTACTCAAGTTTAAACACTTAATAACACATTTTCAACGAGTACATAAATACATGTAATATAAAAAAATTATTTATGCAGGTACTATTTCTAAACCGCAAACTTTTTTTATCGCTAAAATAAACACTATAAATACGTAAGCATGATAACATAGTCTATAGCTTAAAGAACAAAATTAATTTTTCCTGGAGTCATACTCAGAGCTGCAACATAAGTTTATTCAAGCAAAAGCGCTTAGATGAACTTATGTTTATGTAAACGCTGTCATTTAAAAGTGCTCGGGCATAAACAAATTTATTTTTTACCTGTGGCTACAACCAGTCAAAAAACTTACCACTCTGTAGAAGGTGGACATATAGAAGGTGGACAGCCTTGTTGCTTGAATTCCACGTAAATCAGGAGTTCTTATAAATATCGAAAGAAAACTAGATTTTATAAATCACATCGTTTTTAACGAAACTCTAGTTGGAACTGTTTCTTTAGTATTTTTACTTTTATTGACTTCCATAACTACCAAAAATATGCTTTATTATGGGGCAATACTCAAAGAGCAGTGACCAAGCCGCGTGAAACGGGCAGAGGGCGTTCACCCACAGCAATAATGCAAATAATATTAAAATGAATTTGTATGGATAAAATAGTATGTCAATATATTCTAGCTTAGTAGTGAGCAATCTGTCGAATGCGTAACGTGGTGCCGTGAAATGGGACAGGCTCCACAATGGATGATCCTAAGCCGACCGGGGATCAGGGACTTTCTCCAGTTCTCCAGCGGCCGGTTCCCAAGGACATGGGCGGACAACACTCTCCTTTCCAGGCGATAGAAACAGTTCCTGGCTGCTCTACTTGGCTTCCTAATGGCAGCGACAGCAGGGCTTGTTTGTCTCGCCGGCTCCGGGACTCTTCCGGTACTACAACTACTTACTATGCGCATTAAGCAATTCACCTATGAAGAAGTATAGCAATCGGGTTCGATTCACACCTTGCAGAACTTGGTTTTATTTCGCAGTCTTCTCCCTTTTATATAATTGAAACGCTTGCCAGGCCCTCTCCCTTTGGTTCTAACTCGAGTAGTGAATGTACATTCTACAACAGCGGTCGTAAAAATGATAATCTACCTGAGCCATATTATTTAGATATGCTTAACCAAACAAGAAGATATTTAATGATCTGATATTTTGCCATAATTAATATCTCTTAATAGGAAGTATCCTAACATAATTAAATATCACAATAATATAATAGTAAAACACATATTTAATACATTCAAAGTAGTTTTTTTGTGTAAATATTTGGTAATTTGTTAAAAAGGCGATTTTCAGTGAATGCGATGGGTAAGTAAAAATAAATAAATGTACGAGTGGGCAATATTAGGTCTCTTTACTTACAACTTATTCAATTTCGTTTATTCATCTCCCAAAAATTATATTTAGTTTATAATTGATTAAATTAAAAACAAATCGTCAATATAATGGAAAAAAATATGCAATAATCGACTAGTAAACTATGTTGAATAAGTGAGAAATGTCCTGCTTATTTTGGAGTTCTGATTCCTCAGGGTCCTGAACGCCTGCGGCTTATAAGAACGCCTCCATTGCCTTTAGCGATATGGCTGCAGGATTAGTTGGTTGGAATGGAACTATCATAGGCGAGATTGCTGACTAACCACCTCAAATCTACCTCTCCCAGGAAGCGGCATCGAAGTCATGTAATGAAAACGATTTAAAGCACAGACCGATTCGTTTCTGTGCTATTATCCATGCGTATTATGTTTAGAACTTTCACAGTAGAAGCGGTTAAACACTTAAGGGTAGTTAGGTAATTTGGAATGCTAAAGCAATCGCCCAACCCCGTGACCTTTCGCTAAGGAAGAAAGCCATAGGGGGGACCACGCGCTATAATTAAGAGCCTTCCGAGACCGAATATGGAGGAAAAAAACGTTCTAAACAAAACAGAACCCCAAAAGAAAAAAAAGCACAGCGAAGGATTATGTAAGAAAAAAGGTCCGGTTGTTCAGAGGAAAGTCAGCCCGACGCATAAAGTCGGTTGAGCCAGGCGTGTAATCGGACATCGTTGGATGACTAACGCGGCTTACACGGGCAAAACCGGCACTTAACGGACAATGTGTGTCTTTTAACCGAATCCTGCCCTCGTGAATAATATCAATGTTTATTACCCGCTATATATTGTATCAGGGTTCTCCCTCATCACGCATAGATAAATGGAATTAAATAATTGTTTACAGTCTAAGTATCGCATGTTGTAGAACGGATTCAAATATTATTTCATTACATTTATACAACCGGATCTACTCAGATTGGCAAATAAAATAAAACTGACCAACTTTGAATTACAAATTAATAAATTATCTTAGTGGCCTCTCACTCCATGAAACCACACAATCAAACATACATAAGCACGACGCATCATATTGTCACAGATACTCAAATAGACGAATGCTTGTCAAGTTATTTTAGGCTTGTAAGCACACCCATTGGTTTCAAAAGCGATAAAGCAATATTCCTCTGCATGTAGTAAGTATATGTTGCAATCTCTTAAATTGAAGAGGTCTATTAGCAGTTGCATTAGCACTTGAGAATGTCAGTATGTAGCATTAAATATACTAATTTTATGGGTAAACATTGCTATTGATGACTATAAATTTCAATGAATGCGTGAATAAGTGAAATATGTACTATACTTGAAAAGATTTGATTCCTCGGCGAATCTATCAAAAAAACAGATTTTTTTTTAGTGCCACGAAAATTCGCATCTACTGGTTTTTAGGGGTGCTGAACACGAATACGATTTTTTTTTTTTTACTAATTTGAATTGCGTCTCCTGGTTTTGTAACTTTACAATGATCTAAAAATATCTCATACGCCCCGAAATATTAATCTGTTATTCTACATATAAAAACAAATAAAACTATGGATTAATGACCTTATTGTGCACAAGAACAAAACAGACAGAAAAATCGGCTCCTCAGGCCCATAATCGAGAACCCTCAACCCATGTCAAATATTTTTCAACTTTTCTTACTACAAAAAAGGTTTTATTGAAATTGGTGACCCTACGACCGTGACCTCGCAATCTAGTACCTCCTAAAGCTACTACTCGTAAAGTTCCTGAAGCAAAGTCTCGCTCTCTCTCTCCGTCTCTCTCTATCTCTCTCTCGGATAGAGGCGTCTAAGGCGGAACGTTTAGCTACCGCGATTGAGATGTGGACCGATATCTCGATGTTATCTACTCATCGCACCTGAGATAAGATGAGAGACGGCAGGAAGAAGTCGAGATACCCGAGAGCCAGATAGTACGGCACAAAGGAGTTGTGCAAGAGGACCACGCCCAGGTGAAAGTGAAGCGGAAAGTCTGACCTTTGTCAATATCCTCACCTTTCTCTGCAGCTGAGATCGACTGACCATTGCGTAACCTGCCCACTGCATCCGGACCGGCTTTTAATTTGCACACTCCTTTGCCTGGATGTGTATTATTGCCCGCCCGGAATCTCCCGAGCCTTCTGGCAGGTGTTGCGGAAGAAATATCATCTTTGAAGATAGCCAGGGATATAAATCGACTACATTTCTATTGGACAGTGGGGGGGGGGGAGGGTCTGTATTATAGAGGGCTTCCGGCGTGTAGAATTAATCGCCCGGCCAGACGGGAGAGGCTCTACTTTCCTTCAGATACGTTCTACGAAAGCGGATTCAATCGATGTAAAGAAGGAAAGGTAAATTTCACATCATATCAAAACAAATGTTGATTGGTTTTTGGTTGACATACAAAAGCAGGAAGTATGAAAAAGATAAATAAATCGCTTGCTATCTTTTAAGATTTCTCAAGTCTCAACTAAGAAGCTATTTTAAATCTGAAGTGCTGATTTTTTTCTCCGTGGTAGATTGGTAGAATATACAACTGAAATTGAGTAAAACCTAACAAAACCCGTTGTAATGTCCAACTTAATGAATTAATACGTACATGCTTGCACAACTGTTGTTGAGGAAATAATGCTAATTAAAGATCTAAATTAATACATAATGATTTATATTGTTTTAATCATAACATCATAATATGTTTTTTTAATGTCCTACATAACAATTCCATTCTCCACTTTTAGACATTACATGAATGATATTTCAAACTAATTTAATTTTCAAATAAGACTATAATTGATGTGACAGTAAACTGTAAGAAACAAAACTGAAATAATACAGAACGTATAAGAAGTAATTACGTAATACATAATATAAAAATTGAAAAATCATTATTATTACCTAAACAATTTATCTTCGGTGAAATAGACTTTAACAGCTGGGTTTCACATGAACCTTGAACGCTCGACCTAGGGACAAGTCCTCACTTGTACATCGAAAAGAATAGTTTTCGATAAATTTATGCTGGTTAGTCCGTTATTTTTTGTGAATATTCTACAGATAACTTAACCTCTGTTAACAAGTAACTGTTTTTTATGCAATATAACCGTTGAAATAAAGTATATTACCGGGCTACTCTTGTGGGATGGCCAGTACTGGATATCATGAAGGTTTCAGAATGTATACAATTATAAATTTTTTGTGCGCACGATGTACTAGTTGGTTTATGGACCAATTGCCTTGGCATTTTTTCTATTATTAAAACGATTTCATTTACGTCAACAAACGAGTTTTCTTTACGCCTATCTTAAACTAATTTATATTAATTATAGCAATGTACAAAAAAAGAAAGTATAACCTAAAGAAACAATATTGAGAGTTACTCGTGGCACTCTGCGTTTTTTAAAACCTTATTAGATGATAGTGATAAAAATACTAGGTATTTCTAAGCCAACAAGTGCTTTTTAAACCAATTTAAAAAATTTAAATAACTTAAAAATTAATAAAAAAAAGGGTTAAAACTTATTTGGATATTTTTAAAGGCATTCTCTCTCTCTATTGCTTTCTTTTGAAACTTAATGTTTTTTAATCTCCGCAATTATTTTTCATTACCGTCTTCGATGCGTTCTTCACCTTCGGGGAAAATTACAATTTTATTTTTTAAATAGCATCTGAAACTAGGACTTGATAAATCACACAAGTTATACAAATGCTTCCATTTGTTTGTACCCAAATTCCATGTATTCTAATAAATATTAATCATCATTTTCGAGATGTTTATTGAGTTTGCAACTTAAAATTTCAGATAGATTAAATAATATTACAACCACTACCATAGAACATACATACCGAAAGACATGAACATCTCTCCCTTTGTGTTCAGCAATTACTTTGAAACGTCATTTGAGTAAATCTAGTGAATAAAGCCGCAAAAAGAATATTGCCTTGTAATGGTCATCTGGAAGATCCTAAGTGGAGAGCACGTAGATTCCAAAGTGATGAAACAAAAAAGAATATCAAAGGCACCGAGATATTTCATCTGAAGCCAGAGAATTATCGTATAGTTAAGGATAATCGATTATGGAAAATGTTGAAATCGATTTCCACCGGACCGATGGGAAAGTTTCAATGATCACAATCAGAGGATATTGATTGGTTTGGAGCATCATGGATGGCGACACCCCAGTAAACGAAGGATGATAGAAGATGTTTTTCTAGTCATCATTCATGATGATTCCAACTCATCAGAAGCACTTGTGATGTGAGACCGGTCGTTAGTTTTTCCATGTCTACTTTATCCATGATTTTTAACTATAATGATCGTAATAGGAATTACTGAAGATGCTTTTTCTTGGAGTAGGGAAAGTAAAAAAGAAGTATTTATAAGATAAGATAAATTGATTTATCTATGCTTTATTATGTTTTAACTAATTCAAGCAAATCTACCCCCATGGTATGGATAATATAATGCCAAACCAAATCATCATTTATATCTTAAATATTGACTGCATATATTACACTTTTACTCAATCCATAAAAGTTACCATTTGGGAATAATATAAAAATCGGGAAAAGTTAAGAATGAAATCCTGGTTCACAATATAGTGATCATTTAATAAAAAAACTTCTTCAAACGATTAATAATTTCTCCAAATACTACAAACATAAATTATATTTTGGAACTAAAAAATATATACATTTAATGAAGTAAAAAACAAGTCGATTCCTGGGGGAAAAAATTATTAATATTTCCGATAGTTGAAATTTCGGAAAACCATCAATGCTACACCAAGAAAACGTTTACTTAACCACCGATTAGTGTATATTGGGGTCATATCTTAAAAGTCAACATCTGAGATACTATTAATAAACAAGGTGTAACTTAAATGATGTCCAAAACTTAATGAAGTGGTAGAAGACCACAAATGCACCCGAAGTTCATTAGAGCTATGGTCCATTTTCGAACCGGAAAGGAGTAAATTTAAATTTTTTTCCAGTGGCCGAGGAGTGACTATAGGAGTGCTCGGCCCAAAGTCCGGGATCAAAAACCTACTTTTATGTCGTTGCATTTTGAATTATTGTTTCAAGTAGCTGGCCTCTTCTCTCAATAGATTCGGAATAGTCCGTTATCTTCAACTTCCCCCAGACATGCCCAACTATTCCCAAAATGCCTGTTATGGCTCGCAGTCATACGGGCACTGAGCAAAATTTTAATTTACTTATCAGTTCATCATGTTCAGAAATGGACCCAATCAGAAATTAACTTTTCTTTTGCATTTGAAGGCTACTATACTTAACTTAACTTTCTAACACCATTTACGTGTGTATTTTAAGGAGACAAGAGTTTTACATCAGATAATTTTTTTACAAAACTGGAGGTGGATCTCAGCTATTCTATACCTCACCTTAATTAACACGGAAGCTTATCAAACAAGAAAGTTTTTCTAAAAGTGGTGAGTCTACTAAATTACGACTAATCCATGATTTTACGAAAAACAGAACTTTCCGTAATTTAGCCACTTGAAAGCCACCTTCATATTGTTTTAACAAACACAAATTATACTATTTTTAAAAGAAAACTGTATCTAGTTTACGATGCTGTAATTGGAAATTACCAAACTTAAATAGTTTTTTAGTTATCACTTCCCATGCAAGAAAAAACTTGACAACCTTACACCATCCTTATTCGGAATCTGACCATAGCCCAAATATACTTTTTGATTTGTTATCTACTGTCACTTCCTTAAGTTTTGGACATCATTTACGTTACACCCTCTATGATGAATAGTTTTATTGATACAATACCATGTTGGATTGCACTCTCGGCCAAGAATAAATAGTGAATACACTGAAAAATATAAAATCGAAGAGAAGTCCCCAGGATAGGATAATGTAAGTTAGAGTTTCTTAAATAATTACATGACTTTTTTAGTTGTTTGGCACACTTTAAAATCTGAAATTGTTCACGTATATATTATGCAATATTAATTGATATGGCTAGATGCCACCTCAGCTATAGCTGAAAGAGTTCCGATCTAGACGAGAACGTAGTAATAATATTTGTACGTTAAATTATTTAATACAAATTAGCATGCTGCAAAAAAAAAGGAGTTGTTTGTCGTTTTTGTCATTTTCAATAGAGCGTCTGAAGTGGCTAACCAATCGCTACTGTGTGCCCATAACATCTCTTTATAATTCAATAAGACAATTCCTAAAAGTTGTTAAATTACGAACAAGCTTGGATGTGGGAAACGAAATAGAGAGAATTATTCTAATAACCAGGGAGTTCTACGAGGAGATGAATTAAGGTCATTCCTTTTTTGGTTATTCATAGCTGATCTAGAACATGTTTTTAGATTGCAGAACTTTCTGATATTCAAATAAGAGCGTTAAAGATTTTTCTTCAGTTATATCAGGAGCATAGTCACGCTATGTGCTGGTGACAATAATACCAACCTAACGCCAAAAGAAATTCTCTACTAATGTCGAGAAAAAAAACAGGTAACAGTTAACAAGGTAACACAAACAAAATATAAACAATTTTATATACATCATGATGTTCACGGTGAGACAGTATATCACATCAAAATTTGTTGGAGATAATTATGATTCAAGCGACTCGGGCTTATAACGTAAAGTGTCAGAAACAGTGTTTACAATCAGTAGAGACAGTAATTGAGATAAAGACCAAAGTGAACGTCTGTTCTTGGGAAACAAGGAGGAAATTATGAAAGCATGACAGCGAACAATACTCGTGTACCCCCAACCATACGTTCTTTGCGATGTATATTACTTTTAGAAACTACATATTTACATTTCCCTTAAGATAATCTGTGTTCAGAAAACCAGCGAAAAAAAATAATGATATAGTTAGAAACACATATTAACTGTAATATTCTAAATGTTACTTAGAGGTTTTTGCTAAAATTACTAAACATAGACTATTCTCGATACACAAAATTTTCAATAATATCCCGCAACTCATCCCTTAACGATGCGATAATCTGTTAGACTGTAATTCCGTGGAGTCATTAAAATTGTCGATACAATTGAAATATTTTTGGAATTAGTAACGAGCCCCTTAATAGAGTGGCATGATGCATCACACCTGGCTTGATAAGATAGTGAATTCAAGTTTTTCAATTTTTTTTTTGTCATTCTTAGAGTGGAAGAAGACGTTCTACCTAAGCTAAAAAAGTGGTGTTACGGGCGATGGCAGATCTCATTATCACCGCTGATGCAGGGGATTTACAGAGTGAAAAATAATCGTTATACTACGATAGTATAATGTGCAGGTAACGAGCTGATCCAGTTGTTACCAGTCATCTCGTTAATGTATGATTTGCAATACAACTAATGGGGTCAGGCAGTTGGTTAGGTGGGAAATCACAGTGGGTCGTTTCATTCAATCTTACCTCAATGTTTCAGATCGATCACCGCTCATGATGTTAAAAAATTGAGATTATCGATTAACGAAACCGAATTAGGTTGCTGGGAAAGATTTACTGGCAGTTGTCTTTCCTCTGTATGGCTGCAAGTCTGGTGGTATGCACTACGATATTGCACATTCAAATGATCTAATCAATCCCGAATAAGAACACTTAACTCATGGTTTTGATGAAAAATTTACAATACCGTGAAACCCAAGGAAAAAGAAAACGTGAAAACGTTTCTCTGATTTATAAGTTTCCTCAACACTCAGTCCAAAAGTTATTCGAGATAACAAAAAGAGAGTATGTTCAACATATTTATTTAAAATTGTTGATGGAGTGGAGTACTTAATAGCTAGGTGGGTATCTAGACCTGTTTTAAGCCAAGCCCACCATTTCATAGATACATATTACATAAAAAATAATACAAAAATCTTGAAGTTGAACTAGTTCTTGCCAACAGTGCTTGTTAGCGAGAATTGGTTTTTGACTCCGACTGTTCAAATTGATCTTTTAACTTATTTGAGAAGTTATATTGCCTGCCATCATATTTGGCAGTATTATTTTTTATGTATTATCCCTATTATTTTTTATGTATTATCCCTATTATTTTCTCCCTGTCATAAACTCCCTCATTAGACCTTGGCCGGGGAAATTTGCAAAAGGTCAAGATCTTGCTTTCTAGACTCGGCCGAGCACCGGACACAGGATTTAGACTTGAACTTTTAACTGGAAGCGTCACTTTCTTTGAATATTTATGACTTGACTTGTTTGTGGAACTTGGTCTAATGTTGCTATCAGGGGTCTCGAAAGATGTTACGCAAGGTGAAGAAATCTCTTAGGTATATTTTTATATAGTCGCCTTATCCTAATGTTATCTGTCTAGAAAAATAAATCGTGATGCTAATATAATTTCTTGATTGTACCGCATCCAATTTTTTTAATTTCTTATTCCATCGTGAGTATATTTACGTATTATTTGTGAAATTTTTATGGGGAAATATGACAGAATTTAATAAAAGATTCCGCTATGTTTGGTTAGCTTATATTTACTTTAATTCTTGGTTATTGGTATGAATGAGAACATTTATCACAATTACTTATAGCCCAATCAGGCAGATTGTAATTTTATCATAATAAATTGTTGTTAATAAAAAAAAAGAAGAAAATTCTTGGTTATTCTAAGTTGTTCTGACATCTAAAAAGTAAACCGTAAGTTTTCATATACGCTGGATCATTATTTTAATTTAATTTAAATTTAACGACATTAACAATTTAATTGACTTTAAAAGTTCATTAATGTCGTATTTATTTAATTTTAAGTGCAACGTGATGGTAAACGATTTAAGGCACAATACGAATATTGTGACAATAAAATTATTAAATAATATTGTTACATACACATGTACATCATGATAAGACTAAAGTGACAGTGGGCGGATGATCAGGAAATTTACAATAACTAAGTCTCAAACATATATGTTAGTACCTTCAACTAACATGTGAGTAACCTAGAAGGCAATTATAACTATCTTTGGAGAGGAAATCAAAAATGCTTCAGAGGGGATCGTAAAATATGCTGAAGAGTAAAATGTAGATCGTTGGTCACACGAGTTATATATAATCCTAGTTATCCTGGAAAGGAGGAAGTACCTTTCATGTTGCAGGAAGAAGAGGTTATAGTTCCGGGAAGGGTTTATTATTACTCTGTATGGTCTAAGGGATAGGACCATTATACGATATAACTATAAAACTAGTCACTTCATCTGTGTAGAAAGGTGATCTCTCGACTAGATGGTGACTTAAGTGTTCCAACAGGTAACAGGCTCCGTTTAGCTCAATATGGTAACTAGAGGAGCTCCAATGAAGTGGTCTGCTAATCCTTAGTGATGTGAACCACTTACGTTTTATTGTCGTTAAATAATCATCATCACTTTCAAACAGATGTGGGGGGCAACCGTCACTGCCTGCCTGTATGTTTTCTCTGCGATAAGAACCGTAAAAATAATCAGGCTTATCTGATATTTTAAATACATGCAAAAACATCTTGGTCCGACCTGTATCTACTTTCTTAATAATACTGGTTGTAAATCTTTGGCTGTGACAAAGTTGTAGAGAGACATAAGGTTTATTTCTTAATACAGTACCGGGGTAATGACAGGAAAAGTATTCCCGGATAATCGGAAAATAGCCTTTAAAGTTTGAAACAAATAAACAAAAATCACCTGGAAATCATAAAAATTCATTGAACATAACTTACCGAACAGGGATAAGTGACAGCAATTCACAGGAAACTTCAAAAAACATTTTTAACAAAAAGAAAAAATTAACAATAGCTACAATCAACTCCTATTATTGACAATACTAAACAAATTCAAAATAACATTCCATTCAAAAGAATTAAGGATTAAATAAATATGTATACATACTCACATATATTGCATTTAAAAAAAATGATTTTACAATCTCGGATGATTCGGTTAATCGAGGAACGGATAATAGAGGTTGTACTTTATATACACAATCAATAAATATACTTTGCTTATGATATGATGACATAAACATGTTAAAAAAAGATCAAACATGAAAAAAATCGGGTTTTTATCAAACTATCTAACTATCTTTCCCATGTCACTGATCAGAAACTATTTATGATTTATTTTTTATGGGGACGTCAAGAACTATATCTTAAATAAAGTCAAAAATATTAATGCAGTGGCAATTCAACTCGGTGACAAGTCCTTGACTCTTCCAATTCTCACGGTCTTGTGCGGCCACTATGCAGTTCTTTCGTCCTTTTGTGGACCGTGCATCACCTGCATCTTGTTCCATGGAGCACTTCAATTATTTGTTTGTCATTGTACCTGTACTACTATCTTTTAAATCCTAGATCGTTCTTCGGGTCTTCTTCTTCGCCGTGTCGTTTGCTTCCAAAAATTCTGCGAATTATCTTCACCTCAAGTCTCTTTAGGTTCTGCTTACTTGTTTTGAGTAGATTCCATTGAGTACCATCCATGAGTAGATGGCCTATCACAATACCATGGTTAACTAGACTGTTCTGATCCATAAACAAGGATCGGTGAAAGGAATAATTGTTTTGTAGAAGCGGATTTTGGGCTCGTTTGATAGCAGTGATAATGTAAGGATTATCCTTCTTGAAATCTGTCAATCCAAGGTTGCTGACTTTTTTATCTCTTATTGATGTTGTCTTGCAAGGTAATGACGTTTATTTTGGGAGCCTAAAAAATAAATCATATATTAAATTTGGTTCAATTAGATTTCAATAGGAATTTATGAGGTCAATATAGTAGCTATTTACACTTATTACTAATAGATTGTTCAGTTTTGTATAAGTACGACATAAACACAATTTTTCATTATTAACGTAAAAAACATTTACTTCTGATCCTTGGAATGACTATTTCTTAATAAAACTTAATACTTTGAATAAATTGCATTGCAACTCTCTAGTCATTTAGTAATTTAAGATGCTTTGCCCTGCTTTAATGTTATGTCTATACCCAGAAAAATAATGATTTCTCCGTGAGCTGGTGTGTGTATAACATATTTCTGTACATGCTATCAACACAATGCTAGCAGTACAGTGCCTATGAAAAGAATTACAGAAAATTGAATAACCTCGTTCTTAAAAGGGATTCAATCTTGATTAAAAAAGGTATGAGTCCGAATTACATAAGCGTCAAAAAGGCCTTTTTATTTAATAAGGGGCTTGTGAATCTTTGTTATGCCTTTGAAGGTTACGACATATGAACCCTTTGTGAAAGTGTAACCAGATCCAGTTATAGCCTCATCATCAAGGGACCAAAACAGTTTCATAAGAGGCATTGTAATCCTTAACCTTCCAGGAGCCATTGTCATCCAGTTGCAAAAGATACCATCGACTCCGGCCCAGGGGCCATGGGTGTGATGGCATCGCCTCATTTATTAAGGACACGTTCAAGGAACCTCGTTATAACCTTATGGGATCGAGTGACATGTCAATACTTCCTCTTTTATCCTGACATTTCTACCGCCACAAACGATCAATTGAAAGGGATCCCTTATGGGGTAGACGTTTGTGCAACTGCTTCTGTCCTAAATTCTGTAGGTTACTTCTGATTAGCATATTTCAGAGGATAGCTTACTTTTCACCCCTTAATTTGAGTAAATACGCGTGAATATAATTATACAACTAAATATTGAGATAACAATTAGTTTATATTTGATGTCATAAGATCAAGATTTCCGTTAAGCCTGTGGACACGAGAGTTTTAATGGGTTCTGTGCATTGTATGCCACAAGGACACATAATAAATATTATTTTGTTACCAATTGATTATGAAAGAAATTATTTTCAAATTAGTAATTAATTAATGACACTTTATTGTTTTTCGTGAGCCCATCATTATCCAGTTCAATTAAACCTACCAAGTGCCGGGGCTCTAAATCAGGGGTGTCCATCTTTTTTTATAACGCGTGTCACAACCAAGGTTTTCGGTTGAGGCGAGTAGTGGCTCCCTTGAGCGCCCTTACGTGTGTCGGGTCGTCACTAGGGGGGTGCCTGGTGACAAGTGCGGATTGTTCGAGTTTATAACCTGGACAATCGTTCCATGACGGCGTTACTATCTGACTCCATTTATGATAGGTATGTGCCCTGACAATGCACTATGTTCAAGAGAAGAGTTCGAGCGGAAACCAAGCATCACCGAGTAAAGGTCCCGAGAGTCTCGCGAGAGACTAATTAACAGGGCCAGGAGCCCTGCCTTAAGTACCCTCTCCCCTTGCCTGATGGGAGGCTGCAAGGGTCTAAGCCGGCGGTGATTCCCACGCACACCTGCGGCGAGGAACGTGACCGCCGCCTTATTACCCGGCCAGAGGACAAGCCCTGGAGGTAGAGAGGGCCCAAAAGGGTTGATATGTTTATGACTGTTTATTACCTGTGGTACCATCGCGCATCTGGCATTAGGCCCGGCGGGTACCTGGCTGACCCTGGTTGGGTTGGGCACCCCTGCTCTAAATAAAACACAAATTACGTTTTAATTACTAATCGGTCCGTATTAATTACGGATCGGAGCGTCTTGATGTTTTATTTAATACCCTACATAAAATTATAGTAAACCTTATTTACCAAAATTTTTAATGAAATAAAATTTATACAACGGCATCTAAACCAGTGGATGTTATCATGTCTTGGCCTGGCAAGATTGCTAAACTGCTAGAGAACATCTACGTGCGAAGCTTCTGACAGATGTGATCTAGTCAGCGTGTCTCACTACAATTTCCTCGTCGTCTACTATGGAGGTTTTTAAGAAGAATCTATGATTGCGTCGTAATTTCTATATTTGGATGTACGTGTAGTCTGCTGTATAGGTACTACATTTGTGGGTCAGAGTGTATTGTCTTGGTTCAAAATGTGTCTGGGAATTTCGACTTTTTTAATTGTATTTTTTTACCTTGGATTTGGAAGCGGTGTCCCTACAGTTCATTCCCGTATCCCCAAACAGGTTTCATTTTAGTTCTGAGTTTGGGCACTGACCGTTGTGCGTCGTCACGGGGGAAGTATTGAGGTCCATGGTGAGGGAAAAAGTCGTAGGCTTTACTTTTACAAAGGCTTAGTGGCTGGTAACGTCTTTGATCTATCTGACTCTATTTTCTTTTGATAGTTGCGTTTGCCCCAACAGTGCACTGTCTGCAGGATTAGAGGTAGGTACATGTAAGGTGTTGTGGTATTTTTACGGGTTCTTGGAGTGCCACTAGCTTACACTCAGAATCTTAGGTTAGGCAAAGGCCAACCCCAAGGGTGAATGTGAAACGTATGGAGACAGATTGAACCACTGGGGGAGTGCCACTAGGGAGGTAAGTGTTCCAGAAGCCGTAGTACAAGGAAGAGCTAGTTTTAGCAAGACGAAGCTAGATAATTCCACTGAGAAAGTTTGGAGTCTGACAGCGCCGGACTTCCAAGGTTAGGCAGGAGAGATGCAGCAATTAAAAAATAAGAAGATGATTTTGAAACTTAAATGCAACAACGAGTACCAGACCTGAGGCTCAACTGGAACTGAATGTCTGGTCAGCCCAGAATCAGGGCTATGTATAGCCAGGTGGCAGCCAATCAGAACAACGTTTGTTTCGGCCAATAAGAACTGGGTTTACTTGCTGCAGCAATGACCTGGCACTCCTAGTGGTGGCCTGAGAACTGGCCATATCTCACTGTTTATTAACATGAATCATTATTTACAGAGTTTTGTTTTACCATGGTACAGTATTTCCATTATCCTGGACGATATTCAATGTCATTCAATTTGGACTGTACGTATGTGGATAATTGTGTGTTGTCTTGATAAGATGAGAGGATGGCGGTGTGGTCTCCGAGGTGTGTCGGAGTGTTTGTGCTTGGTTTATGTGGTGAAGAGAAAAAAATCTTGGGGATCCTCAGCTTTTGTAGGTGGTGGTGCAGAAATATGATTGCCCGTAAGGCCATGAAATTTTCTGCCTTTTGTGTATGCCCTAATATGAGACAATATAAAAGAAAAAGTATTTTTTTAACGTATTTTAATCAACTTAAAATGTTTCATTTGCTGGTCTACTAAGTCCTGGGAATCCGTCAAAATATCACGGTTCAAAACTTTTGGAACAAAGTGTGACAACAGATTAGTTTGATAGCAAACTAACTTTTTTCTTTTTTTTTTTTTTTTTTGCCCCTACCTGAGGTGTAAGCCACATACGGGGTTTCCCTTCGAGCCCGTGATGCAGGCTCGGGGATCGGTTATCAAACCCTCGTAACTCGGGGTCTCCCTGCTAGTCTGTGAGGCAGACTCCAGGGGCTTTTATCGATGTCTATGGTGCGTGTTTTCCAGTGCAATTGGGGTTATTGCACCAGTCAGCGCACCTTGGTAATACTGTGAAACCGTCTTTATTGGTTTATCTGTTATACATTACTTATATCTAACTAACTTATGCTATAAAGTATAACAATAGTATAACAACAACTAACTAACAATTCTTGTTTTCTTTTCTTTTCTTATATAACTTACGACTATCTATGTTATTTATTAACAATATTTCTTATGTTCTACGTTGAAAGTTTTTACATCCTAATTATTACTATCTACAGTTTACAAACCTATTAACTATTGTTTATTAACTAACTGCTATTGTCTAAGGGATAAACGGCTGCGAAAACATTACTGACACTAAAGTTGCAGAGTGGGTGATGTGATGTTGGACAAGAGCCAGTAGATGACAGAATTATAAACATTGTTCAAGGAAAGGAAGAGGTACCAGACTAAAGATTCAAAAACCATTGGCGAAACACGCATTTCTTCCACAGAGGGATTGTATGCATTGAACGCTATAACTTATTATTATTTTTGACGTTGCATTTTTGGCAATTTGTGGAACAGCACGACCATCACACCTGTTAATGTCATGCTTATAAGAAGGCACAGGCAAGACTTTGGCATGTCCGGGGAAGGTTGAGAAAAAAAACAAGCAACTTTAAAACAAATATTTTGATGTGAAATTGTAAAGGTTATTCTAAATATATACTCGTAAATTAGTTTTATAATTACCTATGTTTTTCTTTATTTCGTATATACTCTAGTAACTCCTGTCATATATGGATCACCCCCACCCAACCGCATTAATCCGGATATAGAAGAATATACTGGATGTTTTGTGGGGATAAGATAGAATTTCCATGTCACTGTGACGTTAAATGAGACTCCAATGCAAAATTCCCCAAAAAGACCCGCATAGACAGGTAGACAAACACACCGGTGAAAACTTAAGGTTTTCTGGTTTCGATAAAACCAAGGAAGCCCTATAAACGAAAAAAAAAGTTCTCTCGAAGGAGGTAGGATTCAACACTCGTTCCTAAATGATAATTTCTAAACTGTAACGGCGAGGCTCTATTTTTATTCAGGTACGGCTAGATCGTATTGTTGCTATTTTTTCTTCACTTTCTTACATAAATAAATGGAGAAGGTAATGATCCATTGGTCAAGTAGTCTGTTGACAATGTTGTAAACTGAATTATATTCCAGTCAATATAAGTTGTAATCGTTATAAAAAGTTTTCTCCGGTAGAGGAAGTCCTAGGGTGTAAACACTAGTCCTTTAAGTATAATATATATCCGCGCAAGATTATAACCGAAGAAGCTAGTCGAGAAAGTCCACTTGGGACGGTGACCTAATCGGTTTTAGTGCAGGCAGTAAATTACTCGCTTCACATTTTCCCTAGGGGGACTGGATGTGACAGCAGATCCGGAGTTGATCCTGTCCCTTCTTGTAGATCGTTCTCAGTAACACAGCTTTCACATGTTTTGGTACAGCCGATACTTCATTCTTCCTCACCTTTCGAATGCATTAGGCAACCCAAGATAAACCTAAACCATTTTAAACTTTATTTCATTTCAAGTTTGCATCTTTATTAGGCTCCTTTGTTGCGACATATTGTACAAGATCGCGATGTACAACTTTCTTTTAAAGTAATATTTATACTTGTTTGATTTTTTTTTTTTTTGGGGGGCATTATGTGATATGTTTAGATTATTGCCCATGAAAGACCACTGTGAAGAAACAAAATGCAAACCTCAATTGGCCGGATCGAAATTGCGTCTTTGAGCACTGGTTTGGTGAGGAAAGTAAATGAATAAATAGAAACCATAGGATTAAATAGGAATTCTAATAGAATGTTTATAGAACTTCGAATGGGATTGTTGTCATGGTAAAACTGTGTCAAAAATAAATTATGCATTCAGATTAAACTAATTGACCCTTTGACCATTAACCTTAAATTTTTTTTTTAATTTTTGCCAACTAAAATTTGTTTATAGCGATTATGAACTATATATATATATATTTTTTAAATATAAATAAAAAATGGCACAAGGTGATGAAACAATAACGAGAGTTACTGGTGGTACTTGGAGCAAGTATCCTCAATAGTTGTCAATACTTATCCATTTAATTTGCCATCGAACACTGTTTTATTTTCTCACCTAATTCATGTTGTTATACCACAAAAAAAATATACATACACTGAGTAATGCAGGTTGTTGCTGAGTTCACATTTCCCTTTTCAGATGGATTTTCTAATTTTTATGGAGTCTATCGTAGATCGTATATACCGACTTACACACCAATGAACCAGACCACGAACGAAAAACGATGTAACCGCATAGGTATGCAGGTATTTAGTAAAAACTACATTCCCTAGCACCTTATTCAATATACCTCATCGCGTTCCTTAGAATAACGAAGAAAGAATAAGTATAATGAAGTGGTCCACTTGTGTAAGCATTTCCTTGAAATAATATTGTTAAATTGAGACTGTCATGCTTAAAAGTATGCCTTAGACGTGCTGCGATAGGAACTGGCTGCTTAGAAAGTTGATCTTTTAAAATTCACCGAAATAATTTATGGACATTAGCTCATTGGATGTACACCTTTGACATTTAATGCTACCCGCTAGATGAAGTGAATATGCGTTCAAAGATTCGTTATCCATTCCTGGTTTATTTGAAGATTTACTTTGAGGTTTCAGTTCTTGGTCGACGCTTACTCAGCCTAGAGATGATAAATAAGCATATACTCATTAAAACTGAAATAAATAATTTAACGGTATCAAGTATAGCAATAACTGCGCTAGTACCTCAGCGCCATCTATTTTACCTCTTCATGAGGTGCTGCTTACACGAATAAAGTATAAAAGTTTCAAAGACTTTTTGTAAAAATATCCAACTAATGCAACAATACATAATATTTATTTGTAATTACAATCAGTTGAATAATAATGGGTCGTTTATTATTTTTATAATCTTTGGGGCATGAAGTAATGGTTTAATGGAAATATATCCCATCTATTTGAACCCTTAAAGCCTCTATATGAGCCTTGGTTCACAATCAAATTTCGAATACTATTTTTAGGACAGTTCAAGTGTCTAGTATGGCCCACTCGAATCAGTTTATATAAATTGCAAAGGGGAATGGTGAAAAAAGCAAAAAAAGGGAAATTCCATGAGAGGGGGAAACATTATTTAAAAGATGATTCAGATCTTGAGTTGATAGGCAATATATTTAAGGTAAGGGTCTAACCATTAGATCTAAACTAAGCAATAATTTGATATGAAGAGCAATTGTTCTGCTCACGTGTTAGGTTACTTTTCATTATATGAGTTGGAATAGACAGGTCCGCGATGTACGGTTTTGTCGTTATGGCAGAAAAATAAAGAAAACTGTTAATACAGCAATAATAACAATCACCAAAGTATTGTTTAAATAAATAAGGGCGTTAATCAATGGTTTTTTGTTTATTGAAATGTTTTTGCCTACTTATGGTTGCTATAGTACGTAACAGTAATAGACGATTGCATGTTGCCGTTGATAAAAGGAGAAGTGATGTGCATATTGTTGTAAATGGTCAACCCAACAGATTTATCTAAGTACAATCTATCAATCTTAAATAAACACATTCGTTACTACTACGGTTCTCTTAAGCCGCTTATAATTAATTAGAGTGCAGAGATCTTTAATTTGATACATATTTTTCAATCGATAGTCAACAAATATTTATTCTTTTTCACTCATAAATTGGCCAATGTGCCTTCATTACGTTCCATGAGGCTGGTTTTATTTTAATATCACAGGGCATCAAATATGCTTATATGCAGACTATCATGTCTCTAATAAATAAGCTCACATGTTAGGTTGCGAACATTATTGACAGTTATAACGATTTTTTGTAATCATGATTGAACAACTGAAATGAAAATTGTATGTAGTTAATCATTGTGTCAATTTGATACCGTATTAAAATTATGGACAACTATTTCTCTTTATACCAACAAATGAATTAATTAATGAAACTTAGACATATTTTGTTAAAGGCATAAAAAGGCTGCATTATTCATAGTTACGAGGGTTGTCTGAAAAGTTTCCGACCTAACAAAGCTTTTATTTCACTAGCTTTTATTTATTTTATTATCATCTTCATGTTGAGGTCGGAAACTTTTCAGACCACCTGTGTACCTTATACCAAGTGGGACATCAATGTCGATAGATTTAATAGGGAACTTGTAAAGAACAGAGAGACATAAATGTGTATAAATTTGAGGCAGGTACATGAATGTTAACGGTTTTGTGAAAACATACAACGAAACCTAGAAATCAAGAAACAAAAATCAGTGCAAATAACTTTTCAATTAACGACTTCTAATTTGCATGAGCTCCTTCTCACAAATGGCATCAGGTAAATTATGAATTAATGAACAGTCAACCATCGCGACGACTGTTGGCCAATTTGTTTCGCCACACTAAGGTTCAATTGCTTTTTTTTTCTCTATGAGGTTGTTCAATTATTTTAATTACATAATATTTCAGTCTTTATCTACAACTTAATTAATTCATGTAAATTGCAATTTTACATTCTCTTTGGCGAACGTGAAATGAACAAGATTAAAATGCATTTAGACAGTTAAGGTGAGGAGGCACGCAACGCTCAAATCGGTCCGGAATATAAATTTAGATTATTTGCCCCAGGTTGCCTCACACTTTTTTTTTCATTACAGGTGAGGTTATAGGTTTTTTTTCTCGGCTAAAATCGTGTTATCTCAGTTATGGACACCCACACAACTCTGACATGCATACTTCACATAATATACACATGACAAGGAAGGTTAAGGTCATTTAATTGGGTCTGTATGTATTTGGCTAATGTTGTATTGTCTTAATATGATGAGACGATGGGGAAATTGACAGTGTGTCTTTAATGGTATGTCGTTGGTATATATGGATTTGAGGAAAGGTCAAAAGCTGCTACCTTGGGGAAACCCTTATTTTATAGGGGATAGTACCGCATTTTAAAAGTGAGATTGCTGTCCTCAGGAAAAAGTGCATTTATTCTGTATTAGAGGCCTTGATGGCACAATTTATTGAAGATTGATTAGATCATTTTTACGACTACTACGGTGCCTGACACGTGTTTGTATCCTTGCCCAATAACATGCATAAGAATTCACCTGTTGATTGGAATTGATGATCGACAGCGAAGAGAGTAGCGGTTTCCTGACTGGTATATCACCTAGTCACTTATGTCTCACCGCAGCCCGGCCGAGGATAGCAATCCTCTTCACCTACCGCAGAAAATTGCTATACCACCCAGACCTGTTAGCGCAGCCAGGAATGTCTGTTATTTGACAGATGCCATTTGTAACGGGGCTATTCTCTTTAGCTTTCATTCTGAGGAATATTTCCTCTCTTCGACTGTTTACCGGTAATGTGAGATATTAGAGGCACGATCAAAACCAATCTATAGCCCAGGTGTCACGGCGAAAATCACTGATTAGGATCATTCCGGGATTCTCCTTGCAGATCCTTTCTCTCGTACAACTGTGAAAAACAATTTCAAGGGAACACAAACTAGTTGGTTCATAGATCAGTAGCCCCACTATTTTTTTTTAATGCTAAAAATATGTTTTATCTAATTTCCAATAATAATCTTCAGGTATACTTCCTGAACATAATTAAATATCCAATTACAACCGATAGTTCTAAAAATTAATGTGAAGCTATATCATTGGAATTATATTTTATTTAGCATCTTTAGCCTGTAGGTACCTGGAAAAATCAGTAATTTTAATCCTGGGTAGCTTGTGATAGACTTAAGAAATCGTAAACGTCAGCAAAACCGGCCTGACTTTTCCAAGTTTCTTTTACCCTTTTGAAGTTCAAACAGAAGCGAATCAAGTTATTAAGAGATTTTAGATATAGAAAATTTCAGATTTATTAAATCATTTAATAACTAGTACTACCCTACAATATATGGACAAATAGGCAATACGGAATTTTTCTTTGGTCTTGACAAAAGAACCAAATATTTTTTCTAAGCTTATGTTATTTATTATCCATTGTTATTAAGAAAGAACTTGTGGTAACCAAAAATAAAGAGAATGGCATGAAAAAAAATACATGTACCAACGAAAAATGAGTTTGTGGGGTAATTAGGTAATAATTGTTCGCAAAGTAATTACCAATCCCTAAGGGAGATGATATACTTTCATACAGATAAGGCACTATCGACATTAGTCTCTGTCTAAATATGTTAACCGGCAGTGGTCGTCAAATTAATCTGTAATAAAAAAAAAATCACGGTGGTTTTTCCTGAATATATATATATATATATATATATATATATATATATATATGTAAAGAAAGTAAGCTTTCTTCAATTGAATTAGCAGCGCTTTGTTATCACGCGCGTGCTTCAGTTGGCTACCACTAGGTGGAGCTAGCGACATATGACCAGGAGGTTTTTAAAAGGCTTTCCAGTGTAAACAATTAAGTAAAGTGCAAACAGTCATAACAATAAACTGTAATTGTTGTTTCTTTTGTTTTACAGGTATGAATTAATATTTTATTTGTAATAGTTGTAAACTAATTATCAATTAAATAAACTTTTGTTTTACAGAGAAACAGATTACTTATTGTTATAATAAGAAGACCTAGCAACCCTTATAAAACAACAATTTGTTTATGATGTCAAAACTGCACTTTGAATTTACGGTAGTGACTTCACCAAAAGACAGTAAAGCCAATGCAATTGCCATCACCTCAATTGGTACAGGAGATGGAAGAAGATATATATTGCCAGAAGAATTCAAATATATGGAAGATCATGTGGAGTTGAAAAAGACAAGTAAGTACACAAAGTTAGTTAATTCATTAAACAGAAGAAATCAGATAAGAAGAGTGTGGATTACAATGACAAAAGAATTAGAGGGCACATACATAGATGAAGATGGAAATCTGCAATTTAAAGATCAATATTTAGAGGAAATAAATGAGGAAAGTACAAACAAAACACAAGATCATAGTCTAAAGGAAATACTAGAGAAACTGATAGAAACAACACAGAAGAAAGATAACGAGAAAGACTTAAAAAAAATATCAGAAAAACTTCTCATAGAAACATTTTCAAGCAAAAATACTAATGCTAAACAGTGGATAGAAAGCTTTGAAAAAGAGTGTTCTAGATTTCAAATAGATAAAAGTGAGGAAAAAATTGAACTAATGAAACTATTTTTTGATAAACCAAGTTTAGACTGGCACTCTTCCACACTCATAAGACTAACAATAAATGCTGGTTGGTCTGAATGGAAAACAAGATTCTTAAAATGTTTCACAGATAATGGATGGAATAATATAACCTATGCACTATCATTTAAATATCGAGAAGGTTCGTTAACGGATTATGCTTTGAGGAAAGAGAAACTTTTGATAGATTTTAACAAAGATATGGATATAAAGTCACTTATAGCATTAATAGCAGTAGGGTTACCAGAATTTATATTGAATAGAATAAACAAGGAAAAATTAAAAGAAACTACAGACTTATTTAATGAATTGAGACAACTTGAATGTTTAGTAAATAAAAGAAATTTTCAAAAAAAACCTACATTAGATTCTCAAAAGAAATATGAAGTAAAGATACCTTGTAAAACGTGTGGAGATTTAGGTAAAGGTGTGAGATACCACCCAAAAGATAAATGCTGGTTCCAAAAACATGAAGAAAGTAGAGAAAAGAACACTACACCAAAAAAAGTAAATAACAATTCTATCCTAGATGTAGAAATATATAATGAATCAAAAAACGAGTAAACACACCACTAATTAAATTAAACATTGTATTGGAAGATAAGATAAAAATAGAAGGGATCTATGACTCAGGATCTCAAGTTTCATTAATTAATAAAAGATTAATAAAAACTATAAAAAATAATAATATAGATAAGAACAAAATACAATTAAAAACAATTAGTGGTGTGGCACTCACAAAGGGATTAGCAAGAATAAAATTAAAAATTTTCAATATTGAAAAAGAAGTAGATGTATTTATTGTAGAAAATGAGACTTTTCATGATTTTTTGATAGGCCTAGACATAATAAAGGAATTTAAATTAAGGCAAGACGAAAATCTAAATATAAGCCAAAAACAATCGCAAAGAAAAGATATAATAGAAATAAATTTTAATGAACATATTAAAGAGAAAGATTTTAAAATAAATTTAGATCATTTAGATAATGAAAAAAAATTCAAAATAGAACAATTGATAGAAGAATATAAAACAATATTTGCTAAAGACAAGTATGATATAGGGACTGTGAAAGATTATGAAGCAAGAATAGATCTCTTGATGGAAAAATTTTGTAGTAAAAGACCATATAGATGCACAATCGAAGACAGAAAAGAAATAGAACAGCAAGTGGCAAAACTATTAGAAAAAAATTTAATTGAAGAATCGTATAGTCCATTTGCTGCACCAGTGACCCTTGCATTAAAAAAGGGTGAAGGAAAAACCAGATTATGTGTCGATTTTAGAGATCTGAACAAGATTGTCACAACCCAGGCCCAACCTTTTCCGCTAATTGATGATTTAATAATTAAAGCTAGAAATTGTAAATATTTTACATCACTGGACATCAATTCAGCATTTTGGTCAATACCACTAAGGATAGAAGATAGAAAAAAAACAGGCTTTATAACCCAAGAAGGACACTATCAATGGACTTGCCTACCATTCGGTTTAAAAACAGCACCAGCAATCTTCCAAAGAATTTTATCAAGTATACTAAGAAAAAATAATCTAAAGAACTTTACAGAAAATTATATAGATGACATATTAATATTTTCAGAGACTTTTGAAGATCATATCATGCATATCAAACAAGTTTTAGAAGCCATAATAAAAGAAGGATTCAGATTAAAATTAAAAAAATGCACGTTCGCATCAAAATCAATTAAATATCTCGGACATATAATAGAAAATAATACAGTAAGACCAATTAAAGACAATTTAGTATCAATACTCAATTTTCCGACTCCAAAAACGCAGAAGAACGTTAGACAATTTCTAGGTAAAATAAATTTCTATCACAAATATATACCAAAAATCTCAACAATACTAGATCCACTACATAGATTGTTAAGAAAAGATATAAAATATAATTGGTCTGAAGATTGTGAAAAATCATTCACAGAGATAAAAAAATTATTGTGCTCTCAACCAGTCCTAGAAATATTCGATAAAGATTTACCTATTAAGATATTTACAGATGCTTCAATAGAAGGTATAGGTGCAATACTGAAACAAACCCAACAAGATGGAAAAGAAAAACCAGTAGCCTATTTCTCAAAAAAATTAAATGAGTCGCAAAAAAGAAAAAAAGCTATATATTTGGAATGCTTAGCAATAAAGGAAGCGATAAATTATTGGGAATACTGGTTAATTGGAAGAAGATTTGAAGTTTATTCAGACCATAAACCGTTAGAAAACCTTAATATAAAATCAAGAACAGACGAGGAACTAGGTGACTTAACATATTATTTGTCTCAATTTGACTTCAAAATTACATATATACCAGGGAAATTCAATATTGAAGCAGACTGTCTTAGTAGAAATCCGGTATTAGAGTCAAAAGATAATACCCAAGAAATATTAAAAATAGTAAACATGATCCAACTACAAGAAATAATTAAAGATCAAAATGAAAATACAGCATTAGGAGAACTTAAGAAAAAAAGTACAGATAAAAATGGTATAATCTATAAACAAATTAAAAACAAAAAGAAGATAGTTTTATCAGAAAAATTAAGCATTAAATTAATACGAGATACACATATAGACTGGTGTCACATCGGAATAAGGCAAATGATAAACAGAATATGTCCTTATTACACTTCAAAAAAATTAATAAAAAACATTCAGAATATATGCAGAACTTGCGAAATTTGTAAAAAGAATAAATCTAGAGGTCAAGCAAAATATGGATTAATGTCTCAATTAGGACCAGCAACAAAGCCGTATGAGATAGTGTCGATTGATACGATCGGTGGATTTGGTGGTCGAAGATCAACGAAAAGATACCTCCATCTTCTAGTTGATCACTATACAAGATACGCACATATATTAACTTCAAAAACTCAAGCTGCAAGTGATTTTATAAAAATAGTCCAAAATACATTAGAAATGAACAAGATAGGTACAATATTAACAGACCAATATCCAGGACTAAATTCTAAAGAATTCAAAAATTACCTAAAAGAACAAGATATCAGACTCATTTATACAGCCTTAAATGCACCATTTTCAAACGGCATAAATGAAAGATTAAATCAAACAATAATTAATAAAATAAGATGTAGAATCAATGAATCTAAAGAAAAGAAAGCTTGGACAACAATAGCAAGAGAATGTGTTGACAAATATAACATAACAGAACACTCAGTTACAGGTTTTACACCTAAATATTTACTAGATGGTACTAACACAAGTATGCTACCTGAGGAACTAAGGAAACTAACACATGCAGAGGTTTGGAAAGAAGATAGAAAATTAGCTCTAGATAACACTATAAAATCACATGAATACAATAAGAAATTATTTGACAAAAACAGAAAGGAAAGGGAATTCAATACAGGTGATTTAGTATATATTGAAAACGGACATAGATTAAATAGGAAAAAACTAGATGAACTTAGGGTTGGACCATTCAAAATTGCAGAGAAAATATCAAATACTATATTTAAAATCAAAACTGAAAAAAGAAACGAAGACACAGGATTATTCCACATAACAAAACTGATACCAGCAGAATAAACATTATATAATAAAAATTCTCACGAGAATTTTCACAGTGGGAGGGGGAGATGTAAAGAAAGTAAGCTTTCTTCAATTGAATTAGCAGCGCTTTGTTATCACGCGCGTGCTTCAGTTGGCTACCACTAGGTGGAGCTAGCGACATATGACCAGGAGGTTTTTAAAAGGCTTTCCAGTGTAAACAATTAAGTAAAGTGCAAACAGTCATAACAATAAACTGTAATTGTTGTTTCTTTTGTTTTACAGGTATGAATTAATATTTTATTTGTAATAGTTGTAAACTAATTATCAATTAAATAAACTTTTGTTTTACAGAGAAACAGATTACTTATTGTTATAATAAGAAGACCTAGCAACCCTTATATATATATATATATATATTATAATATTTGTATTGTATAAATTCAAAACCGATCCCAAAATAAAATATTAAATTTAATTGTCTTTTAAATTTAACTTTTGTTTTTCGCTTTTATATCTGAAATTGGATACAATACAAAATCGTAGTAGTCGTTACATTTCATGGACAAAATGGTGATAGTTGCAAGTGATTCCCAATAATTTACTGTTTCCATTATCCAAGCTTGCAAGTTGTTCTACATTAGAAGCCCATTCCAAAAGGCCCTGGTTGTAAAATCATCTGCGGAATCGAAAGTAACGTCATTACGAAATGTCAGAGAGTTGAAGAAATCATGCTTTAATTTAAAAGCTTTCAGAACTGAGAAGTAAAAGATCAAGACCAGTCATACGGACAGTTTAATCGCACTTCGTTCAGGTACTCTACAATTATAGATTTCCTAGGCTGGAGAATTGCTCAATTTGGCTTCAGGCCTTTTCGTCGTTCTATGCTGTCAACTGTGCAATACTCAAATGACATTTTACAGAAGAAAACATTAAAAGTAAAAGTAAAATTAAAAAAAAAATCATTAACGAACAACTAGTAAGTACCTTGGGAAAAATAAAATAACCAAAAAATAAATATACAATTAGAATATACAATAAAACTTATAAAATATTTTAAAAAGTGCAGTAGCAATAAAAAACATAAAAAAAAAAAAGTACAACTGCTAAAGTAATTCAGTAATAATAATCCTTTATTGTGCTATAATTACTATCTGCCTTTTATAAGGTAATAATAATTAGATAAATGCTCTCATTCATACTATATTTACAGTTCATCATTCACTCACTCATTCATACAATACTTACAGACAGCCCAGAGACCTCCAAAATCCACATACAAAGAGAAAGCGGAGTCTTAGGAAGTCCCCCACGCTCCTCCGTCAGCCGCGTCACCGGATACTAGCCAGTGGAGGCTGACCAAGAGCGCGAGAGCCACAGACGCTCAGGACATGATTGGAGAAACTGGTCATTGCCAGGACTCCAACTGTCACGCGTTTATAGTAGGTCACGAGGCCACTGCCGTTTCAGTCTCCGAGGAGGATTATAGGGATGACTGGCACAGTGCAATGACTGTGCTACAGGATTAGGGTGGTTGGAGAGGCTACTGTGGAATTTCATAAACTTGGAAGGGATGAGTTCTAGAATGTAGGGTATATTAAGGTCGTTATGAAGGGTTTTGTTGCTGACATAATAAGGGGCATTTACTATTGTTCTCAGGACTTTGGAAAGGAATTGAAAGGAAGTTGAGTACTGTTAAAGTAAAAGTAATAAACTTACTATTCTAAGTGCAATCAAATATGAAGCAAAGATAGTTAAAACAGGATTGCCACTGTCACAGACATCGACCACTGATTAAGCTTGAGTTCATTTTTAAGAGCGTATCCCACTGATGTTCTTGTCCAGTCGTTCTTTAGATTTTCGCTCTTAGTTAGATTTATTTCTGAATTTTCAAAATGGATCTGTTTTCACCTTGTACATGAAGAAAAGAGCTATATCAATCACCGTCGATTTGTCATTCATTGGAAATGTCTCAAAAAAACGTGAGGTCTGAGTACTTGGGTGCATAGCAGTTTAGCCAAAATATAGTACTTACTACAGAGACCAAAAATTGATTTGGAAATCGTCTGAAATTTGGCTTAATTGCATACTACCACTTACTCGACACCCTGGTTTATGTAAATACTAAAACGTGCAAGTACGCATGAGCATTAAAATCCTCGCCGATTCCTTTTATGCCCCTAATTGCCATTCAAAATTCAAAAGCTCAAGACATATTGAATCACCAGTATTATTTTAAAGCACAAAAATGTAAGGAAGAGTTACGTTTGGTACATGAATATTTTACGATTAGGGAAAATAAATGAACCAGTTAATCAGGGAAATATTTTAAATTATTTCCAAAGTAACCGGAAAATGTTACACATGCATGAGAGACTGACCTCCAAAATGGTAGAGAAAACAAATTAAGAATAGTAAAATCCTCTATTAAAAGCTGACATAAAACATTAAAAGGGTCAACTTGAACAAAGGGGTTATTTTGTCTTGGTTTATGATCGGTCATAAAAAGTTCACCCAAGAAAGCCTGAAGACTTCAGAACCTCCTCAAGAATGTATATGTGATACTCTTAGTTAGAGTACATTGTGTTCTGACACAATCCCAAACATTTTAGTATGGTGAAAAAAATAGGACTGTCGGGTCACCACTAGGGGGGTGCTTGGTTACCCAGCCCTGGTGATAAAGTGAGGGTTGTTTGAGTTTACAGCCTGGACAATCGTTTCGTGACGGCTTTACTATCTGACTCCATATTTGATAGGGATGTGCCTCGACAGTGCACTATGTTCAGGAGAAGAGGTATAGGGTAGGTAGGTAGTTTGTGTCGTCTTGGATTGACCACGAATTCACACTCGGTATCTGAGGGTAGGCGAAATCCGTCCGGATCCCAAAGGTGAGTGTGAACCGGAGAATTGTCGCGGGAGACACTGCTGGGTAAGTTTACAGGGCCACGACAACCGTTGTCCACTAGGGAGAGGTCTCTCCGAAGGAGGTGCTAGATTTAACGAGGCGAAGGCAGAGATTCCCACTAGGAAGGTGTGGGGTCTGACAACGCCGGACTAAAACGTAGCGAGGCGAGGAGAAGAAGAGATGTAGAGGTTGTATGTACAATATATATACAATAGAGTGTAGGGGGATTTCTTTTATGTAGTTAGCGGTCGCTACAGGCCCTTTTTCCATTCCTATAGTATATCCAAAACAGTTGATGATTTTTTATTCAGCCATCAAAAATTTATGTATTATTAAATAGTTAAAATTATCCAAAATTAAATAATAAGTAAAACGTTAAGGGTAGGTGGTCCACCTTACAGCGGAAGATCATCCGTGTTATTTTTGTAAGCTAAAAAGTTTCGGATACAGAATACAAAAATAGAAAAAATATTAATTTAAATATTGGAAGGAAAAAACAAAACATATATAGAAATAACTCACTCTTTTTTAAATTCAAACCCCCAAACTCTCATTCATGAAAGGTGAACTGATAAAATACTCAGTTTTCAGTTTACGGAGGTGGTGGCTGAATCTTAAAGTTTAGGAGAATCTCAGCTCTAAGAGAAAGATTTATTGTTGTCGATGGGTGAAGGTGAAGTCAGTGAGTTAAACACTGGGTTCATTAGGTGATTCAGCTAATAGCACAAGAGAAAATTGAGAATGGCACTAATATGTTACAGATTTCGGTAGGTAAGAGTTTGAAAATACGGCAATAATTGGAAGAAGAAACAAAATAGAAACGGATATGAAGTAAATATGAGAAAGAAATCTCAACCCTTATGTTTTCTCACAGTTAGTATATTTTTATACAGAAGTGTCCAAATAAAACAAAAAACTTTTAGAATTATGAATGCATAAATGTCGTAATGATATTAAGCAACCAACATATTTACTAAATGTATATTACATTTTAAAAATAATTGATCAAGTATTAACTAGTAAAAAAAAAAAATTGACTAACAATTAAAATATTTAAAATCAAGATAATAAATAAATAACCATATTTTAAAATATTTAATGGGTTCAAAAATAAAATATCTACAAATTTTAAATAAATGCATTGATATACTAAAAGTTTATACTAAAATGGTCAGTACGATATGGATACATGAATTAGAAACTAATGAAAAATTATAAAACCATACAGAAACTATTGGAAGAAAGGTTGTTGCAGAAGTGAACTTAAAAAATTAAAGTTAAAAAATTTTACTAATTTGTTACATAAATTGTGAAAAAAGTCAATAACCACTTTAGCGATATTTTGCATCTGATTCTTTGCACGGTACTGATTTTCCATGAAGCAATCCGGCCTATTCAAATTTCTTCAACGAGCTGCATTACCAGCTTAAGTATTCAATTCTATCTAAACGCAGTGAGCTGTTACTCACTTAAAAATGATCAAGCTTGATAAAGAAATGGGCAGCAGTAGGCCGGTGTCAACATCCGAGAAACTTAGATAAAGTGCGGGCAGAATTATCCACAAAGAGGAAAAAATAGAAGGCCACTCGTAACAAGTGTCACAGGTCTAATGCGGCCGTCAGGAGCTTTCCAGAAACTATATTCGATTGATGCAAGTTGAACAATAGCTAAAAAAAAATTATAGAAAGCACAGTTACAAGTACATCGGACTAAGCCTTATTGCATCTGTGTCTTTCCTTCTTGAGCTTCAACGGACTGCTGCTTTACACGCAACATATAAAACAATAGGGGATAACCTAGGAACCAGAGCGTGATAATGACCATCTTCTGTCCATGAAAAGTATAGGAAGCATGTGTTGGTACAAATCACCGTTTTGAGAAACCCACATACCGATGTTAAACTTTCAACCGTGTCAATTGCCTATAAAGCCATTAAATCTAAAATCTTTCCCAACCTTAAAATATGAAAATATAGACAAAAATTGGTTTATTTATTGATCGCTGACCTTGCCTTTATTTTATTGTTTGTTGTCATATTTATTAATTTACTGCTTTAATATTCTCTCTTTATAATATGTACAAATACCAACAGTAAATAATCATATCAAATACATGAAAAGGTCATCGATTGATTACAACCTGTATGATGGCAATTTTATGCAGTATCATTTCTCTAACCCAGTCATTATACGTAAGATTAATTTGTATTAAAATTTTTACGCCATCCAAATTTCTATTACATTAACAACTGTCTGAATTCATATCAAAAGTACCACAGAAGCCAACTTAAAGACATTCAGTGTACGACTTGTAATATAAGATTATTATGCACTCAACTCAGCCACAAGTAATATCGAAATTTCATAAATCATTCAAAGAATATGCCAAAAAGTTAATGAAAAAAATATATACTAATTCTAGATTTAAAAAGGTGTAAAATTTTAAAACTGGGAGGTTAAATATATTATCCGTTTACTTCTAATCTTTGCTTCCTTTTTCTTTATCTAATTTTTATCAAATACCACAATTTTTTCTCTTTTATTTATTAGAATTTTTTGGCCAGCTATCTATTATATATTTGTTTTAACGTTTTATTTTACCTTAAGCCTACTTTTAATTCTGTTCTCATTTTTATTTATTTATATTTTTTATTTTTTAAACTCCGTTGGACTAATGATTGAAAATCCAAAAATAAATCATATGAGAATTTTATTTATTTATCTTACATAGATAATGACAATTTACATATTAGAATTTTTTCCCAAAAAGAAGCCCAAAAAACCACCTCAACTTGTGTCTTATCAAACATCTACTAACGAACTGTTTCAGTGTACTACAATAATATTCGTAAAATCTCATTAATTTTAAAACTGCGATTGTTCCAGATTAAATAATTTTTGGTTGGTATTCAATATCAAAAATTGTGGGGTGTGTGAAAAGTCAGACACATGGCTCAAAATTGCAACCTTTCTCAAGTCAAAGCTTAGAAGCTATTTAAGTTGTATTTTCAATTTTTTAAATTGATTTTCATTGACCAAGTTAAGTAAAATAAATTAGGTTTTTCACCATCTGATTATTATTTCAGGAATACCATCAATAGATAATTATTTAAGATCCACAAATACATTAATTTGGTTACATAACAATGTATTTATTTAATAATTGTTAAAACGAAATTCATGCCAGCCTGAAATAAAATATAAATAATTACTTTAATAATTGCAAGATATACCATGTCATTAGTCCATTGATCTTCTTGTCTTAACATGGTTTTGATTGATCATATGAGGCAACTTATAGAGATGAACAATGGCTGTCATAAAAAAACTTCCAGAATACAGACAGACTAAAGGTGATTTTCATTACTTATAACATTAATTTGATTTCGATAGTTAGTGTGGAACAATGGAAACATCTCTTAAGGAAAGATCGCGACACCATAGACCACGGAGCCACTCAGATCCAGGCCAGGGTTAGGTTAATGATCGTTCATTTGTGACTAGTTCCAATAAGTATAAAGGTCGTGTAACTTCAAAAGTCAAAGAGTTATTTATTTTTTTCGTAACTGCCGTCTGAGTCGGCAATGGTTTCGTAGAGGCAATTTCGGTTTGAAGGCAGCAAATAAATAAATAAGATAAACACGTGTTTCGTTGCGAACAGTCATTAACTTCTTGTGCTGTAGGGCCTTTTTTAAATTTAGTTTAGAAACATAAACTAAATATTTTAAATCAGAGCATTGACGATTTTTTTTTTTTTTCATTAGCGCCCGCAAATACATATACGATCATTTTCTTTCATTTTGATTTTACGATTTTTTTAAATTATTTTAACTTTGTGCATTGCTTTACACCTAGATAGAAATTTCTGAACCTTTTTCGGTTTTAATGATGTTAAACACAGCAACGTTATATATTATGGAGCATTAGTTCATGCGGCACCCCAGACTCACCTGTCTGTTAGGCCGGGCATGTATTCTCATTTGAAGGACACGAGGACTGATCGGAGGATGTGGGTAAAACAGTCCACTGATGTTTGAATTGTTGTTGTGAATGTTGAAATCTCCCCAAATCCTTGAAGCCAAACTCTCAAAATTCTTTGAGACCTGAAGGGTAGCGCGGGTTCCGTTAGCCATAAAGCAGCCATGGATCAGTCTTTATCAACGTCTTTCATTCGATGCATATACATTATGGTTTCATACATATGTATTTTATGTTATATTAAACAGCCCTCTTAACTCTAACAAACAAACCCTTTACCTTTACTTTCATATGTTCTGGCAAAAAGGTTTGCTGAGGGCTAATCTGTACCAATATTCATCGAGTACTTAGAAGCGCAGTCTGGAAACATAAGTTCACGAGTGCTATTCAAATTGCAGGTAACAAGTTGCATTTATTCCGTCTCAAAACCCTCAGGTCATCAACGTCGCTGTTTGTGAATTTATAGTCATTTGGGGAGCCCACCGATTCAAGCCTGAGACAGTACAAAGATGAGAGCAGAGCCAATGCTACCCGGAGCCGGTCAGAGCCTAGGAGGCACCCCAGTCCGCCTTGTCAGGTAGTGGTTTCATAGGACACGAGGTACGATCGGAAGATGAAGATACAACCACGTAAACTACCTTACATATATACATCAGAACAATCCACCAATCTAAACATGGAAAAGTCCAAATCCTTCCAGTACCACCTTGTAGCTATCACGGAGTAGCAGGTATGCTTTATTTGTTTATAATAAAATGTGGTGATATTGTACGGAGCAGGGGCGTTGATAAATGAGTACAAGAAATAATTTGTGACAAGGGATGTGAAAAAAAAAATCTGAACGGTTATCCGATCGCGTTGTTAATGAACTGCCCACAACGGATAATTAAATGCGAAAAATAATAATAAAAAAAAGACGAATTTGTCTTTGTTACTTCTGCCCACGCGGTAATTTGTCGTAGAGATATCTGCTACAGATCTGTGCGAACTCATTTCGGAGAATCCCCATGAGTTATTTTCCAGGCCGTTGAACTGTGAAGGCGTTTCGGTTTGAAATAGTAGAGATTATTTTTCTTCTCGAAGAGCAGTTGCATATTTTATAATGGATTCGTAAGTTAAATAAATAATTCGGCCATTATGAAGCTAAGGGTGCTCGTACTAAGCACGTTACATTGTCTCTGTAAGATCTGTGTCTTCCTTATAATTCATGCTTTTCCTGAATGTTCCATCATTCTGTAATGTTTATTTGATTAAAGCGTCTCTTTTTGCTGGTAGTTTTTAAGTAAAACCATTGTCCGTTACTCTACAAAAGCTTTTCTTCAATTGGCAGGCCTTTTATGCCATCCTCAGGCACTACACAATCAGTCAACTACTCAAACCTGTGGAGAACTCCATGGAGACGTGGGCTGTTGATTCAGCCTAAATTCAGAATTTAAATAAAACAAAAATCAATTATGAACCTTATGCAACTATATAATATATCATACTACCTTGTTGAAGATGGAATTTGGGGACAGGGGAACAAGATTGTAGATTCTTGTGTGGACTATGCGCTGGGTGAACTGATCCTACGATAAGCCGTAAGGATCCAAAATATTTAGTGATAATACAGTTAATACAATAAATACCAAAGAGTATCAAACGAATAAATTTAGAAATCTCCCAGATAAAAAAAAAAATAGAGAAGGATAATTTGAAAATATTCAAATCAGACAAATCAATGGTAATTAATTAAAATAATAAAAAGTGAAGTAACTTTACGAAACTCAATTTACCACGCTATAGACTCAATTCAGGTAAAAGATGGATCGGGCTTGAATAGAATGTGAGGAATGCAATAAATCTTATTTTGTTAAAACATATAGAAAAATACCGATTACATGCTAAGAATATCATCATTAGAAGCAGCAATCAAGGCAGCTCTAACAACATCTACTGGAGGAACATCGTCAGATAGATAGACACCATATAGGATTACGTTGCTCCACCATACAAATGATAAAAAATTAATTAATAGCCTGGACGGTATTTTCAATTAAATTAGATTCCCTAATAACGGTTAATATAAATAAACAAGAAGAAATAATAAACACACGTATGCTTAGAAACCCACCTACTCCATACATCTTTAATAAAGATAGTCGCAGAGTGAAGTCTAAGGAGGTCGCAAATCTATTTTAAAGTCTGAATTTATATAAATAATGTCAAATGTTGTAAAATTGTTCACACTATCTATTGGGTGAGTAGCCATGAGATTAGTGAAGTATAGTGTTTTTTAATTATTTATTACTTATTTGTCAAATATTTTTTAATTTCGGTAAAATGAATGGAACATTTCGGACTTGGATCAGCACCTCAGATCTGTGGAAAAAGTCATTGGTGGATAAATACCATATTGTGGAGAGACGGTAGATTTCTTATTTAACCATAAACACAATTTCATTTCCCATATCATCCTCATTAATCTGAATTCTCCTCATTACTTTTCAAGATAAGCACACCGACTCAAAGTGTAGTCAGTCCCCATGTGAGACCATTATTATCCACCACCGCATCAAGCAATCTACGAACATCAAAAACCGCGATTTTTTTTTCTTTACTTTACAGCTTTATTTTTTGAACTCTAATCTGTAATCCAACAGTCAAAGTCCCGAATTTCTTACTTCAGTAGGTTTTAAAAGATGACCGTTTTAAATCCAAAATGTAACTGCTTTTTAGATCTCCTGAAAAGATGCACTTTTGCTATTCGCAAGTTTCCACTTTTATTAACGATATATGGTCGATAACATTCTCATTAATTTGTCGCTAACATTATTTGTTAACCCGTAGTTTATATTTTGTCATTAGGTGATTTAATTTTTTTTCTTTAATTGTGATCTTTATATTAATTAGTTATGTTGGAGCTCTCAGAGACACCACTTCTCCACAATCTCTCCTAGACTCCGTGCCATTGATTCTATTTTTTTTCTCAATGAACTGTTTCTCTACTCACTTTCGTTTCCGAGACTTTTCCTGGTTCGGTAACATTTGTCAGGTTCCCATGACAATGGCTGAGGGAGTCCGAACAAATGCTAATTGACGTGAAATCAACATTCGCATGATGTGTGTGTAGTCTTTCTCGTTAGCAGGGGGCTTTCGATCCTATCTTTTTTTCTCAAACAAAAGTTTTCCGTTGCAATGAACTCCTGTTTTTTGCAGAGTGCAGAGTACTCATTTTCAAATGGCATTAAGACAGTTGTATCGATTGACAAATCTCTCATATTCTTACTATATCTACGTATATTAAAGTTGTACTGTAACGATGACGGATCTTCGTCTCTTCCAGTTTGACCAACACAAGCTGAAGCTATCGAATCTTCAGTGTCAACAGAGAATCTTTTTGGGGATCAGGTCTTCACTCTTTCTGGAGATGCTAGATTAGAAGACGATGCTGTTAAAAATGATAAAATACAAGCCAGCACACAGTCTTGCACACAAAAAAATAAACAATGGTTAATATTTATGTGTTTATTTTAAAGAAGGATCTAAATAGCAATACACTGTAATAATTGCAAGAATCGTGGACTATCATTTCCCTTGCCATCCCAGAGATGTGGACTAAAAGGCTTCATTCAAAACTGCTGCCTCCGATCACACACGCACGCTTTTCACAATGCTATTCAAAATTGTAACCGAGATTCTTTTTTCGAGAAAATACTAAACTTCCTGGGTTTGAACGTTGAACCGTTCTGTTCCAAACTCACCAATTCTGACCAATGTCCCTGACGGCATGTATCATCGCAATACTATCATATCTCTATATCCCTGGTCATAGTTACCTCCTCCGCTGGTTCCTTTCTTGTTTGCACCACCAATTTTTGGAATTCTGTACCTTGCTATATTTCTAGGTCATTCTTGGACCCATCCCATTTGAAATCCTACTTTTTTGAATTTTATTTTCTCTCAACCCGGTTGCCTTTGATTTTTTAAGCAATTTTTGCCCGCGAAGAATGAACTTCAGTAGTTGAAGAACCCTCTAATCAGTAAGTTTTAAGGAGGGGTACTTCTTGTTGTCGGTTTTAGATTTAAATGTTATATATCTCATTCATACCTTGTCATAAAAAACGGTTTGGCTATCGCTGGAAAAGGTTTGAATTTCCTTGAAAAATTTTGTCATTGTACCCCTCTAGCCTCAAAATCAGTCCCGTCTAATTAGTTGGATAAATTTGTATACTCCTTCTCCATACCCCATTGCAGGCTTTGTTTATGAAGTATCTCCAAGGATGTGAATATAAACCACGCAGTGAAAGTAGTAGGCACAGGTTCGATGCCGCTTGATTGATAGGCTGCACTTTAATAGCTAACGACTTTTGAGCTTTTTGACTTTCGCCCCTTCCGTAATCGATAGATAGGGAGAGAGATGTCATGTCACAAACAGTCGTCGACTCAAATCTTTAATTGGCCCAACAGCCCAACATGGAGACAGGGATTGATCGAGTCTGGCCTCGACATAACATCGGCTCATTGAATGCTGATACCAGCTGCGTGATCCTCGTATACTGTAGGCTGAGTCGTCAACGAGATAGTGCTGCCGACAGTATGAGCAACAATGATTTGATGAAAAATCAGAGAGGTTTTCATGAACATTACCACGGAGAATCTAAGCCCATCAAAATCAATTGATTCAAAATTGCGAACACTTCAACTCCCCATCTGGATAGGAACGGTGAACCACCAAAGGGTACAATGGCTGCTGGAGTACTTCAAAAACTGCCAAGTCATCACCGTAGCAAAAAACACTCGGAACGCGGATGGTACAGAACAATAGTAAGAGGTGAGATGACAGCTGGAAACAGATCGAAATCTAAATGACCTCCATCATTGTGGTCTCGTCGACATTGGAGCTTTCATCAAGGGCAGAAAGGGCGGTCTATCAGTAGGTTACCACTTCATTCTGGCCGTTATGGGACTATAAAATTTGTTACAAAGCCCAAATGCATAGGCGAGTATAGGGTTTGCTTTTGTACGGCAGTTTGTAGTGAAATATCACTCATGAAGCGATAGTCAAACGGTAGAATTATTACATTCTACATGATTTAGCCAACAAAAACACTAGGAAGATAAATTCACATTTACATCAGCCTGATATAATTTTTAAATTATAAATGAATATAATAACAATATAAACAAAATACAAATACATAAAATAGGGTATATGCGCCTTAAACATTCATCGTCCTTTTTCTGTGCTTGGTAAAGTTGCCCATAGTCGGTTTTTTAATTTAAGGGAGTACCTGTTAATTTGAGAGGTTCGGTTCCTGTAGGTAAGGTGTTGGATTCCGTCTAAATTACCGTCAATTCGGATCATAACCGTAAATTTTGGTACATTCGTGCTCAATCATTTTAAATTAAGTTTCTTTCTTATCATTTTCAGGTTTTATTTAGCTTAAATAAAGTGCCTTAGTTTAGGTATTCACCACCAATTTAAATAAAAAAGTAATGATCATTAAATCTAATTTGAAGTGACCATGTTGGCCATGAAGATATTTAGATATTAGGAAGGTATGGTTGAAGGGAGGAAGTGATTAAGTTGTGAGTTAGCAATCGGAGGGACGGGTGTCAGCGAGGAGTGAGAAGTTAAGTAGTTGGGAGCAGAGTCGTGAGTGGAGTGATGGAGAGATTATACAGTTGTGAGTTGAACCGAAAAATTTCAGCCTGAGGAGAAAAAGTCCCCGCCCAGAAATGAACATAGAGTATTCATGGTTTCTCAATTATTAATATAGCCGCAGAGACAGACTATGAAGTCAAGTGACCAAGATAGAAGTCATTAATCAAGACTAAGAAGTAAATTACAATTAATTATTTTACTGCGTATGTTATACAATATTTGTCTGATAATTTGTATTTTGAAGTAAATAATTTCAGTTCAATACTAGTTTATGCTGAATGAATGTTCGTTTAGATTCCCGGTGTGTTATAATCTTTACCAGATCAGGATAATAGATCAGACAGTTTATCTATTAACTGTATTAGTTTCAATTCGAGGTCCCGAAAAAAATAAAGACTTATAGATTTGCCTGAGGATCTATAATTATATATATATATATATATATATAATTATCTGTAAATTTAAAGGGGCTATGAAAGAAAAAAAATAAAATAAAGACTTTAAATAGCCCACCGATATTCCAGCAAATATGGTTATGATGTTCAACTCTATAGATAGATTATTGTTTGTTGATTATGTAAAGATAATATGCAATGGATTTATAGATGTATTCACTATTCAGTTAACATTATTCCTTTTAAATGAGAGAATGGATGTAATGTTGCAACAAATATGGTTTGAATGAGTCCATTTATCACAATTTCCTATTCCGCTCTTTGAACAACTACACAAATTGTTAGCGCAGAATCAATTTTTTTTTTTTTTATATTTCAGTAAGTAATTTTTTATGTAGCATACAACACAAAACTATTTCACCAAATAAGCCTTTCCTAAGCAATTTGATTATATAGCAACACCATCTTCAATTATATCTCTTCAATCCTTTTTGATTAAGTCATATTTAAATCGCGATGACCCCATATAAGTAAACTAGTTCTGACCTCCACTTTATTTTACTTTCAATCATTCATTGAGGAGGTTTTTGACAGTGAAGTTTACTCAACACACTTTTGCTATTCTTTCTGCCCTATGAAATTCGTGAGTGATTGTCCCTGTTTTATCATAATTAAAAGGGAGAATTGTAGGTGTACGGTTCGAGCCTCCCAGTTGTAAGATAGGAAGGAGTTTAAAAGTAATAGATAGGGAGTCAATTGCTTGTCAGCCTCTTTCGTCGTTGCGTACTTGTTCTGCCATCATCCTGTCTTATTCTGGGCACTCACCCCCTCGAGCTGCTATAGTTTCTCTACTCTCTCCACTTAGATTTGTGACACGCTGATCTATCATTTGTTTTTTAACTTGTTGCCGGTAATCAGTCATGTCAATTTGTTTATTACAATCAGTGTTGCCAATTTATGACGATCTATATCAGCAGCGCATGCTCAAATGACGGGGGCGTATTTCTGATGTCTTGCAATTGCAATCAGTTCCGAAACTCGACTGTAGTGCATTAAGATTTTCGTAAAACTACTACTCCTCTGCTATATGTCCTGGTTAGATGTGTGTGCACATTTTTTCCGTGGCCTGAAATTCGTTGTGATCTACTTTTGATATACCACTAGACGAAAGTCCCTCTCCAAAGATCAATTTTTCGCCATAATGGGGGATATGGCAAAACTTTCCAGTGGCAAAACTACAGCTTTGGTCGCGTCCGAACGGAAAGGTGACGTCTGGGCATCGACGTGGTGAAACAGTACAGTTTTCCTGTTGGCCAACTCTAGATATTTCTCAGCGACGTACACCTTCCTAACCTCGTCTGGCTTTTATCTGACCATAAAAATAGCCCACAAACCTGGTGTTAATTCTGTTTTCCATTTGTTCAAGAACCAGTTGATTCCTTCAACACGATTTCTTACTCACTATGCCTCGCCTTTCGCTGGCCTATGTGATTGTACTCACGCCCAGCTATTCTCTTTTCCTGTCATTTGACACGCAATCTCTTCTCGCTTTACCGAGTATTCTTCTCAGGTATCTCATATCGATTGATGTGATCCTACTCACGTGTTTTTTTCAAGAGACGTCTAATTTTCACGGGAAATTATGGAAAGAAAATGGTTTTAAATTTTAGCAGGGTTGCTAATATTTGCTTCACAAATATTGTGTTGGCGATCTCGTTAAACACACTTCTAGCCTTTTCCGCGCTATTACCTTCTGGGAAATCTTCCTTTCTTTCCTCATCACTGTTCCCAGGTAGTCGTATGATTCTACCATCATTTTAAGTAATATGCACGGGTTCGTTGTTCCATCCAATATGCATCCCTTTTTGCCTAGAAGCGCTCCAGCCCCTCCTTCCCACTCATTTACGGTAGCTTAAAGAATTTATTGAGTGTCTCCTGCAATCTAAATTAGTTTCGTAGTCAAACATTAAAATCCTCTCTTGTGCCATTTGGGTCATCGTAGAGAAAGTACAACAACCTTGCCCTTAAGGGTTCGCATTCTGTTGTGAATTATAATTGACAGTGAGCTTATGAACGAACGTTGCATTACACTCCTCTAAGAAGCAGTTAAATAGCACTCAGAGCGAAAAGGATAGACATGCGCGAAGATTGCCACGGGCCAGTAACCCGGACAGGATTGCGTAAGACGACTGCCGGGCCGGTCTAATATTCCATGTGGAAAGTAGTGTCGTCTTTGCTTGCACCGAACCCAGCTCATATAATACAGCGGGTTTAGTATATATCACTTGCGTAACTCATATTACTCAATGGAATTATTTGAGATATTTTTTATGCCTTACGTTTTGCTCGGACATTGCCTAGTTTAGTGGCTATAACTTATGATCATACATATGGGATCTTACTGGAATGCTCCATATAGAGTCACAGTTGGAGGGAGGAAGGAATCCTTCCTGAAAATTTACGCATGGAATATAACCAAGTCACTATCATGCTGCTGGACAATGCTCCCAGGGTGGGACTTATTCAACCACCAATTTCTGATTTGTTCTGGAGAAAACTTTAAAAAAATCTATATTTCAAATGATATGAATTCTTCCAGGATGGCTAGAAAAACATTTATAAACCACACCCTTCACTCCAATTTGGAGTTCTTAAAAATAGAACAAAGCGATTTCGCAACGATGGTAGTTCAATATAACCTATTCCTATATCTCCTTACAGGGTCAAGATTCGCAGACGGGGCATAGTGATCTCTGTTTTCGTTTTTAAGCCTTGTTAATTTTTAATCTCTTTAACGGGTCTCACCTAAACTCAGGAAATACCCCGGACGATATTTTTCTTAAGAGAAAATGTTGAAATGTTTTGAGGCCTTATTTTCTTTTTGAGAATTTGTTTTTATTATACTAGAAGGTTGCCGTTGAAAAGGCTGGAGATAACCTTCCACGAGACCTTTTTGTAAAATTACAGTGTCGGGTCGTCACGAGGGGGGTGCCTAGTTACCCTAGCCCTGGTGACTAAGTGAGGGTCGATCAAGTTTATAACCTGGACAATCGTACATGACGGTTTTACTATCTGACTCCATTTTTGATAGGTATGTGCCCCGACAATGCTCTATGTTCAGGGGAAGAGGTATAGGGTAGGTGGTGTAGCTAGTTTATGTAGTCTTGGAATGACCACGAATTTACACTCGGTATCTGAGGGTAGGCGAAATCTGTCCGGATCGCAAAGTCGAGTGTGAACCGGAGATAGGCAGACTGAATCGACGTGGGGAACACTGCTTGGTAAGTTTGCAGGGCCACGACAACCGTTGCTCTCTAGGGAGAGGTCTCTCCCATGTAATATAGATTACTTCTAGACCGTTATGGCTTTACCCTAGGAATGATATGTGTGAAGGTCATAGGGTGAATATAAGCATTTATAGTAGCATGCGTTTGGTGGATTACTGTTACGTTGACCGTAAGTGATATTGGGAACATTTCGATGACCGTTAGGTCCTCAATTGCCTCTCGGGAGTATTTAAAATATGATACTTCAATGAAAAATTTCAATTAGCTCTACCGCTAAGCAGTAAATCAACTAAGTTATGTCAACCGTAGTTTATACGTTATAGAAGGGGACGAGAGATTAACAGCCCATAAAAATAAAACTGGTCTATGATCTCACAAACGGTTCTGACACGAAACGAATATCGGACTAATTACAAATAAATTGTGGGAACTTTCACTTCTTTTGCATGGGCCGCACTTTCTATGCTGAAGATATCATCGAGCAGTGTCGTAGAGGAAGAGTTCGTCGCGGTCATATAGGCCTTCGAGGAAGGAATGCAAATAGCCATGAGAGTTCATTACCATACGGGTTGTTTTACAATCTGCAACTGATGCAGATGAGGTGAGATTGAGATTAATGCACTGATTTGGACCTTCGTATCGTAAAATGTCCTTAAATAGCACAACATAACATTTCATTTATTTCAGTGCATAATTGTCCTACCGAAGTAGTAAGGTCCACTTCTAAGTGTCATACAGCACTACTATTTATTGGCGGTCTTTTAGTGAATCAAGTCTATTAAACTCATACACACTTCTAATGGTTTCGTTACGGTTACAAAAATGATATTAGCACTTTTAAGATCAACGTGTTTTGTAATAATAGTCATAAGGTTGGTTTTCTTTTTAGAAGACTTCTAAGTTTCTATCGAAACTTTCATGAAAAATATATATGAAACTCCATACACGAAACTCTGGCTGCAAAAATACATTTGATTGAGAATTTTAATGGAGAATATCACTTAGCGTTAAATTATAATATTTGCAGAATGTTTTGAGTCAATCGTGTTCGTACTCAAACTATTAACGATTCCCCACAGATTTTCAGCACATTTTTTGTTTCTCCAATGTCAGTTTCGCTTAGTTTGGTCTATACAGTCCAACTTTAAAAGATATAACACCAAGTTAAGTCCTGATGGGCGGTTTCTAGTTAGGGGAACGATTTATTCATTATATAAAATTTTTTTTATGTTGTATCATATTTTACCGAGACTTCTTTATAAATTTTTTTTTTATATAACTCCGTTCTTCTATGACTTGCATGACTGAGTGCACTTAAACGTTCTTATATTTTTCTTTTCTGTTATAAAGGTTTTCACTTTACTTTGTCTTTTTTTTTTTTTAAATATAATTTAATAGCTCTCGTTTTCCAGAAATGAGGTTGTTGTCAGTTTTTCTTTGATGTACATCAAGGACTTTGTCCCGGAGTAGAATAAATGGGATAGTCTATCATACATTCTTTGTGATATTGCAGTCCACAACAACATACCAATCCGAGGTATTTTGATTTCTATGGTATTCATCGCATGCCCAAATGGTTTCTGTTGAGGTTGACTATAAAAACCTGAATGGGTCAAAATCGTACAAGTTTTGAAAGCCGATCCCATAAGCAGACTACTCAACGTGCGTCAATATGTACCGTAGAGGCTACAGAATAAAAAGCTAAGTGGACTGATTGGTTTTGTACCAAAAATAATGATGCATTTTTTATGAAAAATAGACCCCGATCACATCGCCTCAAGGCATCTTGTTTGTAACCATTAAAGGATGTCAAGTTTATTTTCAGTGCTACGTTACCCTTACAGCTTTTATTTCGTGTGCCCTAATCGTAGATGTAGGTACAAATTTTTCCTCGTGAGACTAAGTTGTGTCTGCCTGCGATTAGTTTGATGAGCAATGATTATAATTGAGACAGCAAACTGCTACCTTAAGTCACTTGCTATTCTCTGAAATTTCCTCCTCTTCCGCGATTTTGCTTCGATCCACAAGCCATGTTACTTGTGATTTACACTGATTAGAACACACGACACTCCCCTCCAGCATTATTCATGGCTGGCGCTCTCGGAAATGCCAGTGTGAGCGGAACACACTTGCCGCTTGCCTGTTACACAACGGTTGAGTCGAACCACAACTACGGTTTAACGATATCGCTTCCTATACATACATCAACCGCTTCTTAAAAATCTTCAATACGTTTTACACTTTCATGTTAAATCGGTATATCGTCGGCAATTTTCGACTATCGGAGGTGGTAAATGCCAGCAGACAGACAGGTACATGTTGTATATGGGTTAGAAAGCGACAGTTACCTTGTTGCTTCGATTTGTCACCGTTTCACTTCTGTTATTTTAAATATCTTAGGATGTTAAAATTTTGTAGCAGAAAATTATAGTTAACGAGCACAAAATCGTCCAAACCTCGTACAATAAATAATCGAAATAATACGCATTTTTAAAATGGATCCGTTTTAATTTTTATCATTATAAATTCATATTTGTTTATATAAATTATGAACGATTTATTTCGAGGTCAAAGAACATCTAGAAGTTATTTTAAATAAACAATACATTCACACATCATAAAAGCAGAAAGCTTAGAAGATCATTTATAAAATATTCTCTTATTTCAATTTAAAAAAATCTCAGTTAAGTGTGTGTCTAAGTTCTAAGAACAACCTTATACTATCAAGGCAATATACTCTACAATCACCCGTGTGATATTGCATACATATATACACAGTATTTAAAAGTTACCACCTGTATGGAGTTTGACCTGAAAAACCAACTCCAGTAACTAGAAAGAGTTCAAAATGTATGGATTAGAAACGTAAATAACTATACTCCACTAGAGTCCACCACATACATCAATTGATCATTAGTTAAACTGAGACTCACCCACCGTGGCATGTCAAGCGACAGGTGTAGGCCAGCGTTATTTAACCTCTAGAGAGAGGAATGTCTGACCACTTTTCTTATCACAGTGTTCTGAAACTGTGTGGAGACTTTTAGCTGTGTAATTATTATGGTTGGGCATAGTAGGACACCGAAGAGCAAAGCATATTTAATTATGTAAGCAACTCTAAAAAGGCATAATGATGAATAATTAGCGATGAGACGGGAAAGGCTCGACTAGATTTGCACCCTTGTGCCGGTTAATGCTCAGGAAGCTTTTAATGGTGTCTCTTACACAATTCGGGAATCGAACCCTTAATGCAACAATAATCGTTTTCTGGTCAGTCATCTAGTGGCTATCCAATGACGACTCACTGCATACGATTCGCTGATAGCGGGAATATTTTGCTGGAGAGTGCATAGGAACCATCCCGATCAAACAATCGCGTATTCATTCAAATGATCATCATAGCCATTTCGGTATTAATATTTACTATTTAGCAGTAATGTAGCTGCAGAACCAGCATGTCTGATCTTCGTTCCCTTCTCCTTTGCAGGAAAGGTGACAATCCCCCAGGTGAAGGATTTTCTGGGAATTTCATATATGGTTATATCGTATGTGTGTATATTGTAAATACTGTACAAATGAGAGAGTGAATGCTTTATTGAATATATAGTTTGAATGAAATCATCCCCTATTAGGGCAGATAGAGATGTTTTTTTTAATTCCGAATTTTGTACGTCATTTCTATTTTTGCTTAAAAATAAATTATTTTCTGAAATATCTTTGAATTTATTTTTGCATTTCCATCTTCTATTTGTCTTCAATTAATGGCAACATAAAATCTTAAACAGTTTCGGTTCAGTGACGAGGAAGATTAAAAGTGAGAAAGTACCAATATTTAATAGATACAGTTGTCTTTTTTTAAGTATAATTTTTTTTAACATACGTTTGAACCTTACATAGCTTATTGCCCTGGAAGTTATTGGAAACACGTTTTAAAATTTTAAATCAATATAGCACAACTTGCGTCAGACGAAACACGATCACTCCGTCTATGATTGAAAGTAGAACCTCTTCCTTCGGCCTTGACTGCATGGCGATATCAATGAACAGTTTCTGATCGATACATCTTCAGCCTTAGCAGATGTTATCTTTTTTTTATAATTGTTGAAAAGAAGGGAAGACATTGGACTCAGTTTCTTCTTCTTCAGGGGGTTTTCACTTCCTAGTTCCTTTTTCTTTCAAGCGCCTCTTGTTTTTCTTATCTCGTAGGCTGTTCTTTTATCTTAAATAGCTACTCTCTATTCAACTTTTGTCGGTATTCACAACTGCTATGCTAATCAATACTGAAAAATAATTAAAATTTCAAAAGTATTTTTCTTTTAGAAAAATGTGTGTATCGTTATTTTCTTATCCGTGCCACAAACCTTCGGAACTCCAATCCCATCGATATTTGTCGTTCATCAACCCTCCCAATCTTTAAATCTAGACTTTACCAGTTCCCTTTACTTGAAATTCAGACTGAATCAATTTGAAGAAAACTAAGTAAAATTAGGTAGAAACTTAGAAGTAAATTCTAAAACACTCTACACGGGTAATCTCCTAGCTATGAAATGAAGTAATTGGTTCATTTAAAACCGTTATGACAAACTACAACTCATTAAATACATAATCACAGCTATTGGGCCACCATAATAATATTAGTCATGTAATAGATAAAAAAACTTGAATAATAAAGCTTGATGAATAAAGATCATTCATTTAAGTGAGATTTAATAAATGTGAAGCCATGCATGGACAAGATGTCGTTATTCGTTATTCCCAGCTAAAGCCAGAACCAGATAAGATAAAGATGTGTATATCGACATTTTCTTAACCTTGACACAAACCTATGGAACTCTCCTAATCTTTGAATCTAGACTTTATCAGTTCCTCATCTCCCTCCAATTCACAATTCATGATCATTATTCTGTTTATTTATTTTTCATTCATCACAGCAACCTTCCCATTCCACGCTCTTTCCCCTCTTGTAATAATTCCTATGTTTTATTTATTCATTTATTTTATTTATTTATTTTTTTTTTTGTAACGTTTTAGTTTCATTCTAGAGCCTGAAGATGACTGTGTAAGACAGTCGAAAGCGTTAGTCAACTGTTATGTAATAAAAACCTTATGGTTTTTGAGCCACCGCAAACCTTAGTAACATTCCGAGCACTGCTGAAAGTTATTGTCAAATAGAAATGAAGACGCACGAAAACAAAATTTTACGTTATTTAATAAAAAAAAACTTATGGTGGCATAAATTGCTGTTATTAATGCAATCTGAAATCAAATACAAATACAATGCTTCAAAAAGCATCATGCCACTTTAAACCTGATCACTCTCTACTACAATCATTGGTCAGAAAGCAGTAATGAACCTTTACTTCGTAATTCCTTGTTCAAGTAATACTCGGATAATATGATAATAAATTTCAAATAATATGCTAATTATATGGTTTTCTAGATAAATAATTTGTTGAGAACTGGTTCTGTTACGTTCAAAGACCGACATGTGATCTAAATTTAGGACACGTCTTTTGTAACGCGGCCATTGTTTTGATTTTAGAGCAGTTAAGCTGAGTCAACAGTTGGGTTACATAAAACAGCTCACGTGTCACTTGCATGCACCACACGTACGTGACTTAGTTCTTAGCTGCAGGGTAACATGTTCCTGGATTCGGTTTGGCGCAGATCGGACTGAATGCAGGCTTTAGGAACATTTTCCGAGGTTCATCTCCAGAGCATATTACTCATTACTTCGCTAAATAGGTACATTTTGTATTGACAACCTATGCGCGAATTGGCAAAATAATGCTTAAATATGGTTGGGGATCAAAGGTAATTATTCCCGACTCTCATAAGTGATTTAAATTAGAGTACGGTATTAAGACAATTGCTCAACACTTCATGAAAAGGTAAGACCAACTAAGTTTGTAGCCATCATCGATAGGTGGCATTGAGAAAGTAGTGTGGTTGGTTCTTGGCAATTACCTCTCAACCTTACTGTTGGTTACCTTGTGGTTTTTCTACTTATTTATGTACAGTACAGGTAAAATGGGATATAAAAAAAAAAAAATCCGTTTAAAAACGCCGTGTAAAATCGTGTTATTTGACATGAGAATGAAGAATCATTTTTAGTATTTTTTGACGCATTATTGTACCTAGTGGAAAAAAAAAAAGCATGACGATTTAACCACCCTTGTTATACTTGTCTTATAAATGAAAACACATGTATTATTTATTGTAGCCTTATAAAACTATAATCATTGAAAGAAACAAAACACGATTAAACAAAGCTAATGAACAATCGAAATTCATTGGAAGAAAGTATCATTAGGTAATACAAAAAATAAGTAACAATGAATAATAAAAATAGTAAGCAATATGCATACAGTTTATGTTTTAAAATCTTTGCAGCTCCAGGTAAAACATCATTCCCCTTAGTGTTATAGGGGTTATTATGTTATCATTCATGTGTTTGCTTTATCATCTAATGGTATATCTATGTCTACATCAATTATCTAATAAAATATTTTGTTATTATAAATCTTAATAGATATATGTTACGTTTCAGACAAAATCAAAGGGACAGGAAAAAGATAATTTTTTTTCCCCTTAGCTCTCAAATTTTTAAGATTATAGATAAGGGAAAAATAAAGGGAATAAAAAAAAAGATAAAAAACAATTTTAGCGATTTTTATTTCTTAGAACGCTTAGAAATCAATCGGGTGTGAAAGTAAAATTTTATAATTTTTTTACTGCTTATTATTTATGTGCTGATAACTAATATTTTTTTATTTATGATGTATTTGTTTCATTTCCAAATATCTACGTATGTACGAACATCATTGATTTAAAAAAATATGTTGCTATGTTAGTCACGCTGTTGAGTTCTATTTTTCAGGTATATATGTAGGTAAATATGAAGAATAGGGGGAAATATGAGCAATGTTTGAGCAACTCAAACGAAAAATAAAGCAAAAAACCTGTGTGAAAATATATTTTTCTTAAACACAGAAATTTATTTTTTTATCTATTATAATTGAGGACACCAAGACCTCTTATTGAATTACAAATAATTAACTGACAAATGATTTAAGGGGACAATGGTGTTTCTCATGTTGCTGCTACATAAATAATCTCTAGGCACCGCATCGTGATAAATGCGTTAAATTTGTAACAATTTGGAAATTAAATAAAAATCATATGTTTGATCGTGATCGATAATTTGGTCCTTCTTTCGTTCACTCATAGGTATACTGTGGTAGATAGATGAAAAATCGTTTATTAAATACATACCACTAATTAATATTTATGAACTCTAATGCTACCTTTTATCAGCTTCAGGTACTGTCATGATAGAACATTAATATGAATATGATGTAGTCGAGAATAAATAAAATTACAATAAACGAAGAATCATGAACCATTAGACAAAAACAATTTCTAACATCATAAAAAGAAAAAAAAAAGCTTGGATGTGATCATCTATCACTAGAGAATATAACAATAATAATATAATAATTACAAGTTATCGTCTTCCGGCTGTAGACGATCAAAGAAAAAGAGAGAATGTGGATGATAATAATGCACACAGGTACGATTGTTAATTGGCTTTATTATCTTCTCATCCTCTATCAATACCCAGGCTTTGTTTACATTAGCCCCTGTGGTATTAGGCTTAACATTGTCTTGCCACTAGCCATAACTTACACAATACAAAATATTACCGGTTGATGATATATATGGAATATAAACACCCGCAACCACTTGGTTATTACTATTGGATTTGCTTCATAAATATATTTAAATAAAACTTAAATTAATTTGCTCTAAACATGGGATGGTATTCACGTAAATTGGTAACCAACAATTGACAATTCATTGTGGTTTTCAATGAGACACCAGCAGTGCACTCCTAGGACAGTCTCCAGCGCAGTTTCCAACATTCGTCCAAGAGGAACTTTAGGATAAAAACGTGAAAGTGGGGAACATAGTTTCCTAATTCTTTGCCGTATACCAGCCTCGATTGTATATTAAAAAACGAAAACAAAAAAACATATGACGAAAGTTCGATGTTCTCATATTTTCAGAGTTCTTTTAAATATATTAAATATATTTATTAAATATAAATATATAAATATATATATTAAATACAAGATATCGTGATTATTTATATAAATGCGTTAATGGAGGGAAGTTAAATATTGCATTCGGCAAGCTAGACCGTTTATCCCACCCAATAGGGATTTGTTTCCAGTGGCAATTACATCTCGCTTTGTTTAAATACTCCTCCGGTCCATTGTAAATTTTTTCTTATTGTTATACCTAAAAAAAATTCTATTTCTATAGATATACTACATCGCCTATCAACCTACGATAATTAATAAATAAACTACAAATTCACAATCAAAATAAAATTAAAAAGAAATCGTTAATTCTTCATAAGATGTGGGGACACGCAGTGGTTCATATTGAACATTAATGCTACTTTTTTATTTTTCAGTTTACCATTATTTTTCATAGATACTCTTGTAAAAGCGGAGTGGTAATCGCGAATATTTGAGCTGTACAATCATGATCTGTTATGCCGGAAGGTTCTTAACAGAGATGTCTGCTGCTGTGGCCGTTATATGTGCCAACATTTGTAGTACATAACACCCATAGAATGACAATAGGAGGAAGGTACCAACGATGCCGAAGCGTGTTTCACTTCTACAACTAGGAAGATAATAATTAACTAATAAGACATAATTAACTTCTTAACGTCTAAGGACAAAGAGAGACCCAGTTATGTCGATTGATAATTTTATCATTTAAAGGTTCTGGGTTTGAATACTTGGTGAGATTCGCTACATTTGATATTTATTGAAAATTTACTATATTTGTTCATATCATCCAACTAAATGTGGCATAATAGGCAATTACTCAGACTTGATTGTGTACTGCCTGAGAAACACAATTCCGAAAGACGGACAATTCTTAAGTGAATCATGGATTCTAGGAAATAGAAAGTCGCATTTACTCTTGTAACAGGACAGAAGTATTATGAGAAGGAATGTTCGTTAGGGGAATCCAGGATAAAATTAGCATAATACTCTTTCATTTGGTATACGTTTACGTATTAGATTAATTTATGTAATAAAAATTACTTAATATCAATTGACTATATATATATTTGTGCAATACAAGCATTTTGCCCACAATAGAAGCAACAAAATAAAAAATAATTAATAAATAGTTAGTCTAGGTACTACACCTTAGGTCTCTAAAGTATAGGTTGACCTAGTTGAAAGATTACTATCCTAGAAGAAAATTATAGACGGTTATACCCTCTATTTCCTCCGTAGCTCTTCTATACGTTGAGATATTCCGAACATTCCCAATTCTAAATGAATTCCTGACGGTAACTGACAAATCTTGGTCTGCATTGCTAGGACTCTTGTGAACGTGCTACTCCAGTACCAAACATGACAGGCGTAAGTAAGTATTGGTAGTTTGAGTGTATTCTAAAGTAAGGCCGTACTAGTGCATTGTAGTGATGTATATCTGTCGATAAGTGGGCACAATTGATGACGTCTATTTTCTTGCAGTGTACATTCTGTTAGCAAGATTTGGTATACCTATCTTTTTTAAGGTGTCAAAATATTTTGATGCATAATATAACATATGAAACAAATATTAAAGCAGCGGAGTGCGTTACCGTTTCTTAAGCCTCTCCTCTGTATAAAATACATTTTGGATAACCCTTTTGAACATAATTTTGTAGTTATTACCCCTTACGTACTGCAACTAAGGAAATCTTGTCATGTATATTTATGTAAAGAATTTATTACATTTATATATTTTATATAAGGTAGTATATATGTAGACCACTTCATGAAATAGACGTTCAATATTAGAAATCTTGCAAGGAATCCGATTTATCCGACTATTAGGGTTTGGAGTTTTTGAAATTGCATAAAAAATTATTCAATCACCCTATTATCCTAAAGCAACAGTGGCCTCATGATCCGCTGAAAAAACAAAAAAACGGTCCTAGGAGTCGCCAATTTCTCTAATCGTGTGTTACTGGGAGCCTCCATATGCAGAGGTAGAAATTCATTCTAATCAAATAACCAGCTGTTGTTGTTACATTCACTCACTCATTCGTTCAATGTACGCAAATCAACACAGTCCCAAAGACCTCCCAACTCCGTAAGATTGTGACATCCCTCGCTTACTTAGGATGTAGCTGAGCGTCAAGAAATCCCCCGCGAATTTCCAGGACATGATCAGAGAAATTGACACCCGCCAGGACCACTTTGTTGTATTTGCAGCGGATCATGAGGCCACTGTTGCTTTAATTTTCGAGGATGTTATAGGGATGTGTGGAGGTAGAATACTAGGGTGATTGGTTTGATGCTATTTCGAGAACTCCAAATTCAAATAGTTTTAATCGTATTCTTTGCAGGATTTCTAATAAGGAAGGTCTATTTCATCGGTTTACATACAACCACTACCTTATGTAATACTCTTATGCTTTACATAAATATGTGATGACAAGATTCTTATTCCGAACGACTAGGAAATGGTAAAAAAATGGAATACGAAAGAGCTCGAGCTGCTGAGGTCGAGGTGTGGTTCCGAGGAGGAAGCACAGACGTCTGCAGAGAAATCGGCATTAAATATATCTGTCCTTTATAGGGCAGTTTCACCGGCCCTTAATTATCCAGCCGTGTTATGCAATTCCTGATATGGTCGGCACCATGTCCTTGTACGTTGGGAAAACCCCAGAATATGAATACATTCTAATGACTGCTCACCCTGCTGAAGTTCATGATCCACAAATATTTATGTAATTATTGTTAATATCAGATTCATGAATCAATAGACTGTGTAATTATTAAAAGCAGTGATAGTAATACTAAAAAAAAATAACATACTCCTATTCATTGGTCCAAAAAAGATACGGTATTGATAAATGAAACTAGATTTTTTATACCGTTTTTTTTCTAAAGCAGAAACCCGTATGTTTTCACTACTGGCTTTGGATATCTTTATGTTCTGGTCCATGGTGAGCGGTCTTTGGTTCGGCCATTAATTTTTACAATGGTTTAATTATATGACAGTCCATCAATAAATATTAAGTGTCATTAAGAAATGAATATTTTCGTATTATATTAAATTTGCGAACGTTAAATGCATCCATGTCTTGATTAATAATTTGTAATAGGATATATTCCAGTTATATAATGTAGGTTAATATTATGTAGTAGTACATATCTACTTAGGGCACTTTTTTATTTTTAATGTGTGTATGAGTGCTCCATTGTGAATTATGCTTTATGACAATAAGCAACTATCTGGAACTAACTTTGAAGTAAATGATCTAATAATAAAGTGATTCGCACTGATGTGTCTTGTGACCACGTAACCTATAACACTAAAATCCTAATCCACATCCACTTGTGATGTTGAATGGATCGAATCAAAAAAAAAGTACAGAAAGAAATCGTTTCCCGCGGTTTGTATCGTTGTAAACACGTAAATCAATTTCGGACGATCTTTCTATAACTAACACGATAATATAGGCCATAATAGACCCTCGTTCGGTCTGGCATCGACAAAACCTTTCGATCGCAGGTAATCGTCATCTAACGCACGTACGGCGAGTAATGTAAAGCGTTTGGTGAATTCACATTGTAGGTAAAGAAAAGACGGCACCTAACGGCTTAGGTGTTCAAAATGAACGAAAAAAATATTCAACATCTTTCGAGATACTCATCATTTTCCTCTCCGATTTCAAAAACCAGCCAACGTGTCCTGTCACGGCCTACTTGAAGTGAATGTTCTGTTATAACTGGGCTTACATAGTCGCTTTCCAAGTTATTAATAGATTAAATGTTAAAATCGACGGTATGCTCTGTTTGATGTGCCATTTATTTCAACACCACAGATTTCTTTGAAATTCAAAATCAAAATGCTGTTTTGTAAGTTTTACTTAGTCCTCAGCAAAGGTCAAATTTTTTTACATACATACTAAATGATTGTGAACGAACTATTCTGTTTAAAAAAAAAATTAATTTTTTGAACCCCGATCACTGAAAATATACCTTTGTCTGGACAATATAGCAATTATAAAGCATATGCACTAATAAAAACCTATTCAAATCTCTATTTTTATATCCCAAAACAATAAATGTTTTGAAGCATCTTTAATTTTAGTTTTGCGGCCGCCATCGATTTCATATTTTTTTAAATGTTTATTGTGTAATAAACAAGTGCTTTCCGGCATCAAATCTACACTTTCGTACATTTAATGGCAATTTCTTGTAAACGATGATAAATAGACCAACGAAAATCATCGTGTTTTGTAGAATATTAAATTTGGTATAATTTTCGTTGTTTTCATTTCTTTTCAAGCACTATAAGCGACAAGCACGTTGGCATTGTAACATTCAGCAAAACCCGATTAGTTCGCCTAATGGAAAGTTAATTTTGATCGCTTACACCGTCTGGACATCACAAATACGGACATCCTTTGTCAACTCAACGCTAAATTTATAGATTCTCTCAGTTTTGAAATTATAATTGTCCCCTATTTTCGTATCGTACCTTAATTATGCAATCTTTAATGTTCAGATTTCAAGGAAATATTTATATCAAGATAAACAGCGTACACAGAATGTTCAAAAAAACTCCTCATACGCTGATGTTAGTAGAGAGTAGTAGAGTAAGTGAAGTTTGTAGTAGATGTTAGATGTTGGTAGAGTAAGATTGCTCTCCGCTCACCTAAAAAGGTGTAAGTGATTTTTCCATCGTGACCGGGTAACCAATTCTGCGCCTTATTCACCTGCAAATGAGCGGTTTGCGACACATGCTTGTCGAATCAGAATAATTCTCGTCGTGAGAGAGACAGTTAGACTTAAGATTGCTTTTGGCTTATGCCACAATGTTTGTACAATCCACAAATTCATTTTAGTAACTGTCTGTATTGTTCCCTGGCATTGTTTTTGCATATAATACAAATGTTTGTAACGTTTGCATCTGCTATGGCCAAACCAAAAATAAATGAGACCAAATATATTGGTGGCCCTCGAGGAACTCTTTCATTTTATCCTTATATTTTACTAGCGACACATTCTTTACTTCGTTTATCAAGAACATTAATTTTTTTGAAAGATATGTAAGCAAAATTAAGCAAGTGTAAAGTAAATGAGCTATATCCACTTAGGGGACTTAGCGTTCCCTAACTAATGAAATAAATGTCTAAAAATTCACTTTTTTATCAAGCAGCTTCGGTCAATAAAATTCGCTTTTAAAATTAGAAAATTAAAATAAACATTTTACAAAAAACAAACGTCAATATCTAATGGGATCAACGGATATCTATTGGTATCGAAACGTTATTTTTCATTGTTGAGATTGTTTTTTTTGAAAGGTTCCCCTCGTTATATTCACTGTCAAAACATCCTGTCAACTGCTAATTGAAGATGTCGTTGAATACAGTTTTGAAATTTCAAATGATTGGAGTGCCAAGACCTGCGCTGAAACACGCAAGGGTTCTCATTAAACACAACCATACTCCTAATATTACCAAAACTCCTGCATTCATCACAAGGACAGCCTGCGAAATGTAGATCTTCCGTTCAAGGAGAAACACCCGCTGGATTTGCTTTCAAATCCTCTCGCAGACGCGTACATGGCGAGAATGGAAAAAGGCTTCAGGGCCGCATTTTGAAAACAGCACATCTGTCAAACATTAGTAAATTCAAAGTGACAAAAGGCATTTGACTCACAAAGAAATGATATGTTTTTGTTATTTAATGACCTTACTGGAAACACTGAATAATTACCTTTATTCACGTCCGCTCTGTATTCATATTTATCATGCGGTAGAACGTTACTGCCGAGCTCGAATAAATAGGATGTCACAGACACATGTCAGACCTCTTTCACCTGCCCGTCTGTGCTAGATTACCTATCGTAAAACTGATTAAATTGATCTATAATTTTAAATGTATACTCCAAAAAAACATTAAAATTAATTATTATTTTGTCTGGCCTTTTCACAGTAAGGTTTATTTAACAGAAACTTTTTCGACAGTTTAGAGCTAGAAATAAACTAAGAATATTAACAAAACCCTTCATAATGATTTTAATATGCCCTACATTCTTGAGCTCAACAAGAAAGTTCATAAAATTTCATAGTAACCTATCCAACCACCCTGATTCCCTAGCACAGTCATTGCACTGCACCACTCATCCCTATAATCTTCTTTGGAGACTAAAACGGAAGTGACATCGTGAACTGCTATAAACACGTGACAGTGGGAGTCCTGGCAATGGTCAGTTTCTCCAATCATGTCCTGAGCGTCTGTGGCTCTCGTGCTCTTGGTCAGCCTCGACTGGATAAGCTAGTGACGCAGCTAATGGAGGAGCGCGGGGGACTTCCCGGGACTCCGTTCTTTTTTCGCACGTGAGGGAGGTGACAACCATGTGGACTCGGGAGGTTTCTGAGCTGTTTGTAAATACTGTATGAATGAACGAGTGAATGAAAATTGTAAATATGGTATGAATGAGATCATTTATCACAAGTACTTATTGTCCAATAAAGCAGATTGTAATTTTATCATAATAAAGTTGTTGTAGAAATAAACCTCATTGCGGAGGGATAGAGGAATTGTTATTTGATTAATTTTTCGTTCACTATAATCAATAATACTTCCTTTTTTGTTTTGGATGAGTGTTGTTGCCCCACCCAGAATAAATAAACCCCCTTTTAGTTACTGGTCTAAAACATTTTACTGGTGGCATTTCATTCTTCTGTCTTGTGAGTGCCATCAATGGGTAGTGTGCTGCTACTTTTAATTGCGTAAATTTTTAATTTAATTTATGAGCTGTTCTTTCTTGTGCTCAGTCAGCAGCGGGAATCCTGACTTAGTCGATTTTTTACGAACTGTGGGACATTGAAGTACATCCATAGCACATTATTAAGGAAATTTTGTAGTCTGTTTATTTTTTGTTGTGTGATTTATATATTTCAAGCGCTAGACCCAATATGGGCGTCAGTTATGTTCGTAGTAAGGATTTGTATACAAGAACAGAGCAGTCTTGTTTTAGGTGTGTAGATCTGTTTAAGATTGGGAATGATTGTATTAGTTGTTAATAGGTCAATTGTGATTTGTATTTAAGGTGCAATTCTGGTTAGGTTTCTGTACAGGTCCTGAGTATTGAATGCCTCTGGCAGTTAGAAGACACGGAATCAGATTCCTGTCAATTTCCACAATTGTATTATTTTATTTGTTTACTGTTTATTCATAGTTCCATGTTCAGAAACATAAAAACTAGTTCGCTCAGAGTATTTTTAAGCTGTATTGCGTTTATGACAACCTTGTCTACGGAGTTAAAGAGAGTATCGTTTGCATATGCAGGTATTAAAATCCTAATATGAAATTTCAAAACGCATGCTCTTTTCCATTACAATAGTAATTAATTGACTTACAGTTTCGAAAGTAGCGACCCATTAGTCATTGGTGCTACTTGTCATTATCGGAATTAGCATATTACAGAATGGGATACTAATGATTGTTCTGTTCTTAATTAATTAGGATGGTCATTTATTTAACTGGCATGTAATATTTATGAAATGTAATGTAATTACATCTACAACGTGGTTCACAGTGCTTAGTTAGAATGTATGATGTGAAAGGTGTACTGGCAAGTGCACAATACTTAGATAAATGGTGGAAACTGGTAGCTAGCCAATGTTTGTAAATCTTGAAATTAATTCTTGAAAAAATGACAAACATGTAATATTTCAGTGCCAATTTTTTAAAAAATCTTTATTTGAAAAAAATTACAATTCGCCTTCAAAGGGTAATGCATAATTGTGATAAATGATCTCATGCATGTAAAATTTATAATATTGGATTAATTCACTCACCCGTATTTACATTATTCTTGCAATTTAGACACTTAACTCAGGGATCCCCCGCAATTCAGCTGTTGTATTGTCACCTTCCTGGCTGTGAAGAAGGAGGACCGGGTGATCCCACACTCTACTCCTACAGCCACATCGCCGCTAGGTTTTCTTTTATGTAATACAGCGTAATGCTAAAAAGAAACAAGCCCTCAATTGTTTTGAAAACGTTTCTATTAATCTGTGTATGAAATCGAGTTGACTGGCGATTCGGGGGAAACCCCGAAGTACGCCCGGGATGGAAGTTAAATAAAAGATTACCAACTGCTGTGACATTAGGTGTTATTCGACCACGCTCTTCAGTGGACTACGTCTCCAATAATGCTAATGGCAACAAATGAAAATTATTCAATTTTTAAAGCGTGACTGAGGCTTGAGGACGCTTTGAATGTAACGATATCAATGATTTTACAACTATTAGCAACAACTGTTCATTCAACATGAATATTAAGCATGATTCAAAGCGACCTGAATCACCGACAATGCTGAAGGCATCAAATCTTTATTCAACTTCAAAGTGTGAAGACCGATGGCATAGCTCAGCTCAAAATGGCCCTAATAGTTAAATTAAATCACACCTCATTGTTTAGGAATTGAATTTGGCAGGAGAAAGAAATGGGATTACTACAAAAGACTAAAAAGAAAATCACAACTCACTATAATATAGCTGAAATCACTCTCTAATTCAGAGAGAATCCAAATTAAAACTTACGTATACACATATACTTATATTTAGCTGCATTCATATATACATACAAATACTTTAACCAATATACACTTGCACCTCACGTATGAACGGCTCATTCAAAAATTATAATATACATATAACACAAAGATATAAATCTTTCTATTGCTCAAGTACTAGATTACGTCAAAAACAAGACACTAAGATTTCGACAATACATAAACATACACGGACAACATACACAATATAAAACAAGTTAGATAATATGCTGAATGGCTGGTTGTGGGCTATTTATGCTGATAAATGTATGCCTCTCTCTTGTCCACCCACAATTTATTTTATCTTTAAAAATATAGTTATAATATTTGAAACTATTAAAAAGTGAAATAAAAAGTTGAGAACTACTTTAAAATCTATAATAAGTTAAAACCTCGTGTATTATTAAATATATTTTAGGTAGTCTAACCCATAAATGTTAAATGGAATCATAATTACCTTATATTTAAAGTGATATTATATGACATAAGAGTTACAGTAACAAAGAGGAAAGAAAAATATCATTCCAATTAAAATATATAATAATAATTATTATAACTGAGGATTTTTAAAGCATTTATGAAACAGATTCTGTGTGACATATTTGAGTAATGGAAAATTTGAGGGTAATCGATTTCCCCGGAACGATTTTCATTGAATATATTATGAGGAAATTTACTGATCGAATATGTATGTCACAGGCGTGAATTAAGTTAGGTTAGTTTTGATGGTTCAGATAACATATTTCTTTGTAATGGTACGTTAGTGCTCTAGATTTGATGATAACCCAAGATTGTGTATTGGTTACCTGATGATTGGCAATTAGTTTTTAAGTGTTGAGTTAAATGTAGCTGAAATAGTTAAGATAACGTAATTATAGTTCAACAATAAAACTACATCAGGTGAATGGCATGGCAAGTGAATAAATATCTTTACGGCCATTTTTAGGGTTTCGTTGATTCATTCAAAGTGATAAATCTACTTGTAGGCTAGAGAAATGAAATCGTACTTGTGTGAAACACAAACACAGAAAACAGCTTAAGCTTAGTTAATTAAGATCACGCAAAAACCCATAAAACAGTCAAACGAAAGTGAATTCGCAATGTTTTTACAATCGCAGTTTATGTGAAAGATTTACATGGTCCCTCAATTATGCTAAAAATAGAAGTAGAATTATAAACGGTTGATTATTAATCAATTACCTATAGTAAAAAAGTTATCATTATCATCAAGTTATTGGTAGTATGTATATATATATATATATATATATATATATATAGCGGGGTATAGAGGTGTTGACCTCCAGATTTAATAATATTTATTAGGAATACAGGCTTTAGAGGAGTATTATCACAAAAATTCTTTTACCGTAGCATCCTTTGCACAACCCTTAATAGACCCTTAGCTGTGAGATTCATCACATTTGAGTTGATTTTTTTAAATTCTGCTACATCTGTCGATAAAGTGTATTGTATACCTGATAAAAAAAAAAAAAACCCATTGTTTCGTTAGCACCGATATGAAAAACAATTTCAACGAATACTGTTATCTTGATAAAACAAAAAGTATATTCGGCTATTATTTGGTCATAGGTCGGAGAAACATGAGTCAGTCTTATGCAAAGGGGACAAAAACAAGGACCCATTCGCTGTTATCGGCAAACATCTTGAAAGGCGTTCGCACAGCGGGGAGTACACATTTCGAAAAAAAGGATGCAAATGCTAGACTTAAAGCTGTGTGGGTGGGAAATTGAAACAATCATGTTAACCTACAAACTTTTGACATCTGCCAATAGTAAACTGAATACAATATGTAAATAGGATGTGTAATGTATTTCTGTATTTTTTTTTGAAAAAAAAGGATTTTTCTTGCTAGTTTAATATTGCAACAGTCCATTTTAACAACAATACAGGGATAGAAGAATACTACTAGAAACAAAATAAAAGTATTTTTTCCCCTCCATATCCCCTTTTTATTATAAATTATGGAAATCATTATAGACTTCATAAATGAATACATTTACAATAGGTATGTCCTGTAGCTTGGCTACATTTTATACAATTTTAATGATTTTGCAAAAAAATAATGTATATTATACATTGATAAACATGTTTAAATGTGATGGGGCTCACCTTATGAATCATAGACTTAAAACTAACTTATATTTAACAACAAAATCTTAACCTAATTTCACCTGTCTGTTGCCATCGATGCGGGAACTGTGCTGGGGTGATAGTGTTTAACACGTGACCAAAATGAAAGAAATAAAAAAAATTATTCACTGACACAATGGGCTTGGAAAAATCAAATACTCAGTAGAGGAACAGATTACATTTGTCTAAGTTAGAATATCACAAGTGACGTTTCGCACCTAAAACAAAACAAGGACCCACCTACTCCAAACATACCAACTGTTAAACAATTCCTTATAAATCCATTGAAAATCATATATACACAGGTGGACTGAAAAGTTTCCGACCTCAACATGAAGATGATAATAAAATAAATAAAAGCTAAAATAAAAGCTTTGTTAGGTCAGAAACTTTTCAGGACTTCCCAACATACCATTGCTAATCGACAAAAGTCGATATATTATACAAATATGTCTAAGCACTTATATTATGAAAAAACCAAATAGATAGCAATGCTTAAAAGTTAACTTGTTATAAACAGTGAGGTTGGTGGCAAATGGCTTGTCATATTTATAATAGAAAAAACAAGTAAATTCCCTGACAATCCCTTCCTAAAATCATTAATTCAGTATAATTCTGCATTAAAACGATTACTTTTATTATTGTAATAATTATATTTTTGCTTCTCAACTCGATTGACACCAGAACTATGTATTTACCTAGCTTTATATTTCATAGGATGGTGTGACAAGGACTTTGCCAGCCCAATTGTGTAACTGCCGGTTGAGAGTTATTAACGCAGGGGAAAATATCCATGTATATTTAGTCACCACAGCTTACAGAGTTACCCTCTGTACAATTAAAATTATTAACAGTCCTGGACATAAGGAAAAAACCTGCTTTATATTTTCTGGCAGAATTTCCTGGCTACCCGTATTCTAATTTTTTTTCAGATGTGAACCTAATTGCTAAAATTTAATTCACTTGTTTTTAAATATAAAGTACCACTATAAAATCGAACAGCTCAATAGAGTACCATGAGATATATTCCGAACATTGTTGTTAATTAATTCGGTTTTATGGTTTCGTGGGGTTAGTAATATTTATTATATGTTAAGTCTTATAAGACTCCAATTACTAATAACTTGTGTGGTAATTACGTTTGAAGCCCGGGCAATACCGAAAATGTTAGTAACGCCATGTAAACAAGTGAATGATCATTAATCAATTACTTGGTAACTAAAAGAAATGTTCTCCACCGATATTAAATAACGGTGCCAAACTGAAGATGATGTTCTGATTCGCTGAAGGACTATGGGCTTTAATGGACTATAGATACAAAATGCCTTCCCACTGTCATCAAATAGTGTTCACAGCATCAGTTTCTCAAGCGTTATTTCTCATGTAAGATTTAGGCCTTAAACAAAGACGTTTAAAATGAACAAAGAAATGGGTCTCCGCAAAAATTAATTTGGTAATAGAAAATAAATATGTTCCCATTATTTTGAGTAGAGCGAGAAATTTAAGATCTCCCCGTCCTTAATGTGTGGACATCATTGGACTATAACTACAAACAATAATTTATATGGTCGTTGAAATTCTGTTGGTCACTTTTTCACAGCGATTAAGTTACTCTTATTATTGTTTGTTTTTATTTTTTTTGGTTTTATTGTGCTGTACTAAATCCAGCGATGAACCCGGAGGATGTACCAGGAGCGTAGGCAGACTGGAGGCTTGGAGTGGGGCCGTAGGGAAAGCTTCCCCGCCGAAAGTGTAGTATATAAGGGGGCTCAGCGGTGAACCGAGCATCAAACCTTCTCTTCTTCTCTCCACAGCAACATGAGGACCTGGGTGAGTAGAGACCTCCGCCTAGGACTGTACTAACACCGACCTCTCAGTGTGACATCTCTCGAAAACATTTCGGTCGATTGAAGTTAATCACGCATTTTCAAGTGTACAAGAAGTGCCCGTTAATTCGGAATAGAATCAGTGTGCTATGTGTATTTCATCCTGTGGATCATTTTTTTTTTTGTAGCTGAGGAATACTCATCGGTTCCTCATTCATCGCCTATATCTTCTCTCCTGATCGTTATCAGAGGGCAGTGGGATGTAGTCGAAACTTGTACAGATTGTATTAAATTTTTTAAAAGCAAAAAAAATCTTTTTACATTAATTAATAATGCTTTGCTAGGCTTATCGGGAAATCGATATCGCTATTTAACAAATATAAATAACTAAAATATTGACGTAACAAACATATATATTGTTTAAGCCGGATTGGAACCCATTAAATTGAGATTTCTTTTTTTACTATCAAAGGTTCAACATTGATTTTTTCAAGCTTATTTATTCATTATTACATATCCTAGGTAACCTTAACCAAAAACAGCATATTTCGAAATGTTATAGGAAGTACCTTTACAAGCCTCAGTAAAACTTGTAACGAAATGACCTTTGACGAGAATTTTTCCTAACAATAGTCACTTGGAATAAAATTTTTGTTATATTGGCTTAAAACAAAAAAATCTTATTTGACTGTCCAAAAAGCCAAAAAATTCATATAGGTATTTTGAATTTAAAATTCATGGAAAGTGCAAGTTTGGTTATTTATTCAAGTGCTAACTAATTTTCTCTCTGAATGCTTGGTGATTTTATTTATTTTTTTATGCGATGCGAGAATCATACCTAAATATTAATTATCATGACATAGTTTTGATGAAAATGGATTTAAATTAACAATAAATTCGGAAAAATTCATACATTGTGACTTTTTTCCCCTTTTTATAATATTATTTTTCTATGATTCAAATTTAAGATAATAAATAATACATTTATTTTCAGTTACTAAGTTACTTAGTTAAAGTTTTCTCTTGTTATATCAAAAAAATTTCGAATCTTTATTGCTACAAATATATTATTATAACTAAAACAATTTATTATATCAGGTTATTTGTCCGCAAATCAGCGAAAATAAATTTTAAAATATTCATTTTGGCTAGGAACTACGCTCTGTAAATATTCAAAACAGTAACGCTTAAAATTGTATTTCGAAAAAATGCAGCTGAAGTTACAGTTGAACAGTGAAGCTGCAATTCAAGGCCACAGCATATTTAAAAGCCCTTAGCATTACCAAAGGAATATATTTTACACGAGTCACGTATTGGGAGGGTAAACGACCCCACACTATACATCTTGTGCTCTAACACAACGCGCATAAAGACAGATGACTTAGTACATACAATAGCTAGATTACCATAATTACTACAGGATAAAGTTAATCAGGTTCCTGACGTATTTATACTATCAAATAAAAATCCTTATTATTAAAAATACCTTTTCTTTTGAAGGCATGGATATCCAAATAATATTTTCTGGTTGATTGCAGGTGGTATTAGGACTTGTAGCTTGTGCTTTGGCCGAGTCACCAAAGTCAACAGAGCTTTCCCCCTCACCAAAGGACAAGAGGACCCCAGGCAGCAGCACCTCCAGCGGATACTCCAGCAGCAGTTCCGGCTATCAGGCTCCCAGTAGCAGCTACGCGGTTCCTAGCTCCAACTATGGAGCACCAAGTAGCAGTTACTCCAGTCCAAGCACCACATACGGCTCCCCAAGTGCTTCATACGGAACCCCGAGCGCCTCGTATGGCACCCCAAGTGCCTCTTATGGTACTCCAAGTGCCACCTATGGCTCCCCAAGTGCTTCATACGGAACCCCCAGCGCATCATATGGCACTCCAAGCGCAGCATACGGAACCCCAAGTGCCTCCTATGGCACCCCAAGCGCCACCTACTTGCCCGCTAGCTATTCCGCGCCCACCGCTTACTCTGCCGGCGGTGGCCACTCTGCCTCTAGCCCACTCCTGATGTACGTCGGAGGTGGCTCCGGACTTGGACACTCCGCTGACTACAGCAGCCTCATCCAATTCTTGCAGCCTTCAGTCCACAGTCTATTCCAGCCTCAGCTCGATCTCTACTCTGGCCTGTCTTCCGGATACCTTGGAGGACTCCAATACCCTAAACTCTCCCTAGGAGGATCAGGTCATGGACTTGACCTTAGCGCCCTCCAACAGATCTCCCATCTTCCTGCTGTTTCATACACTCCTTCCTACAGCCATTCCTTCACTCCCTCTTCCGCAGCATATTCCGCTCCATCCTCCGCTTCCTACGCTGCCCCATCCCCATCTTACTCCGCCCCATCTTCCTCTCCTTCTGCATCGTACGGAGCACCTTCTGCGTCTTACGCGGCACCCTCATCAACCTACGCCCAGCCATCTGCATCTTACGGTGCACCATCAGCTTCATACTCCCAACCATCGACGACATATGGTTCTCCATCTGCTTCATACTCCCAACCATCGACGACATATGGTTCTCCATCTGCTTCTTACTCGCAGCCTTCATCCAACTATGGAGCACCATCGTCCGGATACCTGCCTGCCTCAAGTGGATACAACACAGTAAACTACTCAAAACATTGATCCCAGCTACCTTTCGACGTCTTTTATATTTATTGAATCGTTTCTTCTCTAAGAATTCGCCATCGATGCACTTGTATTATAAGGTCAACGTTTATACCAAATAAATTATATTTTTTTTTATAAAATGATTTTTTTTTTACCATTCCTCCAATTTCAAAATTCTATCTTTGAAAAAGTTTGTGTGGTTCCCATAGGATTACCACAAATAAGTTGCTAACAATCCACTGGCAATATTTTGTGTTTCACAATAACGATGAATTCACTTTTATTTAGTCTTTTTTTTTTTACTATCTCTCTTCATATATTTTGTTTCAAAATAAATGTTTGATAATACCTAACTATTTGTTGAAATGAAGATATATTGATTAATTGAGTTTTTGGGTTAAAAAATATATAGCAATAAAGGTATTGCTTTAGGTAAAACTATATATACATAGTTTTATATGATCGTTGCAATGGTTTCTAATATTTTTATTATGTGTAACGAACCAACCACTAATTTAGTTCTATATTGTGAACAAGACGCTTCCACCAAAAATACTGAAAATTATAACAAAATAAATAAAATATAAATAAAGCCACAATTGACTTAAAACATTACTGGCCAGTGATTGATGTAAGTTCAGAGCTGAGATTTGAGAGCGTTCGCAAACGGGTCCAATTAATTATTCATATTTTTTTTTCTCAGGCTTCCGGTTATTGCTTTAACCCTAAATATAATGACCTTACTTCAAGGGAATTAATATATATAATTTTCAACATAATTACATAAGATAATTAGAAATAATATCATTTTTAACGGCCATTATCATAGGTCATAATAGCAGACTTCTCTGTAAAATAACCAACGCGTCAATGTCTCATATGTATTTACCTACTATTTTTTTTTTAAATTGGGTGTATTTCATTAATTAATGCTCTGAAATTAGGTCCTTAAATTGCACTAGACAGTACGGCATTCAATGCTGTTTGGGAATTACCACTACTTTTATTTAACACTAGTGTGCCAATAAGTACATGACAGTTTTGTTTGTTACAGGTAGATCTTCATAATGGGATATGACTGGAGCAAGTTAGATAGAGGTGAACCGACGGGAGAGAAGACTTTGATAAACATGGTAATTAGGGGTAGGAAGAATGAACGATAGACAGAGGTATATATTTCCACAAACGAAATAATGGTCTTTTACAATCATCAGCATGCTGATTTGAAAAAAGGGCTTTGATAACTGAGATCTTGTGTTGTGGCAATGGATAGAGTATTTGAATTTAAGGAGGTTATGTATGCATCATGAAGTTTTACTTAAGCTTTGGTGGAGGAAGGACCAAAGGAAATACTTCTGGAAGAAAATGGCCATTCTAACTCAAAATGAGACTCTTGTAATCCAGGAAACAAATATACAGAAGCAGTTCATATGACGTTTTTGCATGACTATCAATAAAATGTTAATCAATCAAACAGTTTACTTTCATATTCAATTAATACCAGCCAATCAATAATAGGATGTTACAACATTATACTACCCTTACAAGGGACCAAGAAAAATGTTTTATTCGATCAAATGCAAACATTTCTTATCTTATAGGTGAGTACAAAAGTCCATTCAAGATGATTTGTCATCTTTCATTCTCTTTTTATGGTCTAGAAAAAAATTGAACCACACGAGGCGAGCTTCTGATGCTGTGTTACGACGGGCTTTCCTTTCTATCACAGGTTGTGTGAAAATCCTCAACCCAATATGTGTATTCAAATGACTCAAGAAAGCTAGGATCAAATTATTTCTAGACCTGTATAATCTTTTTCGATGAAGGGAAGTTGAAGCGAATTTTATTATGAGAAAAAAATAGCTGGAATTAAATCATCGGGAGAAAGTGACATTGAATACGGAATGTGGTTCGTAAGGTGAAAAAACTCGCCCCCACGAAGATGGGCTTACAGGACGCGATTACCTAAGAATCTTGGATATCTTGTTTTTGGTTTCACTTCGAAATTATATCATAAAATAACGACCACTTGTGGTTGTGGATATGGTCTATGGGTAATTCCACTAGATATTACTTGATTTGTTTCTAATATGCTTGTTTTAATAGGAGTTTCTCAAATATTTTTGAGAAGATAGGGAGTAGGCTAATTTGACAGTAAGATGAGGCGTCATTGGGTGGTTTACCGGGTTTGGCGAATAGGACAATAATAGAATGTTTCCAGAGGAGAGGAAAGTACGTCGTTCGGATAATGCAATTATTTATGTAGGTTAGGAAGATAATGGCTTTAGGAGGAAGTTGTTGAATTTGAGGAGTAAGGAGATCATATCCTGGAGATTTTCGGTAAGGTAATTTTTTAAGTAGATATTTGACCTCAGAGGGGTTAACGGCTTTTGGTGGAAGTGCGAGAGGGATAGGTGAATTGAGGAAATCTTCAACAGTTGTGCTGTTAGTATGGTTTACCTCGTCAGTGCGCCTTCATCTACCACGATAATGAATGACCAGAAGTCAAGATTGTTATAGATCATACAATTAATGGTTTCGTTTTGGTACCGAAAATGATTTCAATAACAGTTTTTATTACGTTTTATAATTATAATCCACTATATTCCAACGCATATTACCTACTATAACCAGAATGTCAGCTTTTTGTTTTGATATTTTGTGCAGTACCTAGAGTAGTAAACATTTATTGTTTAATAAAAAGTAATCTTGTATTTTTTTATTTTACACCGCATTCCTTAATTTAAATCTTTTTAATCTTAATTATAGTATAATTGAGGCATAAAGTATGTTTGTTTGTAAGGATTTATTTCGGCGTTATTGTAAGTTTTTTTGCATATTTAAACTCGCTTCGGGAGCTGATGTTATCCTGAGCATGTACACAACGAGTAGATGTTATGTTATACGATGAGAGCAGAGCCATCAAGTCGTTCTTTGTAGATTCAAACTCATTTTGGGGAGCCCGAGATAGTAAAAGGACGAGAACTGAGCCATTGCAACCGGCCTAGACCACATGTCAGGGAGTCGTTATATATAGCGTTTTATAAGTTAAAGCCAGAGGCAAGTTTATGTTGTAAACTAATACGATCATGGGAGGTAAGCAACCCATGATCCTATGTAAGTCGGATTACTAAAGACAATAAAGCAGTCTCTTTACAGAAGTTCGAGAGTGTAGTTCGTTTCCCTCTTTCCTTTCCTTTCTTTATGCTTAACCACCGACGATTGACTTGTAGGACACCAGGTATGATCGGAGTATGTGAATAAAAGTGAAAAAGCGGTATCAAGTGAATCCCTTAAAATATAATGTTTATGAATAAAAGTCAGGTTGAGTTAAAGTTTAACGGATGTAAATGATTGACATTTGTCTTGTCCACGTGAAGTATTCTATTGATAAGTAAATCGTCGGAGGTTAAGCTTGAAGAAAGAATGGGAAAGAGGGAAACGAACTACATTCTCTAACTTCTGTAAAGAGACTGCTTTACTGTCTTTAGTAATCCGACCTACATAGGATCATGGGTTGTTTACCTCCCATGATCGTATTAGTTTACAACATAAACTTGCCTCTGGCTTTAACTCCCCCCTGCCAGTTCCTGACCATCCGTCGGGAACGGAAACTTACACTTATAATAATTATATACAGTTCTGACATAATAATTTCCTGCTCGCCTAGAGCAGCACAACGCTGTCTTATAATCATAGAAACAGAACATAGCTTTATCCAATGTGGTACAAGGGTAAAACACTAAAATAAAATAAAAACATGTATCTGGCAAATGCCACCAAAAACCAAAAGAGATGTGTGCAGGAGTGTGAAAATTAGAGTCAATTTCCTATTTGGATGTCTTCCCCACTAGAAGCTTTAACTGCTCGAGATGGACAGTTCTCCTCTTCGCGGGTTCATGCACACTTTGGATGGTCACCAAATTGTGTTCACGAATCGTGATCACCCGGAAGGGGCCCTCATAATAGGACACCTCCTTACTCCTATTGGAACCGATCTTACGATACACCGTAGTGCCTATCGCGACGCACCCGTCTAGTGGTTTGACGCCCGCGTTCTCCTTCAACACCCTCCTGGATTTTTCCGCGGTAATTTTCGCGTACACCTTCCCCCATAATTTCCCTAGTTCCACAAGGTTGGTGGTGAGTTGTGCGGACGTCTCGTCTCCCACCACCGTTCTACTCATGTCCGTTGGCGCCCACGAAGTCCGAAAAGGATTTGAAAGGGTGAAAATCCGGTGGTCGTGTGAACAGAATGGTTATACGCAATGACCGCCCTAGGCATTGCCTCTGCCAGCTCCATCCCTTTGTCGGCATTGTAGATGCGGAGATGATCGCCCAAGGTACTGTGGAGACGCTCAATTCCTCCTCTGCTCTTTGGATGCCCTGGGGTATTGACGTGCCATATCACGTCCAGAGCCTTCATCTCTTCCCGCACGTCGGCGTTATCGAACTCCTTTCCACCGTCCGACGCTATCCGATCTGGGACGCCGTAAAATTGGAACCACCGCCTCAGCGCGCCTAGGCTTTGATGACTTTTCTCGAATGGGGTATGCCATAGCAGGTTTGCTAAAGAGGTCAACCACGGTGACCCAATTGTGTCCTCGCCAAGTGAAGGTATCAACTTGCAGGTCAGTGAGCGGTGTTTGCGCCGTGGGAGTCTCGAATTGTTGCCCGGTCGGTGGGTGCCTGTCATATTTGGTTCGGTGACAAACTTCGCACGCAGCTAGTGTTTCCTGGATCGTCTTTCGCATCCCCCACCAGAAATACTTCCGCCTCAACGCCTGAGCCGTCTCTTGTTCTCCCCTGTGGTTTGTTTTGCCCTGATGGTACGCTAGCGTGATCTCCTTCTGCGTTGGCTCATCCGAGATGGTCTCTACTATCATGGTACACCGTAGAAATGTTCGTTCAACCCCAATCTGCTCCGCCCTCCAAAGACGCTTAATTTTTTCCATATGGTTGCGTTCCCGACGTAATAAAATGGGTCTTCTCTGGTGTGGAAGCATCATTAAGGGACCAAGTAATTTGGTCATTGTTCACCCCTGGAGCCGACCATATGTTTGTGGTGGTCGATCGTGGAAAGCTATCATGTGCTATTTTCATGGGGCCGAAGGTCTTCGTCTTCCAGACTATCTGACGGCGCTTATCATTGATAATTTCTTCCCGTTCTTCCAAGTCCGCTGGCCTGTCATCCGTTGAGCTCCCTCCTCCTGCCGACGGTACCACATCCGTAGACCCTGGTTCCTGTTGGTCTTCTTCTCTCTCTGGCGTCCATTCTCGCAAGAACTGCCTTCAGTCCCGGGAGGATTCCCCCTAATCTTAGTCAAGTGCGTTGATCACTTTCACCCAGGACAGCCAGTCTGCCACGACGTTTTCCTTACCGGGCTTATATATTACATCCAAGTTGTATTGGCTGAGGAACTCCTTCCAACGCATGACCCTCACCGACGACTCTTTTAATTTACAAACCCACTGTAACGGTCTGTGGTCAGTGTGCACCCGGAACCTTCTCCCGAACACGTAGGGCCGGAAGTGGCCTATCAATAAACTATTCCTAATAATTCCCGTTCTAGCGCGCTATACCTACTTTCCGCCTCGGTAAGGCGCCTACTGGCGTACGCTACGGGACGGCACCCTGTGCACCCACCTGTGACAGAACCGCTCCCATGGCAAATTCACTGGCATCCGTCGTGATTGTGAACTGCTTCGTCTAGTCGGGAAATGCCAGGTCCGGGTGTTCCTGGAGACGATCCATGCACTTCCGAAAATTCACCTCGATATCTGAGGTGATGACCACCTTCTAACCCTTCTTCAGGAGATTGTTTAGGGGTACCAAAAAAGCCGCCATTTCGGGGACAAATCTCCTGTAATAGTTATGCGTACCCAGCAGGTGCCGGATCCCTTTAACGTCCGACGGAACCACCATCTTCTGAATCGCTGCCACCTTCTCGGCAACGGGTCTCACTACCTTCTTAGAGATCGTATGCCCCAAAAAATTGATAACCTCTTGGCCTAGACGGGACTTTTTGTCTGACAATTTCAAGCCAAATTGCCTCGCGCGATCGAAGACCATCCGCCGGGTGATCCACATGTTGTGCCTCGGTCACACTGAATATCAAGAGGTAGTCCATATATATTTGGTATACGGACTCGTCTATCCCTCGTAGAAACTCATCCATGAGCCGCTGGAACGTAATGGGAGCATTCTTCAGGCCAAATGGCATCCTCGTAAACTCATAGTGGCCTCTCTCAAACGTGAAGGCCGTCTTGTGTCGGTCTCTAGGGTGCATTTGAATCTGGTGATACCCCGCTTTAAGATCCAAAGTGCTGAATATCTTCGCCCCGCTCAGCCTGTCCAAAATGTCGTCGAACCTGGGGATTGGATATTTTTCATCCACCGTATTCTCGTTAAGTTTTCTGTAGTCCGACTCTATTTTTGTCTGGGCCCCCACCTTCCTCATTCTTTTTCTTGACCGCCCACAGGGGGCTGTTATATGGCGATGTACTGTCCACTATAATCCCGTGCTTCTTCAGGTTGTCTAGCTCCTCACGAATGTGGTGCCTCAGAGCCTGCGGATACCTGCGCTTCTTCACATAACACACCCTGTCTTGCTTGAGCGGAATCTCATGTACAGTTCTACCTGTGAGCCCCAATCGCTCGCCTTCCTTGAAGAAAATATCTATGTATTTTCTCTTAAGCTCCTCTTTCCAATCTTCTGCTTGCCTTAGCGCTCCTACTCGCCCCCCCATTTACCCCTACTTCTCTCCCTAGTCCCAGGCACCTATACCTTACCTTACCTATTCGAATGTCCCATCACCCCTTTTCGTTCCTAACCTTTGCTCCTACTTTACCTAGCAAATCGCACCCTATGATCCCTCCATATTCCCGGGGCATCTTTTCTACCACGTAAACTCTTAAACTCTCCTCATCGCGTTCCCATCTATTTAGCCCTATTACTGCCTCCCTTTCGACCTTACAAGGGCCCCCCAGGGTGATCAAGTTACAAGAGCATACCTGTATTTGGGGCATCCTCTCTCCTTCACACATCCTCTCTAGTGTCTCTCGACACATTATAGTGTTGGTACTTCCAGTATCCACTAGACACTTTACTCCCCTCACGACTCTGATTATAGGCAGACCGCTATCCACGACTTTCACACTTTTATTTACTATCGTGCGGTCGCCTCTCCGCCACCACTCTGCTGAGATTTCACATTCACCCCTCTCCTCTGATGTTTGTGAGTGGTCTTCCGAGTACTGCCGCTTCTCCAGCCCATTCGGTTTCCTGGTTCTTCCCTCTCTTCTTCTGTCTCGGAAGTTTCCGAGGTCTCTGACGCTTCCAGCTGCGGCCTCTCCTTCCTTCGCATCTTCTGTGCGTTTATCTCCATCAGTTCAGGTCTGTTCCCGTCTCTGCGTTGGCTCATATATGGACACTGCCTGGCTACATGCCCTTCCGTACCACATTCAAAGCACCTAATGCGTGGGCACTGTGCTACCAAATGTCCTGCTTTCCCACACTCATAGCACTTCTTGTCATCTCGCCTTCGGGAGTGCCCCACATTTCCTCGGCTGCTTCCCCCACCATTAATCTTTCTCTTCCACCGTAGTCCACCTCCTTCTACTTCAATGCGATGGGCGTGGTTTTGGGCTTTCTATACGGCACTCTTCTCCAGCCCGTTTCTTCATCACCAACTGTGGTGTCTTCCTCTCTGGCACTGGTGTCCACCATTTCTTGGGCACATTCCAGAAATGTGCGTTCTCTCGGTAACCCTTCCTTTCTTCCAGTTTCCTTCGCTAGCTGTACTTTCAGGATAGTTGATAAAAACGCCATCCCGCATCTTCTCCGTGATATTGTTGTACCTTGCCAGCATCGTTCCGTCGTACTGCCCGTTCGTCTGCTGGTGTCTCTTCGTTTCCCTGAAGCGTTTAAAAATGTCCTCTTCCGGGCTCCATCTTCCCCCACCGAACGCTTTCTTCAGCCGTTCCTTCACTACGTTACACGAGGTCTCCTCGTTGGCCTGGATCATGTTCAGGACACTCCGCTTCACTCTGCACACCAGAGCTGCCCTCAGCGATTCTGCGTCCCCTTCCGTTATCAGGTCCTCCGACCGTTTCCCCTCTATCTGCGTAACCAGCCGGTCGCCCCCTTTAAGGAAATGATTTAGTTCCCCGGTCTCGCCTGCGAATCTTTCCAGATCCGAAATCGACTTCCTCATGTCCTGAGCCGTAATCACCTGGATCTTCATCCACGCCAATGTATTCGCATGAGACGCTGCCATGGTCGTTCGAGGTAACTGCGGTATATCTGTTGCTGCACTAAGCACCGGGGGTCGTAACACTCCCTCTGGCATTTTATTGAGAGAGAAAAAAAACGTGAAGTGAAAGAACGAAAAAAAAATAAAGAAAAGGTTCCCGGGTTTCGGCACCAGTTATTTGTTGGCGGTTAAGCTTAAAGAAAGAATAGAAAATAGGTTAACAAACTACACTCTCGAACTTCTGTAAAGAAACTGCTTTATTGTCTTTAGTAATCCGACCTACATACGGGAGGTAAACAACCCATGATCGTATTAGTTTACAACATAAACTTGCATCTGGCTTTAACTGATATCTATTTCAATATAGGTAACTTTATAAGTACTACCTTAGTTATCTGATAGTAATATAAGTTTCATATTTGTATCTTCGTTACATTTAGTCTGTACTTTACAATTTCAATTCTTTTCTCGTTATATAGACCTGATGAGTTTATTCATATCATCGCGAAACAGCAATCATAAAGAAGCTTGCTAGAGAATCAAACGTTTTCCTAAATAAGACTAAACTGATATCAAAATGAAATACATCCACTCAAATCTAAATAACAGTTTTCATCATTAATAAAACTATATTATTCTGCTTTATACTTCTCTATATTGTTTTGTCATTAACCATTTCTGTTAAATTGAATAATTACCACGATACTTTTGACAGAATAAAATAAAGACTAGATAGAAAAGAGGTCTATTAGTAAAAGGCTGCGGGAATAAACTTCTTTAACCGGACGATCGCGCTTTCTCTAAAGAAAGTGAAAATAACATAATGCATAGGAAAAAAATCAGAAAAAAAAAGCTTGAGCTTAGATCCTTTAAATGAAGTTGAGCTCGGATATCTCGCTAGTGATACCTTGCGGATTCTTGCTTAACTAAACCGTTCCGCAAAAAGGCACTAGGTAGCAGCTCTTGCATAAAATAAGACGTTTATTTTGGTTAAACTTTTTATACTCAAAATTATGATAGGAAAGCGGCATTTGAATAAATAATTATTAAACTTTAACTATTCAGTACCTATATTTAATTACTATCAGTTTATTGCATTCAACCTTGTGGAATGAATCTCAAGTGAAAACTGTTGGAGGATTTTTATGAGGATTGCGAAATCCTAGCGTACTCAACGGTACAATTAGTCAAGAAGGACTAGTGTAGAAAATGCTTGAAGGTGTCCAAGTTGGGTATGATCAAAAATAAGAATATCTGATAAGGAATAGGTTCTTCAAGAATACAATAGACACCATAGTAAAAATACATCTCAGACCCTTTGGTTACTTCAAGAGAATGCCCATAGAATGGCAAGAGTTAGTTCTAGATTGAAAGTCTTGCGGGAAGAGTGGATGAGGTCGACGCAGTAAGCTCAAGCTGGATTCGAGAAGTTAAAGAGGAGTCATAGGAAGAAGGTTAGTGACAGGAGATTGACTGGACAGGGACACCTTGGGGTGACCCCCTGATATGTCTTGAAATGACAACTTTTAGTTAGAAAGTATAATGAATAAAATAAAAATATTTAATTACTATAAACTATCTTACTTAGAAATAATAAAATCTGCCCAATCATGGTCAATGATCTCATTCGAGGCATCTTGATACTAAATTGTGATTCAAGTTCCATTGATCACGTTTACCATATAAAACCACATATAAGTGAATAAAACAATTAACCGGAGTTTCAATGACTTGTTTGTAGTTTAAGTCTATGAAAGGACTAACAAATGATGCATTATTAATCAAGACCCCAAGATCTTTTAATTTGATGCGATACTATTTCTAGTGGGAAAACACTTTTTTTTTAATTAAGTATTCTAAATGACTCTTCATTATTTTCACGGTGTGTCTTTTATTTTTTACATCTGGCATTGGGGCATCAAATAGAACTTCCATACAAAACATCATGTCTAAAAAAACAGTTGTTAACTTAAAGTTGCGAACATGATATTTATGATTTTTTGTAATTAAAGATTAAAAAATACAACCCAAATTAATTATTGTTATTCGAGACCTTCAATTTGGTACCCAACACAAAGTGATTGAAAGATCCATACTTGACCTTTTGAAAGAAACAAGGATACACTAACAAAGAAATGGATTTACCAACTAATACGATCATAATATAGTGTTTTTTTTAATTTGAAACTGAATACATCCATCTCGATCACGTGCTAGTTCGTATGTATAATAATCTGAATGTATTTACATTTTAAAAATGGCTGAACCTAATCCAGTGTTTCCCACCTCTACGCCAAGTTAGGGTGGCTCTTCCGCTCCTTCCGTGCACAATATTTTCTCATTCTTCATTCTTCATTCATTCCTTGCCTCATTCTTTTTCCAAACCATCAATTCGCATCACCCAACCTTATATACACAACATTTTACAGTTCAAATCCTCACTCTACTCTCGGACCACAAGATTCTATTCCTCTCATCTTCAGACGTTACCCTTCTCGATTCCGTAATTGTCGGTGACAAATAAGAGGTGAGCCTCATCACCTAGTGTGAATATAAGACTGAGCACTCTTAACAACATCAAAATTTATTGTATTATGCACTCCTCCAAATGCATTTAAATGCAGGAAGAGGAGAAATTTGTAAAGTTCGATTATTTTGTTATTTTTCTTTTAGTACATTGTATTTTGTTTGAGGTTTTGAAAAAAAAAAAACAATTCCGTAATTCTGTCCCTCCTAATACCCGACAGCATGCATCATCCTTACGAACCTTCAAAGCTCTTTAATTCCAACACCTCACTATTAAAAGAGACGCTCCTTAGTCTGGGAACGATTCATTCTTTCATTTTTGAATTTAATATTTTTGTTTAATTGTTTACTATATATAGATGATATATGTAGGCAGCCAGCCAACATAAAAGATGCATCACTTTTTGTTTTCTTTTGTATTAATTAAACGGTTTTTATTTAAAGTCATACTGTAATGACAACAATAAATTGTTGTTATTATTTTGGTTTCTCCTAGATAGATCTATCTATATCATCTATATATGATATAGATATATCATAAGGGTTTATTTACTAAACACAGTAAAATTTGTATTTTATTTCATAATTATTATTATCATTCTTATAGAGGGTAAACCTTTATACATCTTATAGCGACCGCTAACTACATAAGGTAAATAACCTCTATTGTGTATATATTGCAAATTGGTTATAATATGTTGTAAATTAATTTAAACAGATGTAAATAACATTACCAAACCATAAGTCATTGTAAATGTTGTAAACAATAAAAGAGGCAGCTGCTAAAAAAACTAGTTAGAGGGTGGAAGGGTAAAGCAGGTAGCAAGCGACCCAGACAGATACTTCATTCGAGCAGCGGAGCAACAGTGAGCTTCACGAGATCATTGAGCTGCCTACGGTGGATGAATTCATTCAACATAGACATATGAAAATTTTCAACTCCTTGCAATACCTGACAAACCCGGTGTTTAACACATAGCCCCTGCTCCGTTCCCAAATCGATGGCAGGACGCTGTCACGGCAGGAACGCTTTAGTCTTAGGTTCTAGATATAGGTTTAGTTTTTGGTTTGTTTTCCGGTTGTAAGTTGAAGGTGAGCCTCATCACCGAGTGTTGTGTATGGAAATAAAAAAATATTTATTTTTTGTTCATTGTATACTCATATAAATAAAGAGGTTTTGAAATTAAAAAAAAACAAAACCTGTAAATCATTCTAATAACGGCTCTCTAACTGGTACCTTCAGCTGCACTAATGTTTCAAGACTAGGCCTTCTCATTTATAAAAGCATATAAACATAAACTACCTACACTACCTACCCTATACCTCTTCTCTTGAACATAGTGCATCGTCGGGGCACATACCTATAAAATAGGGAGTCAGATAGTAAGACCCGTCATGAAGCAATTGTCCAGGTCATAGCCTAATCAACCCTCAATTCATCACCAGGGCTAGAGTAACTAGGCACCCCCCTCGTGACCACCCGACACATCTCTATACATCCTCTATATATAACACACTTATACATTTTCATTATTATTTTTTTTATTATTAGGATGTTATATATAGTTTTGCTAGATATAAATTTTTAATCAGAGCATTAATGTTACTAAATGATTTTTTTTCTATTCTCTCTCTCTCTCTCTATCTGTCTCTCCCTATATATATAAAGTTATATAAGGCGGTTAAGCTTAAAAGAAAATTGTAGAGGGAATAGACGACACACTCGAACTTCTGTAAAGAGACTGCTTTATTGTCTCTAGTAATCAGACCTACATAGGATCATGGGTTGTTTACATCCCATTATCCTATTAGCTTACAACATAAACTAATACGATCATGGGATGTAAACAACCCATGATCCTATGTAGGTCGGATTACTAAAGACAATAAAGCAGTCTCTTTACAGAAGTTCGAGATTGTAGTTCGTTTCCCTCTTTCCTATTCTTTCTTTAAGCTTAACCGCCGACGATTAACTTATATATATTATCGTATTAGTTTACAACATAAACTTGCCTCTGGCTTTAACTTATACATATATATACATATATAAAATGTTTTAAGGTGGAGCATATGGGGAAATGAGTAGATTAGCTTACAGTTCAATAACTAACTACACTAGTCTTTAGCTCGTTCCATACTCAGGTGTATTCACTCCACAAATAAGGGAAAATTCTCATCCAGTAAATAATTGCCACGATCCACCCACTTTCGTTCCGTCTGCCGAGCCTCAGTGGTGTAATATCCTAATATGGTGTATCATTGTGAGGATATAGTTCCTGGTGATAAGTTGGTAGTGTACACTAGAATTAACCTCTTTATTTACCTATAATCTCTGATTTTGTAAACAGATCGGACCCGAATGTGTCGTCCTAATAAATGTTCAGGGTAAAAGTACTTTTGTACTTTATTTGTAAAATGTAGTTTACTAACATTTAACATAATGCAGAAGGCACAACTCTTCCCACTGGTGGTAAACTGTGATTTGTGCAAGGACTGGGTATTTTACTTCATCAACAATAGAAGCTCTATTTTCCTAAAAAAGCGTACTTAACGGCAATACATAAAGTAATATAGGATATTCTTTATCATACCAAAAGAAAATTTTGTTGATCGGAATATAAGCAATATTATGAGAGTAGCGATAGTATAGTTAGTAAATAGTATCAACACTGTGAAGCTACTATTGCTTAATTAGAAAGGATTCAGCGATGTCTATCAGCTCTAGATCAAACGAAGATTTTCTATATTAATACAGTCAAAGATGGAAGAGAAAGAACTTGCTGTAAGCAAATTGATTCACAATCCTTTCCTAGCTACCTTGTAGCTTTAGTACTCACTCCATAATCAATGGCTACTCGCCTGTTCAAATCGCCCGTGTTCTTACAATAATATTTTGAATTTTACTTGGAGGGATGTGACCTGAGCTTAAATTCAAATACGGGAAGCTCGTTTTGCCTAAACATTCCTACCCCAGTTATCCAAGTGTAAAATCTAATTATTTCCTGAAAACATTTGAGTTTCTGAAGTTAGGGGATTAGAAATTGTTCACTGTTTAATTCGAAAACATAACTTCATTTCCTTCATGTGGTAAATGATCAATATAAATTACTAAAGGACTCAGGTTTTTTTTAACGAAAACAGCTCATTGATGACATATACACAGCGTGTTATTTTCGAGCTATATTGCTAATTGTTGGTTGTGATTAAATAAATTTATGGTCAATTAAGAATTCTGTGAATTTTCTCCTCACCAGTCATTCTTTCGTTAATACCACAGTGACAAAGTGCAAATTAAGATAAATACTGACATACTGTTGTGATTTATTTCGGGATATTCTCCGAAAATATTCTCTCTACTTGATAAATAAACCTTCAAAAGCTCTACATTAAAGGTTGTATAAATGATTCAATTGACCTGAAATTTGAATAGTTTTTTCCACAACACATGTGGAATATACTAGTTAGTTTTCGTTTGAGATAAAAAATAGTTAGTATGAAAACAAATTGAGCATAAACTAAGCTCTACCATCTAAGATTCGTCAATATTTAAAGCTATTTACATATTGTTTAAACGGAGACTTTCATTAACAAATAAGGTAGACCTAACAAATGAAATGAAGTATCCCTGGCCCAAGCCCCAAATTTAGGTATATTTATTTTTAATTGTATGTAACTTAATAAAAAAAAAAGAAAGTTCGGTTATAAGTTCATATTGACGTACAGTTCAATGTCTGCCTCCTTTGCGATGCAACAAAAAGATTCATTAACATATCTCTTGCTCTACACTTTTCATTTGCCTTGTGTAGTCCGTACTCGATCCAAGACCTTCCCTTGACGTTTTTTGGACCTACAAACGTACAAGCGCGAAAGAGGGAGAGTGAGTGTGAGAGAGAGAGAGAGAGAGAGAGAGAGAGAGAGAGAGAGAGAGAGAGAGAGAGAGAGAGAGAGAGAGAGAGAGAGAGAGAGAGAGAGAGAGAGAGAGAGAGAGAGAGAGAAGAGAGAGAGAGAGAGAGAGAGAGAGAGAGAGAGAGAGAGAGAGAGAGAGAGAGAGAGAGAGAGAGAGAGAGAGAGAGAGAGAGAGAGAGAGAGAGAGAGAGAGAGAGAGAGAGAGAGTGAGCAGCCCATTCATAGTTGAAGGGAAGCGAAGTGTGAGTCGGCTAAGGCTATTGATTCCGGACTGCAGGGAGTGGAGTTACCAGGGCAACCCAGCCGCCTCTGCGCATCAGAGCGGCACTTCGATAGCAGTCGACACATCGATTGTAAGGGCGAGGTCTCTACTTTTTCTCGTAAGCACCGCGGTCCCGACATGGGCCACCCCCTGTAACTTTGTCTGTTCCGGTTTGCATAATAGACCGGAAGGCATTGCTAATTCCGCCGGAGTATCGGATCTCGGGCCTATTATCTGGGAGTAGGCGCCTCCCGGTTTAGGGATTAGGGATGCTGGCAGGACAATCCCTTGTTCCTTCACGAATTAGGAGTAGAATTTCTACGGTGTATTAAGTCTAATAAATGCCTCCTCTTAATTTAAGGAAAAAATCACTCTCGTAACACGAGGATTTGACCTGAGGTTTTTTAGATGAATCCAAAATGAGAGATTGAGTTTTTAATATATATTTGGTGTATATTAAAAACCAGAACTTTAAAACTCAAGAAGCTTCTGAGCAATTTCTTAAAACTTCCTGTTATTGTATTTTAACTAAGACGGAATCACCATATTTTTTGGAGTTTAGGAATATACCTTTGAAATTTAAGAGCGATTGAATCATTTTACGACCACTGAGGTAGATTGTGGACAGGGGGACAAAAGGTGATCGCACCGTGTTTGTCGGAAATTATCAACTATCACAAAAATTGTTTGGAATGCTATCTTGTTAAGAGCATCCAACCTGATGTGACTTTCTAAAAACGTTGCCATACCTTGATGCATATTACATAATATCTAATACATAACGTAAATTTTATATTATCATACAACACATCATTCTAAAAAAAACCTTTTGAAGTCCATTTTCTTTTAAAAGCATGTAATTAGTTCTTAGAATAATTTTGGTGTAAAATGGAACAACCTAGCAAAATGTTTAGCCTCAACCTCAAAGTTGGTCACGTGAATTAAAATATTCTTTTATATACTCAATCTGAAATAAATACATATTGTTTTTACCTAGCACCTAAACGGGTATCAATTGGATTGCCATTTTTTTTCTCATCAGATCATTGGTTTATTTTCTTCAGCAACAAAAATTTGATTACATCAATCATAAACAACATTGTATTTTTGAAATACCTATATAGATAATATTTAGCACGTAAAAGTGAAGTAGAAATATCGAGAGGTTTTCATTTGAATTCTCCCAATTTGTATTCAACGTACCAAAAATAGTCTCATTTACCAACTGTATGGTAATATTTTTAATCGTGTTGGCGGCGAATCATAAATAAAAGTATTTTATTAAGAGACAGGAATTTTATACTAATATAAGTTTTGTTTTTATTCTCAAAATGGAATTGCTCCCGTATTGGGTGTGGTTACCCTCTAGGAAATTTAAGACATTTATGAGTTTTGACTCGGCAACAGTATGTGCTATGATTGTTGAACTTTCACATCACACGTCATACGGGTTTGAGACCCTGGACCAGAGTAAAATTTCCTTTCACTTGAAGTGAATTGGATGTGACTGGCTATGTATAGCTCAATTAAACGTAAATGCATTAAGCAAACATGTGCTAAACTAAAAAGATAAATAATACAGTAGTAGTATCACAGACAGAAGTTTGATTATAGTATAACAAAGGTTCTTATTGTTCATCAACATCCATTTACATTTTTGCATTACACGTTTCGTACTTATGTGGTCAGACAGCATAATTTTAGACAACATTACGCTAGTATAATTTCAGTATCGGTGTGGGTTGCATTGAAAAAAAAAAGATCAAAAACATAAAACGATAATATGCGGTTAGAAATACACTGTTGTTCATTAAAAAACGATTTTCCCAGCTATTCATTTAGCAGGCTCCTAGTTAAGTAGAAAAACAGGGCTTGGCAATTACTGAATGCTCTCTAAAGGGTGTGTTAAAGTAAAAACCTATGTTGCACGGAGTAAATAAAATATACAATGGTGAAAATTCATATTGGTACTTAGGATTCGCTGCAATCAATATTATATCCATCACACTAGTTCATTTTAACTGTTCATAGTATAAGTAGCATTGCGTAAGTAAAAGCGATTTAATTATTTGAAAAGTCTTTGTTCTGGGACCATGTCTCCTTTACTAATAAAGAATTAATAAGTTCTGGCTTGAAAAAAATACATAATACTAAAATATGAAAAAAATAATGATCATTGTAATAATGAAATTAACCAAAAATATAAATGCACGACAATATATATGTATTAGTTTATGAAAATAAACTACTAATCTACAAAGTTATACTTAAACCAATCTGGACATACGGAATAGAGCTATGGGGGACAGCAAAAAAGTCGAACATCAAGCGTATCCAATACTTTCAATCAAAAGTCCTGAGAACAATAGTAAATGCCCCTTATTATGTCAGCAACAAAACCCTTCATAGCGACCTTAATATACCCTACATTCTAGAACTCATCCATTCCCACCCTAATCCTGTAGCACAGTCATTGCACTGCGCCACTCATCCCTATAATCCTCCTCGGAGACTGAAACGGCAGTGGCCTCGTGACCTGCTATAAGCGCGTGACAGTGGGAGTCCTGGCAATGGCCAGTTTCTCCAATCATGTCCTGAGCGTCTGTGGCTCTCGCGCTCTTGGTCAGCCTCCACTGGCTAGTATCCGGTGACGCGGCAGACGGAGGAGCGTGGGGGACTTCCCAAGACTCCGCTTTCTCTTCGCATGTGGACTTGGGAGGCCTCTGGGCTGTCTGTGAATATTGTGTGAATGATGAACTGTAAATATGGTATGAATGAGAGCATTTACCTTATTACTTATTGCCTTATAAAAGGCAGATTGTAATTATAGCACAATAAAGGAGTATATCAATCAATTAGTGTAAAAAAAAAGTATAATTATTTTTCCTCATAATGCTGCAACCCAATTCTGACCCATGTCTCCTCGAGTAAAATCCACAAGGTATTGTAATCTTTTGTCACAGCCTTCCAGTTAAGGATGCCAAGCAATGCCTAACAATCTGAATAATCAACATCTTCCTATCCAGTGGGAAAGCAACTCGTTTTGAAATGTAAACTTCGTTACTCATAACTACTCTAATATGACCAAACACCTCACTTAATAAGACCTACTAATCCTAATTCACATCTTCACCCTTGTTCAGCAACTTGTGGTTGTATGGCCCTTATCGACTGGTCTGAACAGGATCATAAACTCTACAGACATCTTCCTCTGAAAGATTAAGAAAGATCTCAAGATTGTCCAGGCCTAAGATCCATAAGTTATATCATATTAATAATTGCAGATTGGTGCTCCAAGAATAAAGTCCACTATTTATCCATAGTAATTCCAGTTTGCTTTCTTACTTTTTATTGGTTATTTGGGCTCTCAGGTAAACTAACTGGTTCGATTGTCGGCATAAGACCAAAAAAAACAAAAACAACAAAAGACTCTTCCTAATGGTGGTGAACCATACAGAGAAACTTGATTTTATCTTCATTAAATAATAAAACCATCTTCTTTACTGGTAGAGAGATCTTCCAACAACCATAAATCCTAATCTATTAAGTCTTCAGCTAAACCAAGGATCCGAACTGAACAGTCTGCACCTTAACTTCCCTAATTTACTTTTTCTAGGGCAAGATTAAAATTAAGGAAAGCCATGCCACCTTGTAGGCGAAATATAAATATAATATTTCATTGGTTACCACCTGTGCAAATTAAGCACAACCAAACCAAACAGTGAAACTGAACATGGCTTGGATGGAAGATGGTCTGATGGAGGCACCAGGTAGAACCTATTCCTGAGTTGGATAGTTAACATTTTTACAGTTATGAAAAATGTATGATAAGTCCTATATCTGTCTTCATTTTCCTTCCTATTCATATTCTTTGTAAAGTTTTCAGGCATAGGTGCGTCATGTCGCGTAGAAGAGGATTTAAGTATGCTTGAAGATTGTCGTGGAAGGACGATTTGCGACTTTATAGTGTGGATGTTTAAGTCACGCTCTAAGCACTCTAAAAGTGAGGAGGAACTAGTGCAATAATTTTCTTTGAAATTCATGTAGTCTCTTTATGATTTTGTCCTTAGCTAAGGCTCATATCTAAGCGCTGTATGCCCTCATTGCTGTGAGCAAGTATGTTTTTATCGTTGTTTACCGTTTAGATTCCTTTTAAAGTAAAGTATCTAGAACTGAACTTCAGCACTAGATTGAATGAGTTCACCCATAAAAGGAAGATATTCACCCATAAACTTGCAGTACTTTACATAAAACAATAAATGAATTTAGCTTCCCCACTCTCAATAGTAAATCTGATGATACATTCGTTTTTTTAATCATGCATTGAAAGAAATATTTTTTATAGTTATTTTTTGAATGAAAGAAGGTTTATTTGATCATATTACCTTTCACGCATAAAAGGCGAGAGATAAAACTTTGAATTGCAATGGAATAGTAACTCACCATCACGCACCGGGTTTTCTCAATAGTCCCAGAAACCTACGACTGCCAAGCATTTCCAATATCTGCCCGAGAGAACTTTTGAAGTTAAATTGGTATGATTGAAAGTAGAGATTTAGTTTTAAACCAATATTAGAAAATCGTCAAACGCCTGTCTGTCTGCACATATAATAGAATATACTCAATTGCCAACTGCACCACTTCTCTCAGACTTCTTCGCTTTCTCATGAAACCTCCCTTTACTCCCATTTAATCTAATATTTTCTTACTTTTTTAGGGACAAATTGAAGCGAATAGTAGTTTGTTTTTTTTTAGGTGAGCCCCATCACCTTATTAGTCAGTTTCGTCAAGTCACGTATAATTTATGTCATTATACTTGTTTATACATTATATAAATTCTATAAAATAACAAAACCTGTATATAATGTAGTGATGCTACAGGAAATACAAAATAATTGTAAATAGATTCGCCTGAGGATCTATAGTTGTATGTAGTTGTCTGTAAATTTGAAGGGGCTATGGAAAAAAAAAAAAGTAGTTTTTTTACTTTAATTGCCTAGCCTGAAGCCAAATTTCAGGTACCGGTCTGTCGTCTGAATTCGTCATCATCTACGATAGCTGTTCTAAAAATAGTTCAATTAATCTGAAATTTATAGGGTAAATTCCGCAACACCCCGATACACTCATTAGTTTTGATTGAAATACAACAGCGGAGACTATGTAATAAAGGATTTCTTAAGTCCCAGTTCAGAAGCTAAGATTATATAGTTTTCATGTTCCCTGAGGTTAAGTGTAACTAAAAGGAGTACAAAGATTGCGAGTCTCCTTTCCAAGCTAGCGACATCAAATTTTTTTATTTCCATAAAACATGGATGTAACTATTTCATTAATTGTCTGTTACTCAAAAAAATGCATTAATTTTGGTTACCATATGTAATAATTATATAATATGATATGATGTACGATATATTAAAATGTATTATTTAACTGAAAGAAAATCCTTATTTGCGTGAGGAAACAAACTTGGATAGAATTTTTGCCTATTTGTATCATCTCTCGATATTGTTTATTCAACTATAAATTTAAGAGAATACAATTTAGTTCATAAACGAAAAAAAAAAAAATTAAGTCAATAAAGTAGGAAATAGGTAAGAGGCAGTGCAGATCTGCCGAGAGAGTGGGCTCGAGATACCGTATTGACGGAGTCAACAGGTCGAGATATCGAAGGGGGTACTAGGGGTGGCTCGATACATCGAACAGCAGCCAGCTAAGGGTGGTTCGATACATCGAACTGACGCCGGTTAGGGGCGGTTCGATGTATCGATGCTGCAGGAGTGAGGAGGCCCGGGAGTGTGCCAGTATCCCAGGACCCCCGCAAGGCTGAGGCAAGCCCGCGGCCCGAGAGCGCCAACGTACAGACCAGCGTATAGGAGCCGCACACTGAGACCAGGGCCTTTGTGACAGGTGGGTTCACATATCAGCTATCAAGAGGCCCCTGAGTGACGGGAAAACCTCAATTCTTATCAGTTCAGTGCTCGACATCAAACAAGCTTATCTGATAAGCACGGACCCCATCTCTAGGTGGGAGTAGATCATAGATGCATCGCACAACTCGCCCACCGATCGCTCTCATACACATGGCCACTGACACACAACACACCTACTAGGTGAGCCGAAACATCAGTGCACACAAATGATTTTTTTTTTTAATATAAAAATCGTCTTGCACAACAAAACAAAAAAATAATTCAATAAAAATATTTGTCAATATATCTTATTATATATAGAGACATTAATAAATACAAATTTCCTTCCTAAATTATGTCTAGTTCAACTAATTATAAAAAACGCAATAGTTTTCACACTAATTCTCAATAAAAGAAAAGGTGATAATATTTCCAATTACAAGAATTCGCCGTACTAGGCGTGGTGATGCGCCAGGAGTTGCAGGAGCATCTCATAGGATAGCGTTGCCAAGGCGCCATTTTATCTCGCCTTGATAACTCTTAACCTTCAGCTAGAAGAATTTTTCAAAATGTACCCTATCCCGGAGCTAAACATTGCTAATGTACGGTGTCATCGGTAAAAGAAAGGCTCACGGTCCATGCTTGATTTAGGTTTCTTTAATCACTACACCACCAGATTCGTCGCAATCATTTTCGGTATGACTTCACAATATAAAAGAACCGCGAAGTTGATAATTTGTGTATTGTTGGCATGCCGATTGTGGGTTGTAGTCTTTAATTTGTTTACTGTCCTCTTCTGGTGCTAGAATAGCTAGAGAAAATTTATTAAGTGATTTAATACTATTTTATTTTAATCTATACATTTCCATTCCAACCAAAATTTTATTTAATTAGTCTTGACTGTAAAATCAAACAAATTTTAAAAAATTTAGTTGTCAAGAAAAATATTTAATCGCATAATAAAATTGTATAACTTAATACCTATTTAGCCACCAGCGCATGATAGCCTATAATATCAAAAGTAATAATACCGAAAAATAAAAATTGAAAAATGAAATATTACTGCAATTTCGTGATTTCTGCGGCTAGTAAAGTTGTGATAAACGAACGAATAATCGCACACAATTGTCGAATCTACTGTGATTTCTACTGTACAGCTATTCATATGAAATGTTTATTTAGTCTTATCGTTTAATATTCACGAGTGTTTAAAATTGTATAGTTGATTGCTATATTTATGCATTCCGTTGCATAATTCATGTATAAATCGGGGTCACATCTAGGGGTGTATGCGACCGTAACGGTTTGAGGTCAATTCGCTCTGAGGGTATAACCTCATGACATATTCAAATAACATCGAGAAAAAAAATCTGTTAGAAAAAGTACCCATACCTATACCGCATATCACACACATATGACTATAAAGTGTTGACATTTTGTGAATACCATCCAATTGAATCCAAATGAACACTAAGCTAACTTACAATGGATGTATTTTTCATCACAATTAGGAAACAATAACTATTAAGCATTCTAGAAGTATTGCATGTAACTGAATTAATATTTTGCACGATTGAATTGATCTTGAGCTCAACAACTTTGGCATCAAAAGTAATCGAGAAAAAAAAATTTGTTATTAATTGGCATGTAGTGCAGCAAGGGAATATGGAAATGCTTGTTCAGGAATTCACAAAGGTTACCCTAACCTCTACACTGTGGGAGTATTTGTGCAAAACTATTGTTGAAATCGATTATTATAGTGGCAGGTATCATTAAATCAATTTTCAACTCTTAATTCAGGATCGAATCCTTTGTGGAATCCGTTGGTTTTCATCGACCTGTAATGTCCAGTTAAAACTGAAAATTTTAAACCGTATCGAATTCACTTGTTTACCTTGGTGATTGAGATACGTTGCGTAACCTTATAAGCAAGTATTAATAGTAACCTCGTGGGAGGTTGCAACGGTCACATCTTGGTTGTTCTATTTGTGTTTATTTATGCTCCTATTTGTTTTTTTATTAACGAATGGGTACATCAAGGGTCGTTCAGGGGTTATCAAGGGTGTCCCATGGTTGTTATCGAAACCTTCATTCGATTTTAAAAATTATTGAGACTACAAGCGATTTCCCCTGAATGTTTTGTATCTTTTTCTTAAATTCCACTTCTATTCTATTTCGCATCAATTTTGAACAAAATTATATTATTTGAATTTATGTAAACCAAATCATAGGCGTAAAACAAAAACCACTTAAAGAGACAATAATATGACTTAATGGGAGTTTTTTAATCGCTTATTTTTATGTTTGTGGAAAAACTATTAGTTATTTTTTTATCAAGCATACATTTTTATTTTTGTTGTAATTTATATGTTACAATATAAATATCCCTTTAAAAATTCAACTCAAGTTTTATTCATCATTAAATGACGGGAATCGTTAATGTAGTGAAAACAATTTTATTTACATATATAATTAATTTTTGTCATTAAAGTCCACAAAGGACATTAACATATTATTCGTCAGAAACTGAAAAGTCAGTTAATTAGTTAATGTTTATTTGTCAAACCAATGTTCCTCTTTTTTCTTTGTTTATGTTTTTTGTCAGTTACTTTGTTGTTGACCCGTTGTTATATTTCAACTACAATATAGTTTCGTGTAGCCCTGGGCATTATTTAATAAATTTGGTTGTTAAAGATATATTATATGATTTAAACTGTTCAATCAACACCTAACAAACACCTAACCTTAACAAACCAAAAATAGGTGATCACCAAATATCTATGTGAAAGTAAAGCCTCACCCTTAAAGCTAGGCCAAAATGGGGTCAGTAATATGATAATAATAACATATAAATAAAATAGTTAATGTCAGTAATTAAAGGACCTGGTCTTCTAGATTTAGGTAGAGTCGTGTATTGATTCGGTGTCTTTTGCATGGTAAGAGATTAGTGTTGAGATGTAGTTACGTGTTCATAGATTGGTTTTTTTATCAGGTTTGGTGCTCAGTCTTATATATCCATTTCAGACAGTTTCACATTAAAACATTCTTTATTTGTATTCATATTAATAAAATGTATGATCAAAATCCTACCTGCTTCCCGCTAAATAAAAAAAATGAATTAAATTTCCCTCAAAATGTAGCCCCTCAAGTACACACACCTTGTAAATACGTAAACTAAAAAAAATTGAAATCGTCATCAAAACTTCAATTACAAATTCTGAAGGGTTTCAGTGTTGCAGAGGTTACATAATTCTGGCTTTAAACACATATAATTGCATGAAATATTCACTGATTTTTTTGTTACTTCAAGAGATTGTAATTTATTAGGTGCGTAATTTAATGCAATTTGGTTTTGTTTTGGAGCAGCCCCTGTTTGATATAGATTCATAACTAAAGACCTAGTTAAAAGAAAGACATAATTAAAAACCTATATAAAATAGTAAAATGTTCAGTAGCCTTTGACTACATTTCCGTCCAATAATAAGGCTATGATTTTTGAGCTGACTTAATCAAATTAAAATCATTTGTCTAAAAGTATGAACCATATCTATGATAATTTAATAATAAATATATGTAACATCCCAAAATGAGCGATATATCGTTCTACATCGATTTTTGCTATCAAGTCTTACAATTATTTGTGACGTTTCGGACTCATTCAGCCCATCACCAGGCAACCCCTACTAAATTGGAAGAAAAATACTAATACAATAAAAATTAAAAGAATTAATTTTTTTTATTATGTCAATACAATAATTTTTTGACAATTTAAATAAAAAAATCATACTTACTTTGTGTTGTTTAAAATAAATAATTGATAATAAAAATTTAAGTTATCAATAAATATTGTCAATATATAAAAAATAAATAAAATATTTTTTAGGAATGGTTTCATGCATCTGTGAGCCCACTCTATCTCTGGCATGAGCTGTAGCTACATGTTGCTGTTTGTTGTCATTTCAAGGTTCTATATTATTATATATTAAGTGACAATATGGTCTGTCTACTTGTCGTCACTTTTATTACTAATGCATATGTAAAAATAATTTCAAAATTTCAACTTATTGATTATGTCAATCTAGTGCCAACCTATTGCATTTACATCTGTTTTATAGTATTTTTATCAAAGTTCACTTTGTTAAAACATTATAGTTTTGACGTAAAAGAGTTTTGGTGATTTTGATTGTATCAGTATTTGTCTTCTGATTGTGTAGGTGTTGCATGATGATGGGCTGAATGATTCCGAAACTTTACAATTAATTGTATGATTTGATAATAATAACCTATCTAGAAGGATATTTTGTGATATTTAATATGATCGTTTTGCAATAGATGCCTGAGTCTGACCCTTGCTTGACTAATTACTCCGAGGAAGTGTGAGATTCATAATAATAACAATAATCAGTAATTTGTAAATATTAGTAATCAAATTATTTAGTAATATAATACTTATAGTGACTATTTTCAATATGGATTATTTAATACATCATAATTGTCAGTTGATTGCCAAAAATGATCGTTAAGCAAATTATTGTTTAGAGTCAGGTATTTATGAATGACTTCCATGAAGAAACTAAGCCAGTCGGTTTCGATTATGTGTGACTACGATAAGATTTTTGTAATATAAATGAAATTTTAAACTAACGTGTATGGATAGTATGGCACATACAACTACTGGCTGTGTGAAAAAAATGAGTGGTTTTTATGGGATTGTTTGTTTTGTTTTTTAAACCAGAAACACTCATGTTTTTACCCTTTTGTCTGTTTTCTGATTGTTCTGTTCCCAGATTAAGATACATGAACTATATAAAACCTATATATCTAATAAATAATATATATCTTCATAAAAGTAATGAAAGGTAATTAATATATCAATTAATTGGAATTTTAAAAAAATCAATAATTTTGATTAGGAAATTAAATTAAAAATCTCGAAGTCGTGGCTAAAAATTCATAATCGTAATTCATGTTTTTTTATTTTAAACGCTATTTAGATCAAAAAACACCTCTTTTTAAAAGCGTAATAGAAAATTTAAATACGCTAATGCTTTTTTTAGAGCCATGTTATTTGGCATGGTTGTTGATGATGCTAAAATGAAAACAACGCTACGCCAAATAATCTTAGTAATAATCATAGCTGATTAATAATATGTAATACTTTTTGGGACTTTGTTATATGAATATATTTTAATAACAGGCATTAAAATCGTTTTCGCAGTCATAATTGTGTTTAGAATCATAAATGACTTGCATTATGTTAAATTAAAATATGTGAAAACGTGATTTTACCAACAATTTTATGTACTGATATGCAATTACTGGCCAGTTGTGATCAAATTTGCAATTTTCATTGAAATATTGGTGATTAACTTACTAAGCATTGGTTAAGAAGGGAAATCTGGACAACTCGATATAACCGTTATGCCTTTGTCATGTGACGGTGTCTGATTCAAATAACTTGAACTATTCAGTTTTGGGAAAATTAAAAAAATGATTGTGAAAATCATTAAGTTTTATTTCAAGATTTTTTTCCTTAGGAAAATTTCATGTGAGATCAGTAGTGACCGGTAAGCTCATGGTGCGATGGTATATGAGGGAAGACTTGTTGGCCGTCTTTGCTCACAACGGCGTTGAACCCGTTCTTGTGGTCTGCTGTGTAGTGCACCTCTCTTGTAGAGCCATCAGCCTCTTTGACTGTATAGTAGCCTTTGACTACATCTCCGTCTCGGCTCTCTTGCTGACTCTTGATGTCGTGAGTGTGAGGATCGTGGACGCTGTACTCGAACTGGTAGTGGGGCTCATGGTGTTCCTGGATCAAGTAAAACCAAAAGATAAAAACAAGACTTAAACGTACTTATTAATAAAACATAAAAGACTAATTAAGTAAATAAATGAACTATGGCTCACTTCTTGATCAAGAATTACTGCTCATTGAACTGAGCTTATTTGTGGTTGTTGGGTAGAGTTGTCCGTTTACGCTATATTATGCCAAAAGCTTAATAAAATATCAATTCTCAATATTTAATAATAATAAGTTTAAACGTGTAAAAATGATTTTATTACCGCTGGATTCGGTTCCATTTATCTGTTTTTGGAACTCATGAATTGCCCTGGAGAGAAGTATTCTTTATAAGATACAGTGAAACCATAAATGGTCTTAAGCCTCAATGTGCACAATCTCATTCCCAATGATACCGCAGTGAGCTATCTCCAAAGTGTCACAGAGTAGAAGTTCTTACCCAATCTGTTCTGTCATTTATATTACATCCTGAATGCTGTTTTTACTGTTGTCCGCCGTTGTTGCTTTTTTTCCAGTAAACTATTGAGTGAATTGTTGGTTCAAGAATGGGATGCAACTTGGTTCTTAATAACGTGCCACATACCCAACTCTTAAGATGAACGTGCAGCGGTTGGTCCCGTTTAGGCTTGTGCAAATTTGCAATACCGGCAGACCAGTTTATATGGTTTGAGGAAAGAAATAAGATGCAGGTTTTGAATTTTAAAACAAAAATTATCTACTAGATTACGAAATTTTAAGTATGCAATTGCATAAAACTAACATATCTATTCATCAGAACTGGGGTGTACCCAGAAACCATAAACTCTCCTTTTAAAAGATGCGCTACTAAAACTTCACTTTAACTTTTATTTTGAATACCTCAACAGTAACCTATCAGACTAAAACTATTAACTACAGATTAAACACAATGGAATAATTAGTCAAATCTAACCTTTAGCAATTAAAAATTACACCAAACAAAGTGGTTTCTTCTTCTTCTTCGTGATTCCTTGTCGCATCATACAAAAAACCTTAGCTCATAGAATAGTATTCGTTTGATAGGAAGCTTAAATATGACTCTTAAAAATAATGATGAAGGATGCGATACTGCAAAAAATAATAAACTGTCTATTTATAACTACTTACATAATGATCTTCATAGTGGCTGCCATATTTGGCTGACACCAGAACCGCCAGCGCGACACAAAGAAAGATTGAAATCTGAAAATATATTTATAATGTATCATTACAGAAGAATCATTTCTCTCATTAATATAAAATAATGGATTATTATAAAGAAGAAAATATCTTAAAAATGCAAATGTGTAATATTCTATTTTTATACAAATACTAGACATATGTGCTATAATTAGCTTAGAGCATAAGACTTTGTATTATCCCCATACACGGAAGCACAAGGCTACGAACTATACTTATCCCTTTCTGTAAGCCTTGGAAACCATAATACTAGTGAAGCCCTCAAAGAGCCTTTTCATTCATATTCATGTCTGATATCCGATACGTCTGGAATGGAAGTTCTCTGCCCATAGCGGAAATTAAGAAATAAATATACTCATAAATTACTCATTCCAAGATTGTGAGAAAATTCATTCAGGGTTAAAGTAATTTATTATCTCATTTACAAGTGTGACTAGCACAACTACAATATTTGCTGTGAATTAGGCAAAAGGGGCATGCTGACATGGAGGGGGGGGGGATCCGTCGTACTAAACTTATATTTAAAAGAGGTACAAAATAAAGAAACAATATCCAGAGATTTTCAAACAAATTACAGACAATTATTCGTTTCGGTCTAGATATCAATATTATTATCAATTATTAGCTGGAATCTTTAACACAGTTGGTAGGGCACCCATCCGGATATTGAGAGTTCCTGGGTCAGAGCCCGACCAGTATATATTGTATTGACTAATTAATACCTAGAGATACTTACAGGGCTCCGTTTCAGTTTTTTAAATACTTGACAAATGATTGCAAAAAAATTTATTTGCCAAAAAATATTTGTCAGTGAAAATTTTTAATTGCAAAAATATCAACAAGAATTTTTTTAATTAAAACCAGCTTCAACCACAAAAAGGCAATTTCCATTTTTATCCCATTGATTATTTTTTGGAATTACTTTGAATTCATTAGTGCACAACGAACACGACCACGTTTATTATATCCTTTACCGTAAGAAAAACTATAAACTATAGGATGAGTCTTAAGAACTCCAAAATAAAACTGTTTAATAGGTAGGGGAATGTATTGTCTCACGTTAATTTCTGTACATTGGCATATTGCCATCACCATATCTGGACTAAAACAAAAATAAACATTACAAATTTGATGTCTAACGGATCATTTTTAACGCTGCTAAAGTATAACAAACAAACAGACTGAATGACAGATTGTAATATTATTATTATTATTAATTCAAACATTCCAATATTTTAACTGTTAGCACGTTTTTTTTGGAGGGGTGGGGGGTTAATGTCTATTTTCGGAGGCAAAGGTTTTTTAGCCAAACTAATGGACTATTCGGTCTTACAGTTTTAATATTTTGCCGAAAATTGTCAGTTATTAACAGCCCATAAAATTACAATTCATAATTGGGGTAAACAAATTTTGATCACTAAAAATAAGAAATTGACCTAAGGAAGAACTAATGGCGATTCAACTGATTTTAAGATCAAACATTTTTGTTTTGTTTAGTTATCCATCCACATATTACCCTCCCCCTCTCCCAAACTACTTGAATTCTTTACCTTGATCATTCTGTTAGTAGTCTCAGAGAACACTGATCACATTAGGGACTGTCCCCGGGTCTTTATAGGGGCGTCCTAGTCTACTTACCACGCGGCATCTAGGCGTTATCTAACATAGGTAACCATATGGTAATGAAAAGAGCAGACAAATATTATACGCGTTGCGTGCCTCTGTCGCTGGAGAGTTCGCCAATTAATTTTACAATTGACGTAATGAGGGAACTGAGCCGAAGAAAGTAATGAATAAAGTACAATAGGATCCTCGTGACTGCCGTTCAACGAATTCATGCGGGAGAAAGGCGAAACGAAAAATTATAATTATGTGTGAGAAAAGAAATGTGAGACGAAAAGTTTGTGCCTTTTGCAAGGTTTTATTGTTTTTTCTATACCAGTATGCCTTGTTTTGTATTTTATTGCTTCGTTTGATTTGTCTTTGGGAATCCACGACGCTACCATGTACCCCAACTCGATGCCGAGTTAGGGTGAATCTTCCCCTCTATCAGTGCACAATATTTCTTCGACTCATTCCTCTTCCTCAATCATCAATTCTCATCACCCCCTATCCCTTACATATACAATATCTTACAGTTCAAATCTTCAGTCTAGTCCCGTGACACAAAATCTTGTCTCTCTGACCTTTATACTCCTGCCCACAAATTAGCTGCGTATGATCGTTTCTTCCTCGCTCGCTCCATTACCCTCTGGACTTCTCTAACTCCTAATGTAATGTTATTCCAACCCTTCTCCCCACCCAGGCATATGCTTGCTAGTAGGGAATGATTTAGTTGTTATATTATAATTTCATGCTTTATATTATATATATATTTATTCACTTCCTTTTTCACTATTCTAAATTTAGCAAGTGTGTAGATTTTTTACTTTCTGTTTATTTTTCCTTTTGTATTAACCTAATGATTTTCATTTGATAAAGGTTTCATATATTGTTTTTTTTTGCATCATTATGGAGCTCCATCTGTGATCTTAATAATTAAATGCAGTTAACTAATCTTATGTTGATATTATTATTATTTTTTGTTACAGAGGCTCACACTTTATTTTACATTGCCGTTTTTTTTTACATGCATATTGTTAATAATGTAACATTTCTTTTTTTATTCGCTAAACATAAAACTACCATCTTAGCAATATTGGTATTCATGCCCCGAAATATTACTTTTTTCTTTTCTATTCTATTGAATTTAAGACACAGATGTTCTGAACTTTGTGGGTTAATTATGACGATTAAGGTTTGAATTTTAATTTTGAAGACAAAGAATTCGTAATTTTTTATATCAATAATATGATACTAATTCGACGTCCTAACTATATAAAATCTTTGTATTTTTATTTTTTTACGCAATGGTCACAGACAAATCACTAAAGCGGTCACATTGTGTTGGCAATTTTCCCCGGTTTCTAATAGAGGGTTGACCTATCGTAAAGAATTATTATTTGATGCCCCAAAGAAGCCAAATCGGGCTAGCGTAAGTCAGTAGTCGGTAGTTGAATCAATGACTTGTACTTATGTAACCAAACAGCCTCAGTGTAAGTCTGCTATAGATCGAAAATAATTTCTTTATTCAGATGAACTCGTTGAGCTAGCCAACCCGGCGGTTGGTAAGAAATAAACAAAGCCTAGTCGGTGGTTTAATTGTTGTATGTTTAGATCTGTCTCCAGGAGATTTTAGAAGGTGTCCGATCACTGCACGAGAAGAGGTTCAGGCTAGGTATGAGTAGTTTGCGTTGTCTTGGACTGACCACTAATTCATAATCGGTATCTGAGGTTAGGCGAAAACCGTCCGGATTCTGAGTGTGAACCGACTGGACCACTGAAGAAGTTTTAAGATCCGTGAAGGGGGTATTTTCCATCTGGTCATGGCGAAGTTTCCCCAACAATTTTTAATCTTAGATTCCGTGTAGGAAATTATGGAGTTGAATTGCCTAGATAAAGAAGTGAGCAGTTAGCAGTTACATACAAAGACGGATCAAGAGATTAAATCCCGAGCGAGGAAGCGCGATGGCAAACAGCATGTATATAGGGATGAGACAGGGCGACGATATGAGATTTCTGTGTGGCCGGTTGGATCATGAAATATGCAACTGGACTGCCCAATATCCACGGTTTCATACTTCTGGCTTTCTGTGACGGCCCAGTTTTTGCAGGGTCGGAAAGCTTTGGCGGTGTGTGTCCAGAAGGAATAATTGATCTGTCGTTCAGTTATCACACCAAAATTTTTCTCAATCAATTGTGACCTTGTTATTTGTTATATTATGTATATTAAAACTATGAGGCAATACATCATGAAGAGTTAGCTAGCGTGGTTAGTACTAGACCTAAATATATAAAACTAAATTACTGAATTTAATTACTCAGAAATTAAATTATTTTTCTGCCTTAAATAGAATTTCCTACTTTTGTATTTAAAAGCAACTGATTCTTCCTCACAAGAGTGAGTAAACCTTGACCACAATTACAGGAGAGCCTGGAATTAAACCCCAAACTTCGTAATTAGAAATAAACATGCCAATGTTATGACACTAAGCTATGGGCACGGTAACATTAGAAGTTTATTAATTCTATGATTGCAATTAATATATATATGTTTTTACTTACACCCATTATAAAATTTTGATTCGGACATCCATAGTGTTCTGCCATATTTCTACGCTTAAATATGATGTTTAATCAAGAAATTGAAGTTCGTTGAGAGCACGTTCTTCTAGAAAGTATGTAAGAGGAAATCAACCTCCAAGCCTAGGATTCATGCGACAATGATTACCAGGGAGGATGGTACATACAGGGTATATTGTTATTAGTATGCTCCTATATAAAATGTAGCCACGTAAAGTAAATATAATGGAAATTATTTTCATCAACCTAAGCAAAATATACAAATTAAAAAAAAAATTGAATTTCTCGTCGTCGAAAAAAACGCCCGAATTGATGGAACAGGTCTCTCCTTCGTCGGGGACAAAAAAAGCTATAAAAGTCAAAAGCAACAGTTGTAGTAGCCTTTTTTTTTTTTTTTGCATCATACATTCTTATGGGGGAGGGTCATTGATGCCCAAGAGATATATTTTTCATTACCGTCTTCTATGTGTCATCCATCTCGTGGGAAAAAAAAAATAAAATGCTTTTTTCTCGTTTAAACATATTCGGTTTCGCCCAAGGTGTCGTTGAACATTTTCAAGTACTCTAGCCTAGAACATACTAGCCTACAGTCAAATTATGATACTCCCGCAGCTATTTAACAGTGGATACACCCCCTTGATCTTGGCAAACCATTTACAAATGCCACCGGTCATTGGTAGCGTATTGATTGATTGTGGGGTCTAACGCCTTCTTGAATACTCCTATCAAGGTCGGAGAGGAGAGGGGGGAGCAATTACTTCAGGAAAGCAAAGTTACAATCCAGTACCAAACGTCTTTTTAGGCGAGAATCGGACTTCAGTTTCGGTTCACACAGCATCGTCACATTTCGTATGTGCTACAAATATTAAAGATTCAACGCTTTAATATCCAGCCAGAATTAATGTAATCCTTGGAAAGCCCAGTAGTTTTCATATAGTAAAATAACTGTACCCTTATTTTATGTTTACCACTTTTTGTTGTTATACCAATTGTTGTTATTCATAAACGATGCAGAGAATGCCAAATGAAAGAACTTCTTGTAATTTATCATGAATGGAAATGTAGGATTATAAGAAATAAAACGAGTATTGAAACCCTAAGTTTAATTAATAATCTAATTACCTGCAATAATTTAATAATAGCAGGATCCATTCCACGACAATAATTAACAATTTATATATTCTTTTATTATCATTGTTTGTTACATGTATTTAGAACCATCACCTAATATATACATAGGTGATATTCAACATATTAAGTGGTTAATTTATAGTATTTGTGTAAACATACACAACTATCTATAAATAATTCGCATACTAACAGTAAGTAATATGAGAAATATATCGTTTCAGAAATATAAATAAATAAGGATACAATAATAACACTTCATAATATGGCACTATTACACCCCATCGCAATTAAAACAATAAAACATTGGAATATTTAACTGATAAATAATGCAGCAATGTAAATAATGATAAGTAAGCCAACAGCAGTGCCAAATATCTGCAAACCACTGACATACAAACAATTGCTTGTTACTAGCTATCAATTACCACCGTATTACAACAAGAATAGTTCAATATACCTACCATATTTATTACTATTATTATTTCAATAGCAGAAATACTTATTGTATGGTCTTTCATCAGGAAGGGTCAGGAAATTTCTTCAATATTAATATTTTTTTAAAAAAACAGAAGTTTCACAAATATAAATCAAGTTGTATTCCAGTTTCTCAAACGAAAAAAGGTTTTAATCCAGTGAACGGCCTAAATCAGTCGTTGGTTGATTTAGGTGATCTGTTTTTAACCAGATATAAAACGAAAGAAATCGTGAACTGTTGAGAATTGTTCTTCTTCAGAAGTTTTTTTTTCGTTTCTCTTCCTTAGGAGAGCATAAAAATCTTCCAATCTCGTCTACCCTTTACTGTGATTATATGTAAAGATTCTATTTCTGAATGTAACTGAGGTATGTGTTTTTTAAGTAACAGAGAAATTTTTCTACCTTCTTCCATTACCTTCAAGAGATCAATTGTATATGTTGTACCGTATTTCTTCATACGGCGTAACATCTAATAGGTTTACTCGCTTTTGGTGACTTCAATTGCTGACACCCTTCGTAACGGCTGCTGGGTGATGTGTTTTGTCATTGCGAGGGTTTGTTTAACCAAGGAGAAATCCTATTTGGAAGATCCTCAGCCAGAGCCCCTGTCTGGATATTGGCGATTTTGACTTCGTTGGCTCTAGACCCCAGATCCTTAGCCGTCTTTGCAAGCCGCTTTTACCAATCTGCTTCAGAATAGTGATGCTTTGGCCCAGGTGTACTATGTATGTCTCCACACTCTTGTTGACGAATATTAAGTTATCCCACCCAGCACAAATATACTCCTCATACTTTTTTGTCAGGTCATCGTAGTCAAGGTCTCTTCATTTCTTCCTAACCCTGGGGTAGACCTGGCTACAGTTTCCTCTCCTGACGATATGTGCCCTCCAATTCCTCTGTCTCTGTACTTCACAGATAAGTACTTTGTATGCAATAATTGGAGGCTGTTCGGTCTCAACCACATTTGTGAGCATCTATGATTCGCAGCTGTAGCGGAGAATCGTAGATTATTTTCATTTAATTTACAACTGAACTGTATAAGGGCGTTCTCATCATCATCATCACTTAGTTTCGTTAATAGGTTTAATTTCATTTGTACATTCATCATATACTACACCACTATCTGTTCCCATCAAATAAAGGGTGCCCCAGAATAAACGCAAGATTTGAATTTGCCGCCATTTGTGCAGTTAAGTGCTGGGAACCCTAAAAAAAAAAAACAATTTGACAGCTGACAGCTTAGGGTTAGTAAAAATGGAACGTGACACAATAGAACAACGTGTCTTTATAGTTGAAAATGATCTCAAAAATAATTTTAAAAGTTTGGCGGCCGCAGTTCGAAAATTTTATACAAAATATGGTCGGAATAGTGTTTTGACTTCATCAACTGTGAAGAGATTAATTGAAAAATTTAGGGAGGCTGGATCAGTTGGAGACACTTAACACACTAGTCGTCCAAAAACAAGCCGTTCAAATGTCAATATCGAAGCATTGCGTGAGAGTGTTGTTGAAATTCAGGAACATCAATTCGGCGTCGTAGGCAAGAATTGCAAATTTCAAGAAGCTCTCTACAGCGTATACTCACTAAACATCTGGGTCTCCATGCTTACAAAATTCAGTTAACACAACAATTAAAGCCTAATGACCATACACAGCGAAGAGAGTTCGTTGAATGGATTATTGAACATCAACAAGTGGATGCTGATTTTTCGAGCAAAATTATCCTAAGCGATGAAGCACAGTTTCATCTTGATGGCTTTGTTAATCGACAAAATTGTCGCACTTGGGGTTCGGAGAACCCACATGTGATTGTCGAAAAACAAATGCATCCACAACGTGTCACTGTTTGGTGTGGATTTTGGGTTGGTGGCATGTTTGGACCATACTTTTTTGAAAATGAGGCTGGTCAAGCAGTGACTGTTACTGGTGCTCGATATCGCGACATGATAACACAGTTCTTTGTGCCGGAATTGGATGATGTTGATGTGGCCAATATGTGGTTCCAACAAGATAGTGCCACATGCAATACAGCCCATGAAACAATGCAAATACTGCATGAGACATTTCCAGGTCGTGTACTCTCTCGTTATGGTGATCAGAATTGGCCCTCTAAATCGTGTGATTTAACACCATTGATTTCTTTTTATGTTGTTATTTGAAGTCAAAGGTGTATGTCAACAAGCCCACATCCACCCGTGCATTAAAAGAGGAAATTCAACCACATTTATGCCAAAGGGTCATGGAAAATTTCGACAAAAGAGTGCGTGTGTGCCAGCAAAGTCGTGGAGGCCATTTGCCCGATGTGTTATTCCATAAATAACCCTAACCTATTTACTTTATAATGCAATAAAAAATAACAACAAACATACTAAAAACTGTCTTTTCTATTTAAATCAAATCTTGCGTTAATTATGGGACACCCTTTATTTGTACATGGTCATGGCGAATTCCTCCAATTCATCCTGAGTAACTTCCATTACATTATAGCTGTGAACCCTGGCTAAATACAAATCAGCTATTGAATCTGAGAATACTAGATCCCGCCCTTCCTTTGTAGCTCTATCCCCATCAATATTTCCTAATCACCCTTTAATCAATCGATTTCTTGCCATAATTCATCATTACTATTATTATTTGTTTTTTATTATTTGTTAAATATATATCCCCCTTTTTTAATCCATCCCAGCTACCATTGACGTTCTTTCCCCCTGGCCATAATTTTTATGTTTCTAGTTACAATTGTTGCGAATGTACATTCACCTTTATGCATTTATCTACGCTTATTGTTTCAACTTTATGGTGTTGGTCCATTAAAGTCATATACACATAGGCCCATGATTATTTATAGGTTAACCACATCAGTCCAGTTCATGTTTCTGTTTTGTCGCTTGGATGTACTTCTATGCATATGTGTGTTTGTAATTGTTAGGGGGCAACGTCTCAGAATAAAGTGTTTTTTTTTCCACGTCATTTCATCATGACAATTTCTAGTGAGTGAGGCATATTAAAATGTATTGATTGGATTGGGGCTATTCCGGTGAAACCCTCAGGTCATCAACCAGGTGGTTTATAAATTTAAACTCATTTTGAGAACCTACGGTTGCCAAAAGCTTTAGCCTAAGAGGGTGCAATGACGAGAGTAGAACCCTAGAGCCACCCGTCACACATGTAAGGTTGTGTTTATAGATATTGTTTTAGAATGTATTGTTAATCAACGTTTGGAGGACATTATTATTCGATTATAAGCTGTATTTTAACACTTGAATACCATTTGAATTGTCTATGATTTAACAAAATCCCAGTTCAATCAATGATCTTCGAAAAACAGAGAATAAGAAAATATCATTCATTAAGTATTAACTCAAATGCCTTGGATCTTATAATACTCTATTTCTGGGGAATAATACATAAATTGGTTTCAACTCACCAATGTTGTTCGCATCGGGGAAATTTGAATATTTAGGTTAATTAATACTTCTAAATTTTTTTTTTTATATCCAGGATTATGACCATTCTGGACTTACAAAAGTTACAAATAAGGTTCCTTAAGATCGAGTTATTGTGACCAACCATTCCAGAAGATTTAACGTTCCCAATTAATTGTTCAATAACTATGTTTAATATAATAAATGACGTTTAGTTATTGTGTATTTGTAATTTTAATGCTGGAACTGCTAAATTTCATTCACTTTTTAAAACTCTAAAGCTCTAAAATCTAAACAAAAATTATATGTTCTCAGTTAAAACGTCTCCATGTCTAAGTTGATAGCCGTCGCATGTCATTGATTTTACATCATCATAACAAAAACATATCTTGGACTTAAAACGAAAAAATAATGCGATTATAAGTATAATATATTTTTGAAACGTACACATTACATTTTTTATTTACTAATTTCCATACAATAACCCTGTATTCTTTCATGGTGATGGGTCGAATGTAACCTCGCTCTGCATGTATGTCTGTAGGTCAAGCTGAACTCTTCATTTTGCACCCGAATTGACATTTTATTTCTATGTATTTCCCCTAATTGTAGTACGTTGTTACTTTATGTATGTTACAGTATATAGTTAGTACTCCAATCAGGATTTGAACTTAATTTCTTTCCAGGTAATAATTATTTCCAAAGTGACCCCTTCCCCTCGGTTTTCACCTTCGGATTTCACATATATTGGATGAGATTCTAATAATAACTGTAATTTTTAGCGTAATCTTGAACAATGTAATGTATTCCATGATTATCTTTTTCTATATTTTTCCTTATTGTACTTTAACTAAAAACTAGACAGCATATTTTGAGGTGTTGTGGAATATTCCATTCCTCCCTTGCCTGATTGAATTTACAAGCCTCTCTCTTCGTGCTCGACCAATATATTTTCAGACGGCATTCAGACAGGAAATCGATTTGGATCAACTGTCGGAAAACTGTTCCCAATTATACAGAGGGTATTTAGCTGCGTGTAAGGGTGGTTTTAGGGAACAGAGGGGAGAGAGAGCTGGCCGGGTGGGGTACGGCGAGGGTGGGGTAAATTCAATATGAAAGAGACTTGAGCGCCCCTGGCGGTCCCGCCCAGTCTAGGGTCGGGATGGGAGCGAGTCAGAGCCTGCAGACGGCACGCTTGGCGTTAGAACCGGTAACACTGTGAAGCAAAAACCCTAAAACACCAAAAACCAGAGCACTCAAAAACCGGCATGACAAAACCCCTCAAATACCCCTATAAAACCCAATCACCATGTATATGACAGCATGAACCAAAAAAAAAAAAATAAATCATTAAACCAAACCTGAGAGAGATTGCTATGTACCCAAAAATCCACAACCGCCCAAAGAACATACCCTGAATGTCAAGACAATTTTTTTTTTTTTAATTAAATCACTTTCTAGCCGATTTGTAACATAAATCGAAATATAAAATAAAAATATTTTTAATTGTATGTTTGCATCTGTTATGCTTGATTTATAGAAAAAAAGGCACGTTCATTTCACCCCAAAACTGTATTTTGACTAGTAAAAACTTTCTTAAATCAAATCAAAAGTTGTTTTTTTATTTCAAAAATATGACAAATCCCAATATTACTAAAATATTAAACTACAAGCATGCTACCAATACAAGTTATTAGATTTTAGTTATAAAATGATACTTATATATTATTAGTAAAATCTGAATGATGCTTCAAAGTTTTTTTCGACAATCCAGAAATATTTCTGTTCATTTTCCATATTAATAAATCTCAAAAGATACTTAGTACCATTTATGTAGGTTATTTTGTGGCCGGTGAATAAAATTGTTACCCTGAATGACCGAAATTCAACCATTGACCCAACACAAAACTCTTTTGTTAAGCGACTGATTAAGCCTTATAATATTATAAGGCTTTACTTCATATTTATTATGTCATTCACTATGGTGGAACATTACTGGTTCCCATCAATAACCCCTCTCTTTATTAAAATCTAATTATATTTGCCAAGAATGAAAATTAGTTGTGCAATGTTTATATTGCGTTATGACAGAAAAGAATATAGACTACATCAAAAGACAGAACAATAAGCAACGAAAAGGTCGTCTAGGTTTTTTTCATACTACAGTGTTGTGCAAAAAGGGCGTTCAAACTTAATTTATGAAAAACCAATTTTAGTTGATATACCTTCATTTCGGGGAATAATTACTAAAACTAATTTATCCACACGAGAAAAATAAATTGTGACGATTTATATTAATGCAATCGTCAAATACCTTTTTTTTTTTTTTTAATTTAAAGATGCATGATACATTTTTGGTTTCAATTACATGGTTGCAATGTGAAAATTTCTAAGTATAAATAATATTTATCATCATAGACTAGTAGAAAGCAACCTTCTTTTGATGCAGTTCTCTTTTGAATTTATTTATAATTTCACACCATGCATTACCTTTTAGTGGGAGTAAATCTATCCTTAAATAAATTCGCGATGCTCTTTAGGTATTATTGGTCAAAAATATGTAATATAATATGGGAATAAGAATTACATTTCCTCTAAACTAACATATATGATCATACGAACGGTATCATTTTTTCATTTATGTGCTACGCCCTTAGACAGTTTCTATCAAAAAAGTAATATGATCGCCTAGCAATTTTTTTAGAATAATTTTAATTATTAGGATTACATCTATAGCAATCCTAAGAGCTGATTGAAGAACGAAAAACATGACTGCATATTTAGATCATTTAAACAAAAAAATGATATAGTTTTTTTTTGTAATTATGTAGCTATTTGTAGCAGGTTAAGGAATCAAATTGTCAACTATTCGAAGTAATACTGTTTTTACTAAGTCAGAAAAAAAATTGAAGAACTTTAAATCTTAAATAGTTTTTAAGCTGGACGTTAAGAAATCCTGAAAGTTCAGGTTCCAATTTTTTTTTTACATTTTATTACGCTTACGTATACTGCCTGTTAACCAAAAACTATTAGTTTTTTTTTAAATCAATATCTTTAAAATTTTACGGGTACTATCGTAGAACACGTATAAATAAAAAAGAATATTATAAAAAAAGTTTAAACATGCAATTTGTGAAATTTTGTGAAGATCGCAGCCCACCTTAAAGGAGCAGATGAGGTGGTGTGTGCCCAAGGGTGCATTGTGGCGCAGACCGCAGCCCCTAAATCTGCCCATCCCTTGGGTGACCTTAACTCTGACTAGCTGACATTCTTTCTTATCAGAAAAAGAGACATCAATGCTGTAACGTGTTGAGGAATTGTGTTTACATAAGTCTAAAGTCTGCTGGAATATTCATTGTCCATGTACAGAGCTGGCCCTAATTTGAACGCCGTGACTACGAGACTTAATTGAGATTACGATTTCTAAATAAATCAGTCGGGTATGATGACTGACACAATGCACGGGTTCGTTATCGGGCTGCGAAAATTATCTAATGACTTTTAGAATAATAGTATGCCGAATTCTTGACATCGAGGTTTTTCATTTGATACCCTGCTCAATTCGATAATATAAAACGTTAATTTTTCAATTACTAAGCTATTCATTAATCCCCCTTACTTAATTTTTAGTTTATTGTTTTGTATTTAACACCATTAGTGCATCCAATAGAGCTACTAATATCTTGCTTTTAAAAAAAAACCTGGTTGAGTTGAAGTAGCAAACAAGATGGTAATGGCAGTTATTTTAATAATAGATAAAAAGACAAAATAACAATTACATATTATATAACAGGATACTGAGAGCTTTAATTGTATACCGTACTTAAAGTTATTGAAAAGTATTTATTTTTTTATTGTAAATTAATTCCCTAGTTGTAGATAATTATTTATGTTTTATGGGGAATGCTATATTCTTCATGTCTTTACAATGCCAAATGGGAACTAGTATCGCTGCGGGCTAGGATTTTCTAAACAACTTTTATTTCCTAAGTAGTTCTAACAAATGTGGCGTTACTTTAATCAACGTATGTTGATGAGTTTTTTTTTCAAATATAGACAATATTGTCTGTTATTATTTTATTAACAATTAAAGTTGATTTGAAATTAAATTAAGATTCTTTACTAGTGCCCACGTACAAAAACCGGGATAGCCGTTGATATAAATGTGTGCTATGATTGATTTTGTTTACATTCAGTGACTCCCCCGCCTCTCTCAGACAGAGATTACAGAGAGAACAATCTTCCTAACACTCTCCCTCACCTTCGTTTCGATTCATTTTATTAAACTCTCACGAACATCCATAAGCTTCTAATGAAGAATGCATTCCACTTGGAAGTTGTGGACTCTCCGAGAATTCCAGCGAAGTGTATACAACACAACGATCAAAGCAGCTCCACTCTTTGAGTGGTAACATGGGCGTTGACCGAAACCCTTCGTGATATTTATAATATTTATCTTTACATCTCGTCTGCTTTACGAAAAATCTGACTTTTTGTGAGATTGTCAAGTCATATATCATTTATTTTAACATTTAAAAGAAACAAGACAAAAATAATAATAAATCGTCTCACTGTAAACTACAGGTAATTTTGATTACATAGTATTGCAATCGAACCTGGATAAGTGTGATTTCTCGGTGGAAGGAATTCAAATCCACTTAAAGAGGTCATTAAGATTTCATGTACCACTAGAAAGGGTTTCCAAACAAAATTTAATGTAATAGCAGATATAAAACTTTGACGAAACCAATATGAGATAAATTAAAATATCCTGTGCAGTTGTCAAGAAAGATACAAGTTTTGCGTTACTTTAATTTCATTTGCAATACATTTTTTCTCAGTCAATCCTTAAAAATGTCTGTTTTTATCCACGGCTTTTTGTATACCACAAATTTTAGTTTTTTCACAAATAGAAAAAGATTTTGACTGTTGTGACATGGTCACCGAATGCGGTTTACTTACTGACTGGTGGGGGGGGGGAGTAGCAATACCTTCAATGTTTACATTTTCATGAGTCAAAAGAAAACAAACCTCATCTACAGCTTCAAAGTTTCTTGGCACTGTGATTTTCACTTATAGAGTTAAATATAGAAACTGTCCCACTTACAGAGGCAATATCCACGAAAATTGATTTCACTTACAGAGGTGAAAACATTCCAGTTAAAGAGTTTATGTTAAGCAAAAATGATTTTATACCCCTTATAGAGGTATTTATTCCACTTATGCAGGTACCACTTATCCAGATTTAACTGAATCATATACTTGACTGGTTAAGTAATCAAAAATGACTTGTTCTAAAATCTATCGTATATGCAAAATATACGTTACCTTTAAATTTTTTTAGATCGATTGAATCGTTTTGATGGCCACCATAGCAAACGGACAGACATTATGAAGAGGATCGCATCGTACTCAATCTTAATCAAGTATCTTAATCAAGTATCGTCTCCCTTGTTGCTTAGCAGTTTATTCTATTTTAAAATTAATTATAAAAAATTTATGTTTTATTTGTAAATAAAAATTTCAAAATGTCTATAAATACTCATTTGTATAATTTGAAACAAATAAATAGTGATAATTCTTGAACAAATACGATTATAAATTACCAACATAACAATTATTAATGTTTTGCAACCAATTGTTATTTTCTTAGCGAAGTACTTTTAGTTAATTTAAAATGAAAATAGGTTAACCTGCCAAAAGGTAAATGGATCACCTTCAGGCAGTAAGCTTGCCATCTTTAAACTGCGATTATAATAAATTTGAGTTTTTAACAAAAAAAGCTTGGTACTTTATGATAGACTTGTGTCTAAAAACCCCAAAAAAGTAAGAAAGTTTGAGCCTTTAAAATACCGTTCCTCTAAAACCATGTGCTGAGTTAAAGTGGAGAACACTATGTCAATAACAGTTTAAATGATTATTTTTATATAATAATAAAAACACATTGTAAATAATATTAAACAGGAGTTCAAATCTTTAATTTGATACCCTAATTAAATTATAGCATTTTTGATACCAAGTATTCAATTACTCTTCATCATGTCTCATTATTTATCATCTCATTACAACATCAAATGGGACTTACATGTACAGCTTCTTGACGGAGAGGTAGGCACACCGATTGAAACATAAAGGTTTCATGTTTTGAAAGAGCCGACTAAAACTTACTAAATGAAAATACTTCCTGATATTTCCGATTTTTATTCTTTGTTTGAAAATTTTTATCCGTTATTACAAAAATTTCTATTCCAATCAACAAGAAACAACAAGCAGCAGCGTGTACAAGTAATTTTAGTTTTAGATGTTAGTGCTTGTTGTGGGTTATCAATCGAAGAAATATAACTTCTTGACTCTCCCCCTCCCCAACTAAAATCAAAGAAAACACAAGGAATGGTTATCACATTTACATTTAATAAATCTACGTTTAAATGTAAATTGATTATTACAGCACTGAGCATGGCTGTTTAATAGTTAAAAGCGGTTTGGCAAAATACAAAACAGCCATATTGCGTAGGTTCGAGACGTTTTATTTATTAAGCAATTTCAATGTGATAGAAGGGCTATCATTAATTAGATTAAATAATACAAAAAACTATTCATTTTAAACTTCTTTAATAAAGAGCATAAAACACTTTAGATGAATGAAATTACTCATCTCTCCATTATCATTACAATGATTGAATAATACAAAAAGTGAGGATCTAGTATTTTATCAATATTTTACGATTTTTTTTCAAGCAAAGGTACATAGAGGAATCATGAAATACATTATCAATCAATCGGTTAGGGTAGTTTTTCCATTGAACCATCCCTAAAACCCTTTAGCCCTTAGCTTACTCGATTGTAAATATATGTAGCAGGTCTCATTCAATTTTTTAATGGAGAAAACGACCCTTCTTCAATACATTAAGGACGCATTATTACTCAGATTAACAATTTTGTCTTCAAGTAATTTATTTATTTGCTCCACGGCGTTCTGTAAATGATAAATCCTGTTTGTTACTTCTAAATAAGTCGTAAACATTTCCTTTAGAACAGGTCGGATATTTCCTTTAGAGTTTATTTAATACGTTATTTTTTTACCGGCACTTTATCTCTTGCATAAAAGTGCTGATGAAATCATGCAGAACGTCTGACAATAATTCCTCCATTCATTTATTTTCAAAATAGCCAACACTTCTCTTGTAAATGGTCAATAGTGAACACTACTCGGTAGATTCCTAATATCTCCTATTGTTTGCGAGCTATCAAGATATTTTATCATTTGATCTATCTGGAGTGTTCAATTCACAATCTCGCCACTCGACCTATAGCGTGACCAGATGTAATCCACTGTATAACTGAGTTCTTGATTTTCATCATTTTGTTGGTTGTCACGATTTCTGTCTTAGCTGCTCTTATAAAGTCTTATACATAAATTCACCTTCCTTTGGCTAATTTGGTCTCAGCACTTTTTACAATATCATCTACTCCATCATGCGCTCCGATCTCGGACGAACTGGACAGAACACTGACTGAACACTGGAGATCAACGCCATTAGTAGGTTTCTTGTGTAGCACTTGACGTGGCAACGCAGGTGTCAGAGAAGAAGCTCCCAGGTTTTTGTAAAAACTTCTTATTCCTGTCAGCCAGCCTGCGGTTGATTGTTCAATCTGAAATACCTTCAACACCAAACTTTAGTTTAGGTTAGCATTGAGAGGGCAGTCCCTTATATTTCAATTACCTTCATGGGCAATTTATAGACTTGTTTATAATTCTTCGAGTGTAGTAGCTGGCTCATTTTCTGTTTGTGAATCAAGAGACTGAGTGCACATCGACATGATTCTCGCAGATGATTTTTTATGCACTGCATGAACCAGCTTTTGGGCTAGGTCATGTGCTCTGTAGATCTATAGTTTTTGGTTGTTTATATGGTCACATGTCATACCCACCAAATCCCTACCGTACATATAATCTCCTAAACTCAAAACCACTGTTCATTCCCTGCTCGCAGAACGACTTCCTTCGATCGCTTATTTCAACTCCTGTTTTTATAAATATGTTATGTCCTCTCAATCCACCACTATCGAACTATTTTGAGTGCTGTCCTGCTATAAACAAGATTCAATATTTAATTTATTGTTTCTTCACAAACCTTGCTTAAGAAGTTTTATTTAGATACCCATCAATAACCAAATTATCTCTAATTCTTAGTTTAAACCATTTCGTCGAATTCGTTTTTATGTTAGAAATATCCAATTAAAAACTACGGATACGAGATTCTCTCTGATAATTAAATATATCTATTACAAACAAAATTTCATCAATATGTGGTATTTTTTCTTTCTCGTTGATTATGAAACATTTCTATATAATAAAAGCTACATTAAGAATTATTGAACTTTACTTTGGTTTGCAGTATATGTCCTTCTGCACTTGCGCATATTTTTGGCAAAGGAGCTCCTTTGCCAAAAATATGCACAAGTGCAGAAAGACATATACTGCAAACCAAAGTAAAGTTCAATAATTCTACTAATTACATATATCAAGATTCGAACGAATCAAGTATATATATTATATATACTTGATTCGTTCGAATCTTGATATATGTAAGCTATATATATGAGCTCTAAAGGCTGCAGAGGGCGCTAGCCAATTAATCGCCGACAGGCTGCGAGCTGTCCACATTCCAGTGAACCCAGCCAAGACTCAGGGGATCATCTTCTCTTTCCAGCATGGGAAAAAGAAACGTCCACCCAGCTTTACCACAGACGGGACTCAATGTAAATTAGCCAACAGCATCTGCTACCTGAGCATCAACCTAGGCAGGCACATGACGTTCGGCACACACTTGCAAAATAAATTAAAACGTGTCCGCAGAACTTACTACTCTCTCCAGCATCTCATCACCAGCCAGGCCATATCCCTTCGACTGAAACTCCTCATATACAAGAGCTTCCTGAGGCCAGCTCTACTGTTTGGGACACCACTCTTTAGATTCCTACATGCCAGCACCATAACTCGCCTCCAGAGCTTCCAGAACAACATCCTGCGAACGGCACTGTGGCATACCCCTTTTCGTGAAATGAAGGCTTCCGACATGCACGAAAAGATTGAGCTCCCCACCATCACCGAAGCCATCAGACGACGTCACATCAAGTTCTTCGACTCGATGAAGCACAGTCTAAACCCTCTCTTCCGAGACCTGACACCACCACCGCTACCGGCACGATGGCAACTCACAAGATCGAGTAAAGCAGAAGAAATGGTTGACATCACGGCACTTGGCCCACCAACAACAAGCCTCTAGGGGGCACCCTCACTGATGTCAGATTAAATACGACTGCACTACATGCCTAGAGAAGACTCTGGGCCCAGCCACCAGTGGACTCTCACCACTGTGCCGTAACAACCAACCTCCACAAAGGATTCCCACACTCCTTACTCCTCTCACACCACCTTCAAGCAGGTCCTCCTAGTACAAGGATCCGATCACCCTAAATATTTTATATTTATCCCTCATCCGAAAATTCTAACTAGAGAGCTTAGAAAAAAAAAAAAAAAAAAAATTGAACTTTACTTTGGTTTGCAGTATATATCTTTCTGCACTTGTGCATATTTTTGGGAAAGGAGCTATATGTATATATATATACTTGATTCGTTCGAATCTTGATATATGTACCATAGCTCCTAGTAAATCTTTCATGTTAAAAACTAGCCAAGAGGACTAGTAACCTCTCTTATTCTTTGATTATATTAACATTTAAAAATATGGTTATAGAGAAAACAACGATTGAAACTAATGGCACTCAATAGACTTTTTGTACTAAAGGAAGTGAGTCTAATTCGATAATGAAAGGCAAAAGGGTACTAGTGAGCTGTATGGCCGACCTTAACAAAAGCTTAAGTTGCGAATTACACGCATTTTTAACTTATATATAAAACCAGATTTGTTACCGATCACGCGCCCGAGTTTTATGTCAAATTTAAGAAGCGATAGATAAAGGAACGACATTTCCTATAGACTGCTTGTGGACATTGCACTCACTAGTACCACCGAATATAACTTAAAGAAAATGTTAATACTTACTGTATCAGAAATACTTACGGTTAATTGCTGAATGTTCTTTTTGCTTATGATTTTGGGATGAGCGTTTACTTGTGTATTGATAGAACCAAGATATCGACAAAACAATATTTAAGAATTTATTTCTGTTGACATTAGCTATTGTATTTCAGAAATATAAATTATGAAAAAAAAGTGTGAAATCATGGAAACATTATTTATATCAATATATTAACATACTTGAGATTTTAATATATGTATTCATCTTACAACAGTTCTAGTTTGACAGGTTTAGGGAGCGGCGAAGGTGAGAGAGAGAGAGAGAGAGAGAGAGAGAGAGAGAGAGAGAGAGAGAGAGAGAGAGAGAGAGAGAGAGAGAGAGAGAGAGAGAGTGCTTTTTACCCTGATATTTTTTCATGGAAATTATATTTTTCAACTCTTTTTAGTGACAAATAAATGCTTGAATATGACCATAAGTGATTTATTTTTTATCGAGGAAATTTCGCTTGCAAGTGGAGTAGTCTTTGGTGTTATTTCTATATCCACTTCATTAATCTCTCTCCGAAACTATTACATAATGACTCATTATTATATTGGTTTATTCTTAATACATATACTTTATTTATTTTATTTTATTTATTTTTTTTGTTGATGTTATAAGAAGTAGTATATACAACCCTGTGTTCCCCTTAACTGGACGAACGGGGGTTGTGACAAGTGTGAATAAGATATATAATTTGCTTTATATGGTTCTGAGACGTGATGTTTCTGCAGGGATATTGATGAGAGTGGGAGTAGACAAATTGATGTTTAACGCCTGCGTTAGAGTCGACCAGCGAGGCACGGTAAGCAATGTAGATGATCTCATGTGCTGTCCACATTACACCCAGTCAACTTAGAGCTCAGTCATAGATCCAAAATACCTTTTACATTATGCTTATCATTTTTATTTCTTTTATTTTTAGTAATGGATACTGCTTGTTCTCTGACACCGGAGTCGATTTTGTACCGTGCATGATCCAAAATGAAAGTATCAACTCTAGAACCAGGCATAATAGCATATTGTATATCATATACTAACGTCTAATAATCAGTAACTTCTTTGAATAAAATGAAATGAGTCATGATTGCTGAAATATCATCCAATTTTTAATTCTGTTTTTTTTTTTATTTTAGTAACTAACTTTGTCAGCATTAAGGAAGTTTAAAACTCCAAATAGAGAATCAAAAGACAGTTTGATATATTTTTTTCAAATAAATGACTTAGGTATCTCCAGCAAATTGTTTTATTTAGTTAATTAGGCAACATCAGGACCAAATTTGTCACCCGACAAACCTGTATGCTTTAATGATGATGATTTTATGGGTAAAGTTGGGACAGTTATAAATTTAGGCGCAAAATATATAAATAAATTTCCTGGAGAGACCCAAGGCTTTCATTTGAAAACGGTTTTTCAGGATGCCACTCTAATTTTTCGACATATCTTAGGAATCAAATCGCATTTTTTAAAAAAGTTTATCACCAAAATAAATATCTTAGAATGCGAAAAACAATATTATGAGTGTCGCTTTTATCTAAATTTAAGTAATTGTAAGAAAACTAAAGAAAGAAGTTAGAGTTTTATATCCTGGAAAAGTGTTTTATATTATTTGATTTTATTTACGTGAAAATTTTAAACGTGAGCAAGACAGAACCGACTTTTTTTCAAGTGCTATAATGTTTTCGAAATACTCTTGTAACTTCTTAACTTAACGTAACTTGTAATAAAAAATTAGTAGATTTTGAAATATACCCTGAAAATATGGGATCGTTTGAATCATTTTTACTAACACCAACGTACAGACAAATGACAGTCACACCTAAAAGAAGTAAGGTTCTAAATTTTTTTTTTAATTTCAAAAATATATACTGCTCGGAGAAAAACCAGAACTTGTCAACTTGAACAGCTCGTGTGGTTCATGTAAAAAGAATGAATGAAATAGTAGAACGTGCCTGACTTTTTACTATTCCATGCCTACAGACAGACACATAGTGGGTTTTAAGTTACCATTGTCCCAACCCACTTGGAAGAGGTATACTTTAACAATTTCCAGCGAGATTATTTGATCAATAATTGTAGAAGTGCAGTGATCTTCTTTGTTATGAGCATACTCTATTAGTATCTTACAAGTGTAGTGGGCAAATATGTTGAGTTGATACTTCGTCCCAGAGAAGTTATACTTCATTACAAAATATTATTTTACGGACACTTTATAGTGAAAATAACCATTTACGGTTGAATAGGAAATTCCAAAAATAACTGCATGCATATTATTATTTTTTAAACAGACTAAGTAATTACCTTAAAGTTTAAGAAGTTAAGTAAATATCTATTCTTAAAAACCCTTTAGAACTGTCCTGTTGTAGCTATTTAGAAGCAATATAGTTACCGGTAAAAGTATCACTAGTATATTCAAATTTTTTATTGCATTCCTGAAATAAATATTCACATTTAATATAGGTAATACAGATTTCGCTAAAAACAAGTACAATTAGATCATAAGTAAGAATTACATTTACTTAACGTAGTGCACAAACAACTATTAATTATTAGCCAAATAACAAATACCCTGCTCCAACCCAGAACCTCTCAAATATTGCTTGGCCAAGTGCCTACTGAGCTATCCGTTACTCGACTTTGTCAATATAAATTATTTGGCCATGATTTTCCAATCCTTGTAATCATCGCAACATTGGCGGTGGAAGTCAGAGGGACTCAGCATGCAGACTTTTAATTATAATATAAAAAAAAAAAATAGTTCTTATTTAAAGGCATGGCAAACAAAAAAAAAAGTTTAGATCGTCATCTTCATCTGTAAGATTCATAAGCAACCTTAAATACTCATTGCAAATCCAAAAACAGTAGAAAAAAAATGACGGAGAGTGAATTTTTTAATTTACGACTGTTTCACATTAGCAAAACTCATTTGAAGAACGTAGGCCGTAAATCCTAGTAGATTTGTTTTGAGTCGGGATTTCCCTGTTGCTAAACGAACATATGCCTACTTTCCGAAAATAGAATCGATAACCTTCTTTCGGCCTTCTCTTTACAAAAATTGATCGAGAAAAAACAAGGCAAGTTTACTACTGGAAATTATTAAGTTACAATTAAAATTCATCTAATTAGGCAGTAAAGAAACGTGACGGTTAAATTTGACGCTAAAAATAAATTAGAAAAGAGAAAGACTATTAGATCTCAGGTCAAAATTATTTTTTTATTTTCCCTGTCTAGTAGAATGTGGTTGTAACAAATATTAATTCTATGAATGACTTTGATAATAAGTGCTTTTCAATTTCCATCGAAAATTTTCTCTTATTTAACTAATGTTCTTTATTTTACTAAATACCGCTCCCTCAAACAAACAACTAACCCTCGACAAAACAGGTGATAAATTATTAAATTTACTTATAGTCAATGTTGCATCATGTAATTTAAATAAAACTGGCTAAATGCTAACGACGAATATAGTGCAGCAGAGGCAAAAGGTGTATGAGTAGTTAGTATTACTTAAGCTAATGTATCCCAGACGATGACTTACGGACCTTGTGCACAACCACAACGGAATGTCCCTACCTATGTATGACTTGGTTCTACCCTGAGTGAAGACTCAAGTTGCAATTAATATTTCACAAATACCATCGTGGAAGCTAAGAACTGAATGAAAAGTTTCGTTAAATTGATAAAAAATATAAATTGGAATATAATTGCTCACCGAGGAACGAAAAAAAATACCATTTTTAGTCCACCTACGAGTATATGTATGTACGTTGGTTAATTTTATTTGAAAGTTGAAGAAGAATTATTTAGTCGGTGCTGAGGTTATGATTCTCGCGTTTACCAATAAACATGACATCTTATTAAATATTATATGATTAATTATGATAATATGATTACAAATAAGTATATTATATTTTGTTAGTTCAATTACACTAAGCAAATGGTTAGGCCTAAATTGTAGTAAATGAGGTAGAAACAGCTTCTAGAAATAAGTGCTTGGCAGAAAGGTTTTTATTTAAATTTAATTAAATTTTCCAAAGTCTTTACAGTGTACATGATTTGACGGTATACGATTATACTGTTGTTTTAGTCGATGAATATAACATGAAAAAGTCTATAAAACATAATTAAAGATATTTATTACTTGGCATAAAAAATTAATACCTTCCTATGATTTTGAGTAGAGTAATAAATTTAAAGATATCGTCGCGATGATTAAAAATAAGTATATTATATTTTGTTAGTTCAATTACACTAAGCCATTGAACTGAACATAATCTTGTCCCCAATTTTAAATCAAGCAGTACTCTACAAAAAGGCTACTAAAAATGAAACCAGTTCCATGGTAAATGACATAATTAATTACTTAGTTTTCTTAGCACATTGAGAAGGATATCAATTTGATCATATCACCCCGATTAATAATATGTATAATAGTTTGGGATTTATTGGTTTTACACATACATACAAATGCATATTTTTTAAAATAGATATATGTAAAGTATTTATCTGTGGGGCGTGTTACAGAAACTGCATCTGAAAGCGATGTTAGTAAAACAGTTCAGAAAATCAAGGGGAAGTGACTATATAGTATGATTATTGAATCTCTTGATTGTGAGATACAGCACGCTTGACTAATTATTCTTTCTGATTGCGTTAGAATCTTTAGTTCTAACATAGTAAACATTTGGTTGAAATAGTTTGAAAATATTTCAGAAGAACAATGTTATTTTAAACTGTTTCTGCACTAATAAATGGAGGAATCATAGGAACGGTCTGGTCGGTGATCATTCAGCCTCTTGTGGATAAATGAGTAGCTTGAATAAAGAAATAGAGAATCCGTTCAGGAAAAAAAATTAAGGTTGAAAGGTAAACAGCCAAGCACTAACTACACTGGCTTCTCAGCGCTACTTACAAACCCTTCAGTGACAACTTTGTTGTGCTTTGCTTCTTCATGAAGTGTTAAATTTAATTTAATTTTAAGCAATCACAGGGCACTTTTACAACCGATACCCTACAGCCTACAGACGATAAATGATTGAAACCTTGTACTTTTCCGGTTCTTCTCTTGGAATAAATAAAACTGTAGCTACTTTATCTACTAGAGATCGCGTGACTCAACTCACGACACAACTCGTTAAAATTAAATAGTGCCATGGCATTCGGACCTAGAAATAAGATTTTCAAGAATCACTTTTAGCATTTATTAGTATCTGCTGGACGATGAACTCACGGCAAAATCGATATGTTTCATTCATAATATTAAAGTAACTAAGGCCCATATTCCGTCATCGATTTTCTTACTACTATCGATATAACGATAAAAATAAAATCCGGCCTTTTTATTTATGCAGTAGAGGCTTTCTAATGGCATTGTCTATGTAACAATGAATTTTGTTCTTATAATAATACGCTATTTCAATTTAAGCTGCATCCGCAAATGGTTAGGCCTAAATTGTAGTAAATGAGGTAGAAACAGCTTCTAGAAATAAGTGCTTGGCAGAAAGCTTTTTATTCAAATTTAATTAAATTATCCATGAATATTCCTATGGACAATGTATATTATATGGATAGAGTATTTTCATATTTTGTTTGCCAGTTTGAATGTATGTTCTACGATACAAGTCGTAACAATAACTTAATAGTCCTGAAATGTCTGCGGTACATTCCTTGACACTACGAAATATGCTAGATAGTTTTTTTTAATATAATATCGGGAAGTATGGAAAAAAATTAAATTTATAAAAAGTCAGACCCGTTTCAAAATTTCTCGAGTCACTGTTATCTCAAAAGCTTGTTTGTTCCCAAGAGTATTTTCTACTCACTTCTATTTTCCTTCATTCTTTATTTTGTTTGTTCGGGGTAATGAGAAATTAATTACCGTGTCAAATTGAATGACACAAAATACATGATTTTTTTTGTTTTTATGGGTAGGTAAAGTCTTCCTACTGAAATATCTTTTGAATGATTTCTGTTATACAGTTTCCAACCGTGTCATTAAGAGGATAAATCATAAAATTAAATTTTTAATAGCTTGCACGATGAAACAAACGAAAGCTTAAATTTTAGTGAACCATGCCTTTTCTCACTTTTATTTATTTATACAACAAAAAAATTACGGCAGCAGATGACTATCGAAGTCAGATACTTCTGCCATGCAGTGATGATTATCGTGTTTATCTGACGACTGTACCTGACGTGATGCATCGAAATGACACATGTCATCATAATGTCGGCCACTACTCCCATCCGGAATACTGGGGAGTGCTGAGTAATATCGAGTAGACTATGCAGCACCTCCGGGCTAGACCCTTAGCATTTATGATTTCAGATTGAAATCAATAATTAATTAATTAGTTAACAGGAGTTATTCTGCTGTTATCTTGACAGCTGTATCACTGCAACTTATGCTTGATTCGTCAATGTAGCTTAGTGGGTAGTGTGATATCTGAGTGTTTGAATAAAAGGGTTCGAGCCTGTTCTTACTGTAATCTTACGGTATTAGCGTAACGTTCTCTTGTAGTGTCATAGACGTTCTGTGTGCATAGGTCATTGTGCAGGGTCCTGTGTGAAATGTACATGGGTGAATAAGTCATGTAGCAACTTATAAAAGATTGAGTAGACTATAAACTTCGAATATTTGAAAGCTGAATTTGAAGGTGAAATATAGATTTTGGGCATGTCCGTATTAGTTTTACGATATAGTTTGTTATTATCACTTAATTGTGTAGTGATACTTTTCAGCTTCGTCCAAAGATGGTTCATATCTAATTTTTATTTCTAAGCCAGGTAAAATAAAGCTCAATATAACGGACGATGTATGTTTCTGGGATAATTTGGTTGCTAAATTCTATTGGGAGGCGGATTGTAAATGTACTTTTGTCAATTGTATTATATTTGATTTCTCATTCGCTTGACCAAGTTTGTTTATAAATACCTGTATCGTATGCAACGTTTATGAATAACGTTTTCTGATAATGTGGGATGTGGTGTGTATTTAGCGAGAACACTAGCTTAAAAATGAACTTGAGGAACAATTTTACTTTTTATAATTTGTTTTTCTTACTACAAGTGGATTGGCGTATTTCAAAAAGTTTTGGAATATTCATTTCTGATTTCAGACGAATCGAATTGTTTCTACTACCACTAACGAAAATAGGTTACTATATACCCGTTCATGGGAAGATCCTCTCCCTCCATCGCCAAAAGCTGCCTGCTACTAGGGAGCGCTGCTACAGATGCGGTATTTCAAACCGACCGCGTGAGCTCAGTTTATATTCGGGCAGACTGGGGGGAGGTATTCATTCGCTTCCAGACAGATATAGTGCACGCGCTGTTCTCAGATTCTCTACGCTGGATACGTATACAGTTACGTTATTTTGTGTTGTGTAGCTAGAACATATATCCTGCTTAAGTGCCGAGCCTGGAGGAAGACGCTCAACTTTCAAACAAGTATGTGGCGATCCTCTTTCGTCCATAATTCGTTTGTATGTAATTTGCTGTTACATGGATCAGTCGCGTAGTTAATTTTTTTTTTTTTATCAAAACTTTAGAGTATGAATGATTAGAAGATCGTCTTAGTATGACGAAAGAGATTTGTTAGTTGTTCATCAAATTTATTACTGGAAAACATTTCGACCTGTTTCATACACTTGCATCAGGTCCTGATAACTAGAAATCGAGGTCTTGATTGGAAATACTTAGTAACGAAATGAAGCAAACAGAATGAGTTACATATAGGGGCAGACTGAGTAGCTACTAACCTGATATTAACCTGTAACAATTGACAGGTTTGAATTACAAAGAAAATCATACAACTCTCTTTTATCTACCTTATCTGATCTCTCTACAGGCTTCTCTACTAATGTATATATTCACAGTTAACATTGAGGAGTATTAGAATATAACGTATAAACAGTAAATTATATTTTTTATGATCTCTAAACTAAATTTTTTAAATTCATTATTCCATTTTTAATGGCTTATTAACTGTTGGGGGATAAAATTTTTAAATATTTAATATGCTCTGACCATTGGCTTGAGAGATTATAACATGGGCCAAAAATGTTTACACGCTACTTGTAATCCGGAGTATGGTGGAAAATACCTTTCCAATATCAGCTCGTCGGGATTATTTTCTAGGCGGCTATATACAACAGATAGACAGACAATGTTTGACGGCTCCACATCTGTTGGAAAGACGAGCCTCTCTCGTCAGGCACGGCCAAAAAAAAACAAACAAAGAAAAATAACAATTAATTACTTAACAAAAAATGCAGTCAGAAATAGGAAAACACAATAGTTTTAAGGGATGCTCAACTACTAAGGCATTGATGTCCTCGGTTCAAATTATTCAAAGAATGATTATTTGGAAAATTCACAACTTAAAATTTATTTAGAGTCCTTTAGAAATTGAAGTAGTCTCTTCGACCCTAAGGAATTAACCTTGGGAGGAAGTCTGTGATGTTCCCTGTGTTGTTGATTTCTAGGACCTCCGACGAGGATGTGGAAGACGGTAGCAGCAGATCGCTGGACAGCAGTTGTCCGTCAGTGACCTACCCTCAGGCGAGCCCAAATTACTTCTACTTCTGGACAGGCTCTGATTCTTCCATTTTCGGGTGAAAAGGTTTTTAATCATTCTTATTTTCTTGTCCCAGGCGTCAATAAAAATATTTGCCCGAAAGTTAGATGGATCTTAAAAGCTAGAACAGAAGGAATTCCACTTGGCACAGAGGCAGACCAAGGCTCATTTACAATGATTATACCTAGAGACTTAATGAGCCAGAAGAGAGCATCATGTGGGGAATGAGGAGGAAACCAGATACTTGGATCTGTAGAAAAGATGATCTGAGGTTGCTCTTCGACGAGAGAAGCAGAATCTAATGCCCTTACTGAAATCGCTTTGGTAACGCAATGCTCCCATTAAGAAAATTAAACTTAGGTCGTACAGATATTTAGCTACTCCCGATTTCGAGATATTACCAAGAGAAGCCTGAGAATATTACCCCTATGGTAGTTAACCTAAACGAGTCATACTGGCTCCTAGACTTTTGGATGTAGCTCACAATGTTAATTCTTTATAATTTCGTGATGTCACTTTCTTCCGCACCTGCATTATGACAACAAATGTTTATATTAATAAATACAATTCTGTGACTTGTTCACCCTTTAATTTTGACACATACTGTATGAAGGAATGAGCGAGTGAATGACAATTGTAAATATAGTATGAGTGAGAACATTTATCACAAAAACTTATTGCCTAATAAGGCAGATTGTAATTTTATCACAATAAAGAAGTTTCAATATATAATTTTGACACAAGCGCGTCCGTTGGCTATATAATATAATAATAATATAAAATATTAATTTTTTAAGAAAGCACATACATAAAATAGAACAAAATTTACAGTAAAAATTAAAAACAAACATTGTTTAAATAATAGAAATAGTGGAAAGGCCACTGAAACGAATAAAAAAAAAGTTGTTATCTAAGTTTTGCTTTACGATCATCAAGTACTAGAGTATAGTGAAATTAAAAATATATCAAAATTATGAATTTTCAAACAAATATAATAAAAGCCATTGAAATGTTTTCATAAAACCTTATGAATTAGTTAAAATGGATTGGAAATCATTTTCTTTTCAAGTAAATATTTTTTCTATTGTCCTAAAGTAAGATCTACTACTGGATTTAATTATTTAGTTCCGTCCCATCCTGTGGATCTTGTATCGAAATGAAGAATATTTCTGGATATACACATTGGAAGGCTTTATCTATTGACATTTTATGAAGTCAGATATAAATCAGATGGGAGTTCCTACCAAAAAAATATGCTTCGAGCATAAATCCGAAATATTATGACAACAATTATAATTTACATGCTTACATGGTGAAATCCAGTATCAATTATCATAAACTTTGTTATTAACTTGTCTGCTAAATATTATTCATTGAAAATTATATTTGAATAACTGATATTCAGAACATTAGACGATTTCAATAAATTTTCCAGTAAATAATACTAATTCATCCAGCGGATAAATGACACCCTGCAGATAACTGGAGATATTTATTCGTTCTAATCAGGAAAAATAGCAGCCTTGGTTATTTACTGAAGGAGAATAAACAGATTTGAAACCACGCTGTTCTATTTTTGTCTTCTGATCTAAACATTTCTGTCTTGTCTGATTTAATAGCGAGTTCGCTAGTATGGCAATAGATTTGTTAATTTAAAAAAATGAAAATTGATGTAAACATAAATTTCAATTCCTAGAAAGCTGGAATAAACAGGAAAAATATATCTGGAAAGTTAATTCTATTAATACTAATAACTAGTTATCAACTATTAGTTATTAGTAGGATGACATTCGCCCTTTTAACAATTCATGTACACCCTACCCTAATTTCACTCGTGCAGTTCACTCAAATTTCAAAGTTTTGGACATCGGTTCTTTTTGTTCCAAGCTACAGAATGAATGGGTCAGGCGGTGGAAATATAATATTTACGGAATTAGCTACCATATACCAATAATGGGGTAAAATAAATGACTTGACGCCGAATTAATAACAATTAAATCCAGCGGTTAAGTCCAGTAAATCTCTTAACAAAAACTTCTATTCTTGAATACCCTTGTTTAATTGTTTTTACTTTTCAAAATACTCCAGTACCGAGCTTCGACCGAAAACATGACAGTTTGATTATGAAATTAATTTGTAGACAGCACGTGCTCTAACATATAATATATGCAGTGTTCAATAACTCATTTGTAAAAATGGAGACCAAGTTTTAGAACCAAAATGGCTTGGTATGGAACGAAATGAAAAATAAACTTTATTCTAGGGCATGAGTCCTCTGATAATGGCAAAAATTCTAACAAATATAGGATACGAACAACGAATTTATAAAGGCGGGGTTTAGTGTTGAGGGAATGGATGATTTATGTTTAAGAAGGTAATATATGTTTCATTGTTATCAAAAGAAAGGTTAACAACATGTAATGTGTCTTAGGGCTTTATTGAATCACAACCATTAAAATAATTAAAAACCGTTTTCGCAGTCGAGAGAAACCATTAATTGTATGATGTAACTTCAATCCTCAAATATTTCATCGCTATTTTCACTTATACTTGTAACACATTGAGACAAATCAAACGAAATACACGCCCACGACGATAGCTTCACCAGTATTTAGCCAGCTGGATTTGCCAATTTAAAACCTTATCACGGTGTCTCTTTTAAACATCCTGATGTCAGTAATAAACTCCTTTCTTCTTCAGAGAATCAATGCTTTTTAAGTAAAAGTTTTAAACATATAAAATACGAAATTCAATACATCCCTCGGGAGTCGTGCTATAAAACGAAACCATATACGTTCACTTTGAAGATCTCTTAGTGTGATAGAAAAAGAATTCTATCAAATCACGTTATCTCTCAAAAACGTTGATTTTTTTGGTTATTTGATGCCACTGGACCACGTGGAACCGGGCTCTTCTACGCATGTATCCAGGTCAAACACATGTCTTTAATTTCCTCTCTCTCAACTGAAAGTTGAACCTAATAAACCATCTAAGAATTTATTAAATACCATATTTGTACCATTGTTAGCTTTAAACAGTGCATTTGGAATATCTTTGAAACTCTTATTGCGTTACCGTCATAGTGTTTTTTTTGACAATGGTGGAAAAATCAGAACTTCATACCTTAAAGAGCTTTTGCACTGGGACATGAGAAATCTCAAACGTAAGGTTTTTCTCATCTTTAATTTTTTATCTGGACTCACCATTACTCTATTTTAACCAAAAACTGATCCATTCGATGTATTATGGAATATACATTCAAAATTAAAGATCGAATCATTTTTACGAACGCTATAAGAATATATGTAAATAAATAAGGACTGGCGAAAGACATGAATGAAACTAGAACCTCTCTTCAATTTTGGCAATGAACCTCACAATGCCCCGATTTTTAGATTTAAAACTTAATTTAAATTTTTTTTTACCGAAACTCCGGTGGAAGCACCGACCGCTACAGACGGCGATGGGATTAGGTGAGGCAGGAGGCGGTTGCCCTGGCTACGTGTGCCGGAGTCTGCCTGCAACTGGGTCAGTGGTCGATACCAGCCTCCGACAACAAACAATTACCTCGTTCTCTCTCTATCAATGTACCGCGAGGTCCGTCTGCTTCCATTTGTACTCATGTACTCTTTCATGGTGTTACTGGTGAGATCTTTGAGTGTTCTCGTCGGGGATGACGAGCACGAATAATCGATAGGTTGCCAGATTCAGGAGCTTCCCGCAGGATTTGATTCAGGAGCATGACCCAGAAAGGCTATTAACTGTATGATTTTTCAACGCCTATCCTTAACCAGTCTGCATGTGCTAGATTATCATTAATAAGCCCTCCAACGTTACACAACGTGTTGATAGTTTCTCAATGTGAAGTCATTATAAAATTATAAAAAACTATTATAACTTCATTAACATCGCAACTTTAAAACAATCAGTGTTTTTTTTTTTTTAAACATGATATTTTTATTGCACTTCCATTTAGTGTCACAATGATTCTAAAAATAAAAGAAATATCATAAAAAAATAATAAAGCATCAATCAATAATCCATTTCTTGTAATAAGATAAAAGTCATACTAAGTAGGGATTAATAATATGTATTATTTGATATACCGTCGAAGAAATCCAGAAATTGTTTATACCAACATTGCAGAGAAATGAACCACGCTTTATTTCCTTTTCAATAGAAGTAGACGAGGAATACTAACTAGAACAAATAGAAACTAAAAACATGGCAATAGCTAATGCCTTTAAAAAGCATCAAACTCATAATAAAACGTGAAAAGACACTCCCTAGCACAGGGAAATTATTCGAACCAAAGCAGGATATCAAAGGGCATCAGTGAAGTTCAAAGTAGAAGGAGTACCTTTTGACTTGGAGACGAGATTCAAAATAGTGCTCAAGCGTTCGCGACGATGAAACGTTTGATCCGTGATAGGATATTTGACAAGTTTTGGAACAAATTTTGCAACGCGTCAACGGCAGTAGACAACTCAAGTGATGACTACAAAGCTGCTAAGAAACATTTTCATTTCCACGATTAGACTTTTCCAAAGAGTAGATAGCTTGATAGCTTATAATTATTGTTCATCTTTACGTACCCTAAAGTGTGGTTAATGTCTTCAGTTTAGCACAGATTACGTCTGACGAATCAGACGGGAAAGAAAATTTGTTTAAAGGTCTATTTGTCCTCTTATGGCAAGATGTTCTACTTTCCAACAGGTACAAGTCAATTACCTGTTATCTATCGGTATTTTCTGCAGCAGCCGTTTAAATGATCAAAGATTTGGAAAGTTCAACAATTCCCTGGATTACCTGCCGGTATGATCCATTGACTCATTCTAGATTAATAGTAGGCAGTAGAGTATTAACTAAACTGAGTGACATAATGAAAACTGTGTATTATTTTAATATAGGGCATGTTCTTCGTACCTACAGAGGAATGCGATCCGTGCAGACAACAAAGTATATCCGGGCGTAAGTCCGCTTCATATTTCTTGTTCAAGTAACTCAATACTTCCAGTTTGTAACATGAAATCTCCCAGCTCCAGGCGTACTTAGCTCAACAGAAATGCTAAAACGGAGACTGTGTGAACCTAGGTACGGTTTCCAAGGTCCATAGTGACTTCATTTCCAACAGTGATTGTCAGATCCCAGCATCCGGCAAAAGGAATTGCTTACCTATTGTCGTTTAAACAGTTCTGTTCCAACATAGAACAGGATACCTATTGTACCGAAGATTTTCCCACTGGCCCCAAGTTGACAAAACATTCTCAATGCATTCTACAAAGTAACATTTGCCCACCTAAATATAACCGGTTTTAAGATTTAATTTTTGATTGTTTCGTGGATTTCCTTGACACGATCATTCTTAGTATTAGCCGTTCGAAAAAGTACCCTAGTAAGTAATAAGTTAATTGTGAGTCCTCTTACTGTGGTCGGGTTGATTAAGGCGCAGAAAACAACTTCATTGTAAGGTATTAATGACTTGTTTGCGGAGTCCATTAAGTTATGTACACAATTTATTAATCCGGACTGTGAGACCTGTAATTTGATACTTTATGATAGTGAAATCTTATGATAGGAAAATACGTATTTTTTTTTTATAATCTTGTTAGGTATTCGATTAATTAATCACCATCATTCATTTTTATGGGTTCGTTTTTTTTGTGGTGTATCAATGCACGAAAAGAGACCACTAAAGAAAATATCATCCTATTGATGGGGCATCTAAATCAAATGAGACCTCCTTAAGTAGTTTTGTGCTTTGAGCCAGAGCAGGGAAGACACAATATCCGAACTGAAAGACACATGGGGGAAACAAGGGTTACTGATTTTGAAAAAAAAAAAACTCAACGAAACCATAAGAATGGCAAGGCCGCTAACGGTCTGCCTACTAGTGATTATTATTAAAATCGGCAATTGTAAGAAAAAATATAAGCTTTTAATGCAAGTCCTTAGCTATCCTAGAATAAAACAATACACATAACTACCAGAAACTCAATCACAACCGTTAACGCAGAGAAGTTACATGTAATACATAAACACTTACATTTATCAGACTAATTATTTGTTTTTTATGTATTAATTAGTAATATATTCCTTTAAAATGATGGCAGTAATCGTAACCTAGTCATTATTATAATTAATTTCGACTCCAATTGTATTTCCGATCCGGATTTCTCTAATTCTGTGACTTGAAAAGCTTCTAACGTTTTCAAGAACGAGATTTTTTAGCATTGTCGAGAAAATATTGAAGACCTTAATGCGAAACAAGTCAACAAGTGAAGCAATGGTTATAATTGTCGAGGTTTTTTATCTTTGAAGATTCGAAGAGATGACTTCCAAATTTAGGTCAAAATATTTCTTTAATATAGATAATCATATTAAGGGATAAATATATCAAAATATTAAGGGTTTCATCCCCTATAATACATTATACGAACGAAAATTGTAGTTCTTTTGGTTGAGATTTTAAGTGGCAAAGAACAAAAACATATTAGTGAAATCGTGGACATTTTGTTCACGCTCATCAATAAACGAATCTTAATAATAAAATATTTACCTTGTTGCTAGTTCCTTTTCTGCTGTTAATTCCTGTGCTGAGTTCGGTCCCGATCAGAGAGTTCTCAAGCGAACGCACACTTTTGATGTGTGTAGGTATGCACTAAATTCTAAGCGTGCCGAAAAAACAAATTACCAGGGTATTGACTTACAAGTTTTGTTTTCAAGGACGATAGAATCATATGTTACCGACCGTCAAGATAAAAGGTATAGTCAGGCAATACCTATATGAATGTAAAGCCTCTTCCTTCGGGCTCGGTAGCCATGCCGCCGGTAATGAATGACAGAGGGCTGTGGGACAAAAATAGGTGAGTGCCCTGTTCAAGGATTAGCCGAGATCAGCGGTTCCAGTAGAGTGCCTATGAGAGGGGCTCTCCAACCACACCCCGTCATCCCGAAATATGCTGTTTTATTAAAATCAACCATCAGCTATTCTGCAGTGGTCCTGCTCAGAATACTTCAGGGCCAACAATGAGTCAACCAACCACACATGATTCTATTTAGAAGCAACGCACTTCATTGATCTACTCAAATATTTTGTGCAAATTTCTCGTCATTTCATAAAGCTACTATATACCCTGTTTGATTAGCTACAAGGGCATGTCAAAGACGATAGTTTTTCTTCTAGCCTGTAACAGAAAAATAGCCGGAACCTGAAGAAGATCTCATACGTTCCTTTTCAGTTGGCCAAAAAACTCAGGCCCACTTCGAGATGCTGAATCTTCCTATTCCCCAGTACATTCGCATTTTAGCCTCCAATATTTATGGAAACCGTACTGCAGTTTCTCCAGTCAGAGGGAGTAACTTGGATAGTCAGTGGTCCGGTGAGACCCATTTGACCTCAAGCCTTGTTGGGACAAGCTACTGCACGTAGAAGAAGATATCCATCGACAGTCAATTCGATTCCTCTGTCACATATTCCCAAATAAGCTATTTTTAAACATGAACCAGAGAGGGGGAATCAATAGACGTATTACACGGCATATGACACTAGGTCACACGACGATCGAGGGATGAGCTAACAGCTGATCCGATCTGATCATCTGATTCAAGCAACCGGAATGACCTTTAGTAGCTTAAAAAAAAAAATTACCAATATCCCAACCATAGCCATCATAGTTATTCGTGTAATAGCATTTCCAGGTTTCCTTTCTCAAGTACTGACACGCGACATACTTCTGACGTCTTGGGACACCACAGCTACTCATTTCTTCCTCTAGAACGAATAACGCTCTCATACAACAATAACTAAAGCCTTCCTTAGTCAGGATAATAAACAATTGACACGTAATCGAAAAAAAAACCAAACAAAAGATTCGATTAATTTTTTCCTTATGCATTTTGTTATTGTGGATCGAATAAAACCAATTTCAAGTCGTTATGACCAACAGTTTTGAAGATATGGCCAATTACCTAAAAATGTCACCGTATAAAAATTGTACTTATTTCAGACGGCTAATGAAAATTACCTACAATTGATGCTCCAAAAGAGTAATTAGCCCCACTATTAGTACCTAGGACAAAACTCCCTGAAGTTTCTTATAGAGATGTTAAGAATAAAGTCAAGGAGGATGGGAACACTCCACCATAGTATAGGAGCAGGGGAATTCAAGACCTTCATTGAGAGGGCTCCTAAGTCCATAAAGTAGGTTTGTACCTACCGGGATGGTACAGAGTATGCTAGTTATACAAATGTATTTTTATGAAACAGCTTTATTGTCTTTCTACAACTGGTAGAGTTGTGTTGGTACAGTTGTGCACCACCTGTGCTACATCCACGCTCCTCTCTGTAGGACGATCTTTAACTCAACCAGTGTTTTTTTGTAAGTTATAATATTACGCGTAATGCGGTAATTCCATTTGGATGGTTTGTCAAACCAGTCAAATCGAAATATTGAAGGGCAATAAATAAAATATTTCGTAAAAATAACATGTATTTCTATAATTTTGAGTAGGGTATCAAATTAAAGATCATGACGTCCTGTGTTGGGGCTTTAGTGCACTATATATTACTAAAAGACATTAAACGTGACACAAAATATTTTTCGTTAAAATAAAGCCCACGTAGTTTTTTAAGACCATCTGATAATAATATAATGGGATGGTTATAACTCGATAATGTCTCTACGTGATATAATTCAATAAATACAATTTTTTATTTGTGTTGTGTGGTGACCTTACCTCTAACGCTGTTTTCTCAGGTTTTCCAGGATCATTTGGTGGTAACTCCCTAATTTATCAACACAAAAGAATAAATGTTTTTTTCCCCTACAGTTACTTCTATTTCGGGACTAATCCTGTAAAGAAGTGAAGTAGAGATTAAAAAAGGGATTATTTTAATAAAAACAAACTAGAAGACATTGAGGAGGGTGAAGTGTGAATCGTGGTTTTATGCCCGGAAATGGGGTTTTCTCATTAAATTAAATGAAACATAGTGCCAGCCCATAATACTTTATTTACAATAAATGCTAATGCTTTCAGCAATTGTATTGTCCTAATTTGGTGGACACAACTCAAGGCAGAAAGTGTATTGTTGAAAAAATACTGAGTATTTAAGAATACTTAATATATAATAAATTACTTCAATACATATACATTGATTATTTATTTTACTTTTCTTTTTTAATAATCTTATTTTTTTTTTTTTAACAATTTTTATTAAAATAAAATTACAATTTGCCTTTTGTCAGGCAATAAGTAATTGAGATAAATGTTATCATTCATACTATATTTACAATTCATCATTCACTCGCTCGTTCATACAATATTTACAAACAGCCCAGAGGCCCGCCAAGTCCAGAAGGTTGTCCCTCGCATGCGAAGGAGGAAGCGGAGTCTTGGGTGGTTCCCCACGCTCCTACGTCAGCTGCGTCACTGGATAAGAGCCAGCGGAGGCTGACCAAGAGCGCGAGAGCCACAGACGCTCAGGACATGATTTGAGAAACTGGCCATTTCCAGGACTCCCACTATCACTTAGTTATAGCAGGTCACGAGGACACTGCCGTTTTAATCTCCGAGGAGAATTATAGGGGTGAGTGGTGCAGTGCAATGACTGTGCTAGCGAATTAGGGTGGTTGGATAGGTTACTATGGAATTTTATGAACTTGGAAGTGATGAGTTCAAGAATATAGGGTATATTCAGATTATTGTGAAGGGTTTTGTTGCTGACGTAAAAAGGGGCATTTACTATTGTTCTCAGGACTTTTGATTGAAAGGATTGGATGCGCTTCATGTTCGACTTTTTTGCTGTCCCCCATAGCTCTATTATGTATGTCCAAATTGGGTTGAGTATAACTTTGTAAATAAGTAGTTTATTTTCTATTGAGAGATGGGATGTCCTTCGAAGTAGTCTGTACAGTTGTCCAAAGCGTCTGTTTAGTTCTTGTCTTTTTAGCCTCGTTTGTGGGTTCCATGTCAGTCTTTTGTCGAGGCGGAAGCCTAAATACCGTACTGTCTAAGACACAGGGAATTGAATTAAAAACGGACAGGACTTGCGGCAGAGTGTAAAGGTTATGTGGGAACATTTTCCTTCATTGACTTTGATTCGCCATTGGTTGCACCAATACTCGATTTCGTCAAGGTGTTTTTGAAGGTTTTGGGATGCTATATCAGGGTCTGGATGGGTTGACAGGACTGCAGTGTCGTCTGCGAATGTTGCCAAGAAGGTATTGGTAGTAGAGGGGACATCAGCGGTGTATAGATTATAGAGGATGGGACCCAGGACGCTGCCCTGTGGAACTCCTGCTTTAATGGGATAGTAGTTAGAATATTCTAAACCACAGCGGACTTGGAAGAAACGGTTTGAAAGGTAGGATTGTAGGATTAGGAATAGGGTATGCGGTAATTACTAACCTTATTTGATAAAAATGAAAATGGGCAATGTGATTGTGATAAATTATCCAGATTGGTTTTACGATGGATTTTGTTAATCAGTGTATTGATTTCTACTGAGAGATAAAATCATATGTTTAGCGGTTTATATATTTGTCCGGAGCTGTCGATTTAACTCTTGTCTTTTTAATCGCTAGTGTGTGTTCCAAGTTACTTTTTTGTTAAGGTGGAATCCAAGGTATGTATCCTACTGTGTCTGATTTTAGGAGGGATAGAATGTTCAAAAGGACTGATGGACACCCGGAAGGTAGAAGTAACGTGGATTTATTATGAGCCATATCTTAATTTATTTACTTCAAGTGATGAAATATCTGTTAAAGAAGATGTAGCTATATAACCAGTTACGACTGAGTTGGCGTGGGTTTGTGCGAAGAGCGGTCCATAAGAAAGTGTGAGGTGGTTAGGGTGACCTTCTATGTTTATCGGAAATGTACGGAGCCAGCTTTCCTTGATGATTTTGTTAATTTACGTAATTTGTAAGTCATGGTGCCTTGTTAAGATACCTGCATATGTGCCACCGTGATGAGATTAGTATCGTGGACAGTGAGGCTTGTTATTTTGCATATTTCATTTTGAGGCCTAATATTAAATGTTCCCATCATAATTCCTGAGTGATTTTAGAAGTAGATCATATATGAAGGTCTAGCGAAAACGTAGGTAGGTATAGAAACATACATTTTCAAGGTAACATTTCTTAACGTTTTAACTTTCCTGAAAATTATGTGATTTTTTCACTATTGAATACCTAAGGAGACGCCCGGCGGGGACTAGGGTTTCTACGACCCGGCCGCTGTCCGGCGAGCGTCCAGAAAGAGATAAAATGAGTAGACCTGTGGTCTTTGACCTTTGCTGGCGGCCTAGTTGGTTGGCAGCTCTATTCGTATTGATCTACTCCATAAGATCTTAGAAGGTGTGCTCCGACTGTGCACCAAGTTCAGGAGAAGAGGAACAGGGTAGGTACTATAGGTAGTTTATGTGGTCTTGGAATTACCACGAATTCACACTCGGTATCTAAGGATAGGCGAAAACCGTCTGGATCCCAAAGGCGACTGTGAACCGGAGAGAGGCAGAACTGATCGCAGGGGTGAGACGCTATTAGGTAAACTTTGTAGGGCCCCAGGAGAATCCCTCTACTGTATGCAGGTTATGGTGAATCTGCGACCGATACAGCTCCAAGTCGACCGCAGTCGTATCTCGTGGGGAGAGGGGTCACAACTTTACCATCCACCGAGTACATTACTGGCCTGTGGTCAGACTTAATAAAGTCGAGGGCGGTGCAACTAGTGATACGGTTATCTTGTCATGTCAGAAGTAAGTCTATAGTCTAGGTGGCTTAGAAAAATAAAATTCAACCAACGAAACGATACGATTCATCTCATCAGACTCCTGCAACACTCCCCTTGTTGACAGCGATGATGACTTGGATATCAAAGATGGGGATACACTAGACTCATGCGATGTAACTTGCATCTTATGTGATAAAAAGTTCTCTCCAGACACTCACGGATAAGTGTGGGTGACATGTGTTATGTGCCAAATGTGGGCACAGTTAGATTGTGCCGAGACTGAAAGAGCCATTTATGTTTGTGATTCCTGTAAATAATTTCTGATTTGATGTTCATTTAAAATTCTCAAATATATAACTTGCTCTTTGTATCGTTTTGTATTGTTTTATTACATATTAAATTATTTTTGTGACTTTTTTGGAGAGGGCACCCCATTTTCTATGGTACTTTTTAAAAAGCTTTTTGAAAACTTCGTTTTTTAATTTAAATAAACTATATTAATCGTTGTTTTTCCTCCTTTCATTTATTGAACTAGTTATAGTTGTTATTGAAGGTTAAAAATCTAGAAGTTTACAAAAAGAACTTAACTAGTAACTTCAAGTCAAATACAAAAGAGGGTGCCCATATTTACACCTTCTTCTCTACTGAATGGTGTTACTACTTCTCTACTGAATGGTGTTACTACTTCTCTACTGAATGGTGTTACTACTTCTCTACTGAATGGTGTTACTACTTCTCTACTGAATGGTGTTACTACTTCTCTACTGAATGGTGTTACTACTTCTCTACTGAATGGTGTTACTACTTCTCTACTTTAATTGCTTGTTTAAATGGTGTTGAAGTTTTGATCTCGTTATTTCTCCGTTCATTTTTGTATATTGGGCAATAAGTAGGGGTAGGGTCTTACAAGGGGATGTAGTTCAGCTTGGTGTGGGCAATCCTCCACCTCGTTGACACCCTTCTCTTTTCTAGAAAGGGACGATGGAGGTATCCATGGCATAATGCGTGCGTTAAAAGTATCACAAATGATTTGAACTCATTAACCATTTCTTGATGCATTTTCTTTACAGTTCTTATGCAAGTTCTAGGCAAACCATTGTTTTTTTTGGCCGGGTATGAATACCGACGTGGCACGATGGACACGATGTTGTATAGCATGCCAGACCTCAAAAGTCCACCGTCTCACCGTAACCCCTCCGAGGAAATTCGCAGACGCGGGAAGCTTCGAACACGTACATCTCGACCTCGTAGGGCCACTGCCAACGTCAGAAGGAAAGCGATACATCATCACCATGATTGACCGAGCCTCGGGATTGTCTGAAGCAATTCCACTTGGCAACATGGATGCTACTACCATAGCCAACGCCTTATTTAGTGGCTGGGTCGCCAGATTCGGTGCACCCCTACGACTAACGACTGACCAAGGAGGTTAGTTTGAATCTGACCTATTTACGAGACTTACTCGACTCCTTGGTGTCAAGAGAATTCGGTCCACCGCCTATCATCCACAGTCAAATGTCATAATCGAACGCTAAAATCCGCACTGAGCACCCACTCACAAAATTGTCAATGGACGCGAAGTCTGCTAGCAGTCCAACTCGGCCTGCGAAGTACGGTCAAGGAAGACCTCGGGTGTCGCGTCGCGGAATGTACAAAAAACCTTACGCCTTCCAGGAGAATACTTCGCACCAACGCGAAAGGATCTTGACGTACGCCGCCACATCGCCCAACACCAGGAAGGCTCGAAGAAGACTCTCGTTAACGGAGACCTCGATGACTGCACTCACATCTTCGTTCGGCAAGAACACCAACGTAGCCTTTAACCGGTCTATACAGGTCCATACTTGTAGTCAACAGAGATGATAAAACCATGGTCATAGTGGCAGATAACTAGGAGGCTCGCATTTCCCTGGACCGCGTCAAGCCAGCTTATTTGCTAGACACCGCCGAAAGTATACCTGCACCAGTAACGTCAGAAGAACAGCCAGCGGAGCTTTATCGAGTATAGGGTAATTTGGGGGAGCTTGTGTAGGTAGGCACCCCCTCGTGCCTTGTGCCTCGTGAGCCGAAAAACTATATATCAGTATATAATTTGTATAGTTCATTTTATTAAAATAGATAACTCTGCGATCACAATCACCTGAAGAAAGTTTCATCAAGAGTAAAGAAATGTTGTAAGCAGATTGTCGATGTTACAAAAATACCTGTCTCCTCTCAAAAGAGATTGTTAAGTATCATTAATTAATATGTGATAATTAATGTCTATCATAAGGTCGTATCATAGAAAAAACTATCCTTAAAATCGTGTTTGCAACTTTAGTCAATATGTTCAATAGGTCATAATTTGATCATGAAAGAAAGAAAATAAATATTTCTTGCTACTTTATGTAATTTATCGACTTAAAGTTCTTTACTTCCCGAACAGTAAGTTTGACGAATTCTTTTTGTCATATGATGTTATGCAAATTGACACCCATATTTCCGTCGTTATGTGTATCTTGCCAGATTTGTAGGGACAATGATTCCATGGACCGTTTGATGTTTAAGTCAGGATAAAGATAAAAATGTTGATGATAAAAAAAAAAAAAATACACCACACCTGTTTACAAAAGGGGGAAGATCCCAATTTCCCAAGAGCTTGCTCGTTAAGAGAGGGTTGGGCAAACAGTGAGCTTTCCCCCTAACCCTTAACACTTTTTATGTTTGCAGAAAGCTTCCTCAATTCTCCGTTTGTCTTTCTTTGTTTCATTACTGCCACCTGGTTCTTGTCTTTCTTGAAGACTTCTGAACTACGAGCGGACGTTTTAAGTTTGGCGGATCTGACGATTGATCTTTAGGAACCGCATCAATAGTGACGCAGATCAACTATGTTTTTGCTCTGTGTCATCACCACTGGATTCACCAAAAATCCCTACTTTGGGTTTGCATGTTCTAAAGTACTCCAAGAGTCGATAATTTAACCATACTTCCGGCGAAACAAAATTTCACCATCTATTGTGTGGTACTGAAGTCATTCATATCAGTGGTTATTCAAGAAACTGACCCCACCATTATTTATTTTATCAATTGTTTCTAATTTTTGGTAGCTAAGATTGCATCGAACCTTGAACTACATGTTGAAATGTGAAGATTTCGAATTTCATAGCATTAGTAAACAATTCCACCATGGCAACCAAGTTCTACGTAGGTAGTTGTAGGGGGTCTAAGCAATTAAAATAAAGGACGTAATGAAGGGAAATGATTGCAATAAATAATCGGTCTTTGGCCAAGAGCTCCGCTTGTGTTTATTAAATATTTGAAAATGATTATTAGACAATACTTATTATTTTTAACCCAAAGTACATACTTCCTGGTAATGAGTCTTGAGCCGCAGAGAAAAAATTACAGGATTAAAACTTTAATAGATACAGAGCAACGACAACTCTTAAAGTCGGTTACCTACAATGTTTGGTGTAATATTTTCTCGCATACTTATACTTATGATATTTTATCTGAACCATTTGCAGTCTATCTATAAATCTTTAAAATTTATATTGATTGGATCATTGTTACGACCGATATCACAGAACAATTACAGTCAGACAGACGATAGACGATTGTCCAATTAAACCTCCCCTTTAGAATCGACAACAAAGCAGACTCTTAACCACTACAATTACAAACGATACAAACATGGGGCAGACACGTGCCAGATGATTGACAGTTCTGGGGAAGAATGACCCAGGTCGATCCAGGACACCCTCTCCCCACTCCAGGCTCAGACCCACACTAGTACGTCCTATTGATCTTCCAGAATTACGGGGTCAGTGGAGGGCTTCTTTCCTATTCCATTGCCCTTGGCTTTTCAGAGCTTTATGTGTTACTCATCATCAAAGGAGGGTCATAAAATTAATCAACTGTGATTAGTATAAATTATAATGACGCATATTTTTTTTCATACCAAACGGCTAAACAAAAATCAAAAACACACAGTCAAAGCTCAATAGAATTTGCGTAAACGTAGTATACGTAGTAGTAAAACTATGACAGAAAAACGTTATTTTTAAATTACCAAGTGATTTATAAATTACGCTTTATTTTTTTATTTTATAGGGTTAATTTTATTATTTTCCTCATTGAAGTTTCAAATAGGGATAGTGTAAAAATAATATGTCCCTATTATGTTAGACACGGTTTTAATATGAGTTTTTTTTACTTCCTTGAAAGAACAGTGGATATAGTTCCTTGGATAGATTCCACTTCATCGGCCTAAAAAGTATTCAGGGAAGGAAAATATTGCAGTTTTCAGAAAAGTCGATCTGTAATTCATAATTATAATGTCAGGCATACGGTCGGACCCATTAAAACTTTTTAAAACCATAGATTGGAAGGATTTGGTTCACCTGATATCCGATATTATCCTGTTCCCAAAAAATTAAATTCCATAGCTCTTAGTTGGACAATTGTTTTAATTAAAGTTTAAAATGGCTTAACCCCAGCTTTAGCCCGTTTGAGGCTCAGCCTCAGGTAGGGCGAGGAAAAAAAAAAAAAAAAAAAAGAAGGGCTAAGTTGCGGATGTGTAGATATTTGGACATCTTATTCAATCTGTCAATAAATTAATCATGATTCGTGGAGTTGTCAGTATTCTTCAAATTGTTCAGGTCATTAATCAAACCCCTATTGATACTTCATGTATCTACGAGTTGAACAGTAGACCTCCGATGACACTGATAGACTTGCTCAGATCAGGGTTAGAACATGACTATTTCTCGCTTTAAAAAATCATTTGTGACCCTCACTAATATACCCCTGATATGAAGTATATACCTATATAGTATATAAGGTCTGTGCCTTAGAAATGAGCATCTGCCTCTTTGTCGTTTAACTACATATACTCGTACTACAAAATGGTAAGAAACATCGTTGTATTTTTTAAAAAAAATCGCTGTTTATCGTTATCTTTAATTTAATTTATAATAATCGTGGATTATTGTATTAGATACAATTCACTTAGTGCCATCTTCGTATCGACTCCTACAAGGAATCTAAAGGATTTCATAAAGCGTAACCTCTCGGTTAGATCAAGAGCCTTGGTTCATATCCCAGGAAAGAAAATGATTTTACCTTTCATCCGTCCCATCGTAAAATTGAAGTAGGGATATGAAAGCTAGTTTTCCCAGATACCAAGGTACAATAACTTGGTACCATCAAAGTTCTCACCTCGGGCAATATATGAAAGTGTGTTAACGTATTATTTTATAAGCTTATCATAATTGTTCACGATAAATAGGATTATTATACAATAAAAATAATACAGTTGATTTTAGGAATCAGTAGCATCGCTGTTTTCTTTTTTTAACCTACTATTTTTTTTGGAAATCAACAACGAACTGAATGGAATTTTTTTATTATCTTTAAATGTAAATAAAGACCGTATAAATAAAAGAAACAATACCAATATGTTTGTTATTTCCCCCGTCCTTTCCATAAATACTAAATAATCCAGAAAAAATTAGATGATAATACTAAACATTGATCGTTTTAATACTTTCTGTAACAATAGTCCACATGCCACATCATTACATATTGTGTTGACGTATTTTGTTTGTTTTTACAATTACTGAAAGAGTGGTTTTTGAATGTCGGTCCTAAAAACTCAATTTATTGTAATGCTTTATGAATTTATTTGTTCTTCACCATATATGATGTTACCTTAATTTCGTTAAAATTAATCTGAACTTTATATTTTAAACAGTTTTTGAGCTTTGAATTGATATAGCTTAAAGGTTACTCAAACAGAACCAACTCTTTCCACGATTTTTCACTCCTCATTATTTTATTTGAATCAACACATCTTCGGAATAATGCAAGGTATGAAAATATAGGATACCTTATAAATATCAGATCGTTGAATATTTTTAATAGCGATATAGTAGAACAAGCTAACAGGTGACTGACAATTTAGCAGTAGCCTTTATTTTTTTTTTTATGTTTTCTTGTTAGATCTGAAATGAGATTTTTCCACGTATCCTTCTATTTCTTTATCGTGGCTAATTTACTCGTGATAAATACAAATTCATCAACGCCTTGGTAAAGTGGCTGTAATTTTTTTTATTTCTCCTTAGAATAGGTTTATCTGGGACAGAGAGAGTTTTTACATGATTCAAAACTTTAGAAGAGTCAGTTCAGCAAATGAGTTTCAAAATAGAGGGTGACCGTTTGTCTTGACGTCAAAAGTTTGTAGGCGGTAAAGATAAAACGAACTAACTCATACCTACTTTTAATGAATTTTTTTCTAAAGTAAGGATTATTCCAATAGCTATCACCTCATATTAAAGCCAATGGTTGTTGTGATTTTTTTGGGCACAGATTCAGTGCGATTCTCAAATTAATTCAAACACAACTTCTTTGTCATTCGACAGTAAGACATATTAGTGATTTCAGCAAAACACGATGTCATTTCGTAGCTTTCTATGAAAAACAAGAAAGAAATATATTTGTCATGAAAATAAAAAACCCTCACGTTTTTAGAAATATATGCTTATTGTGGGATGCTAAATGAGTACTGTGGGTAATATGTCACATTTGTGTTTCATTTCAGCAAATATAAGCCAGAATGAGAAATAATACCTGATACTCCCTAAAATTTTTGCCATTCAAATTATACGGTACAAATAAACAATACAGTACAGTCTTAAAAGGCCATAGTTGATTATTTAATTTTAAATAAGGTTTTTTTCTACTTTAACTAATCAGGATGGATTTAACTCCCCTCTAGCTGGAAAAATCTCTAAACCCTTTTTCTTCTATGTCTTCTAGCAAGATTTTCCTTCAGGATAGGATCTTTCTGCATTTCATTTACTCTCTGCCTTCCAATTCGTAATACTTAACCCATCTTTTCCGACCATGGTCACACCTTTTTTACCTCCACGCACTCTCTTGTCTGTTGACTCTTATATGGACTTTCCATCCAAGATTATAATTCAAATCTTTTACAAAAGTCCATCTCTGTAACAGTTAGCTCTTGATCTACTTGTACGTTGTCTACAAAACCACGTCCTATGAGCTTATCTTCCAAACACCAATTCATTTCCTCTTTTCATTTTCCATCCATTGGGAAGATATTTCTGTAGGATTTATAATATTTCCATGAACACATTTAGCGTCGCAAGTCTCTTGACCTCATGAAAAGAAGACTGTAAGCGTTCATAACCAAGTTTTACTCCCATTTAATGTACAGTACAACTCTACAAGAGCCAAAACAAATATTTTGAAAATGTCAATAAACTTATCATAGCCAAGGGATTAATTCTTTTGACGACTTGTATTCTTGTGAAATCAGATTCCCTTGCTTTACCTGACCTGGTTATAATTTATGATAGTGTAATACTTAATTATAGTAGGATCGATACTTCACCAGGTTGAATCAACACATTACAATTATCGGACACGGGTGCCTATTAACGGAATTACCGAACTGTAGTCAAAATTAGTCACTTTGCCAGGGCTGTGAACTACTGAGCAGGGGTAGTTGTATTGAACTCCTTATGCCTTACCACTAACCGTACCCTTAGTATATCATGTAAGAAGTACAATATACGATTTATATAAATCAGTGATTTCAGAAGGCAAATCATAATTGCAACTTGGTCCTGAAAAATAAGTAAACGTGAAATCTTTAATAAAACAGAAGGAAAAAAATATATAAACATTTAGTCTAGGCTTACTTGCGATTTAAGTCTTACGATTATTTAGTCGCAGGCAATGGGACAATGGTATTCAAACGGAGGTACGCGCAGTGAACTATGTATGCATGGAAATCAGAAGCTTCGTACTAACAATGCCAATATTGTCATTTAGGTGTCTTTGAAAATCGAATGAGTAACATCAAAGCAACATGACATCTCATCGAAATTCATTTTGATACTGAAATAATAGCCGCGACTATCTAGTCGCAAGTCGGTAGACTGTACAATATAATTCTGCGACTGCGACTCCGTTATAATGAATACAATTATATACACCAACTCTTTATTACAACTCTACAAAGAAAGATACAATAAGAGAAATAAAAAGATACTAATAATATATATTTATAATCTTCGGACTAGCATTTCGGCATTACTACTATTTAACCTCATATGTTTTCTTACCCTAACGCAGAAAACTAGATATAGTTTTATATCAAATGTATATTCATTAACCTAAACTACATAACCTATAAAGCGGCTTCGGAACCAATCTACGCTAAACTAACTTCTCACATATAATTAAAAAATACATTGCATCCTCATCCCTCTATTTATTAGCATAGATCACCACAGTGGATCCACATACATTTATAAAATATATTCACCATGAAATTGGCCTACAAACTCTATAATTAAAATTTGCGAAACTTATCAACAATGAAATACTTTACAGCTCAACAGTTCTCTCCCACTGCAAAAATAAATCTATCCTATGTGGCCGGTTCCAAACAAAGAGTGATGATCCTGGTCGTTTCTTGTAAAAACGATAGATGCCAAAGGTAGATTTCCCTGAATTCAAATTTTCATCCGGTACAATACTACAATGAAACTGACTATGTAATTTTTAAAACGATAAAATATAATTTAACTTAAAAATATTGAGGCCCGACTCGCTATCCTTTAATTTACCTCAGCAACGTGGTTTAACCAACTATATGAAGTATTTATGAAACATCCCACACCTGAACCGCTGTCCTATATGATCTACTTCCTTTGTCATGTTTATTTCTAAATACGTACAATTAATTTAAGACGAAACACATTGAAACTACATAAAATTACAACCACGATGCTGCAGATCAACTTGTAACATACAAACCCTTTTAATTCATGAAATGAATACAGTATCATACCTGTGATCTTTAATTGAAGTCAAATTTCATTGAAAAAGTCGCGAAGTAATAAATATAGCGTTAGCTTTAGCCATTCACGTGACGAAAGGTAACAAAATTTTAATGTTCCACTTAATTTCATCTGCTCAATGAGGGCACGCAACCCTAAATTATCTGCACAATTAGTGTTGAGCCAATCACCCGTTATTAACTCCCATTTTTACACCCTGTGGAATACAGTGCTTTTGGACAGGGTGTCTTCATCATCAGGGGGACGAAGCATCATGTGTGTTCATCATGAACCAATGTGTCAATAACCTTCACATATTCTATTTGTTCATAAATGAAGGGCGCGATCAAAAACAATTGTATTTATGTACTACTACTTGGCTTCGTTATTCGTTTTTGTCATATGAAAGAATTTTTTTAAATTCTGACCGTCTAAAATATTCTTACATTAAGTATTATATATATTTTTCTGGATGTTGTTTTTTAAAATACTATATATATGTGTAAGTGAATGACCAATATCAAAAAATAGTTCGGTTACTTACTCGGACGTTCCATTTAGACCAAAAACTACTTATTTTTATTATATGAAATAAACAAATTTGGCATGGTCAAAATTAAATGTGGAACTTCCATTACTGGTTGGCATTTTTTTCTTTTTTTTTGGAATACCACTGAGATTGTTTTTTGTTGCTTGAGGAATCGTTTCGAGTGGAGAAAAGCGTATAAATTAGCGAAACGAAACGTGTTCACCTTTAAGTTGCATAATAATCCTATTCATAGTTGATATGGAGGAGTTACGCTTATAAAAATTCAGATGAATAGAACAATTTTTACATCTATCGTAAAAAATGCAGATAAATATACATACAGCCTGTCGGTACCTGTTCCAACTTAGTCTCTTCTTTTGAGCTGTGAAATAAAACACATTTAAGCAATATCGGAACAAAAAACTATATGTGAAGCAGTAATACATGAATGAATCTATGTTTAACCCCCGGGGTGGAGGCGATGGAGGGGTTAAACATGCATTTATTCATGCATTACTCCTTCGTATATCGCTTTTTCGTTCGACTTATAAATCAGCCCCTTGGGTGTATTATATTATTTCAAGTAAGGAAAGAAGTCTCTTCGTGGCCATTGGGTGCAAACGGTGTTAGGTACATTGATTGTTATATGTCAAAAATTTAATGTGGTTTTAAAACATAAATTCACGAAATAGTAACATTGACTTAAGTTATTATTAGCGAAATACGGATTAAAGGAGATTTTTCGATTTCTTTACCAAACAAAGTTGCATATAAAATAACAATAAATTAAAATTTCTTTACTATCTTTCATCTGCGTTAAAGTTTAAGAAGGAGTCCACTGTAATTAAATCTAAAACAAGGAGATAGAATAGAATACAAAACAAATTTTATTCCAGGAAGGCATCTATGAATGACAATAGTGGTCAGATGGTTTATGCCCGGGAAATATATATATAACAAAGCGTGAGCCTCTTAAAGAAAAAATTATAATATTATTAACATAAAATTATTCAACTGCATTTAGCAAATAAAATCACGGTTGGATCCACACAAAAATAAATATACATAATACATAATAACTCTATGTCATAAAACCTATCAGGTTGATACCAAAGAAAAATAAGTACACACCAGCTAAATTTGTAATAGTGAAAAAAAAAAACAATATAAGATTGACAATATAATATTATAACTAAATCGTTCCCAAATAGCAATCATCTGCCTGGATGATGAGTGGTGTGGGAATAGGTGGGTTTTGAAAGATTGTAGGGATAAACCATGGTGGACATTAGAAGGTAGAGAATCTCACAGGGTAGTGGAGCTAGCGAAGAAGGAACGATCATATGCTGCCGTTTTGTGGGTCGGAAAAACGGGATCTTGTGTTCCGGGAGTAGTACTATAAATTATTGTATATATAAGGAGGGAGATGAGAATTGATGGTTTGGAAAAGGAATGAGCCTAGAAAATATTGGTCAGGGAAAGCCACCTTAAGTATGCGTAGAGGTAAGACATGGGAGTGCCGCGAAGTACCTAAATCTAGCGAATCAATATATATCAAAGAGATTTTCTTTCGTATTTTTGATTCTATGTAATCTCTAGACTAAGAGTACTGTTCAAAATTATCTTAAAAATAATCACCGATTCAAAGGTTGAATCAGTGTCATGAGGAATAATTAGCACCTACTTAAACGAAAAATTACTCTAAAATCAAGGTTAAAGCCTGGCTAGGCACCACCTTATTGACAGTTCAACCAAGTCGACTGGAGACCAGCACTTGAGTCTTGTACTTGTGCCCAGTTAACAAGGCCCATTTCACTTCTACCCCTTATCAATTAAGTGAGTACGGAGTGTAGAGGGGCCTGTTCACACATCTGCGCTCCGAGGTAATTTCCCCTGTCTCTAGTTGTCTTTGTCGGAGCGTGCCAACTATGTAGACAGCCTCGGTTGCCCTTTCTCCTTCATTCAAGTGTACTGCCATGGATTTAATTATTTGTTTATTTATTATGAGAATTATTATTAACATATCGTGTCCTGATGATATTTCTGTATTGATGTTGCAGAGAGATGGTGAGGGGGAGGAGAGGATGGCCGCTCGGTGACCGGGGGCTCCTCTGATCGGGGACGGTATGGGCAACAAGCTGTCTTGTTCCTGCGCCCCCCTCATCAGGAAGGCCTACCGCTACGAGGACTCGCCATGGCAGGCTTCCCGCAGGAGGGATGGGCATCTCCTCAGGTATAATTTTATAAGTAAACTAACATAAGCAGCCTTTCCTTTACACTGTTTCGTGACCTTTCAAGGAAATTTTCGCTCTATCTACAAGACAGTTGTATCATACCTATACTATTAGATCTTATGTCATCTATAATAAATCTCAAGTAAATAAACCTAAAGTCATACATCCACTATTGACAATTTGTCAGGACGACAAACTCGTTGACCGTCCGTTGGCCGGCTCGTACAACGAGGTAATGTCGCCTCCCAATATTATAGTCCTATTATATGGCCCAGAGATGAAGATGATCAGCCACATTCAAAACACATTTACTAAAACTTGTATTCAACTTATGTTAGACAAAAATATAAATTTTTTTTAAGTACTTCTTTCTTGTATTTTTTGGTTACCATAAACCTTGATTTTCTGCATGATGCAGTGTTCAAAAGCCTAGTAATAACATTTTGAATACATTACTTCATGACCTATGAAATTGAACTTAGGTATGCACGTTCCATTTGGTTTCCAAAAGGCTTGAAACATATTAACAATTCTTAAAAACATAATTAAAGCCATAAAAAAATTGTATCTTTTTGTTAATTGTGTTGATGGTGTTAATGATGGTTATGCGTGATTTCGCAGGTTGTGGGCAGAAGTGTTCCACGTCTCGTCGAGTGGTGCCGGCACGGTGAAGTGGCAGCAGGTGTCGGAAGACCTGGTCCCGGTCAACATCACCTGCATCCAGGACTCACCGGAGTGTGTCTTCCACATCACCGCCTACAACAGCCAGGTCGACAAAATCCTTGACGTCCGGCTCGTACAACCAGGTAATGATGAAAGTAGCATCACAATATTACAGTTCTCTTACATGGTCCAGAGTTAAAGATGACCAGAGATGTACATGTAATATGTGAATGATTGGAATGATGTATTAAACGAAAACAGAGTTTGAGCAATTCCATGGTGACTGATGAATGAAGACAACCACAGTGCAATAATAACCTAATAAACTGATAAATAATTATGTATAATTTTTTTTCAAATTAATCAATCAGTTGAATATTCTTAAAAGATAACATTAATCAGAGCATATGATCTTTTGACACAATTGAAAACATTCGTGAGTGAAATAGTACAGAGCATTAATATATTCACTAACATAAACACATAAAACACATGTAGCTCAGAACTTAATGAACACTATTACAATGATTTATGTTGTACGATACCTTGCAATTAATTGAAAACTAATGGATCGTTTTGTTACAGGCACCAGGATCGGACAGGCGTCGGAATGTTTTGTCTATTGGAAAGATCCTATGACGAACGACACTTGGGGCCTCAATTTCACCTCTCCGATAGATGCTAAACAATTTAGGGAATGTTGCGTAAGTTCTAGCAACTATAATAAATCTACTCGCAACCATTGCGCTTCATCTAGTTTTCAAATTTCAATCTAAGTTTTGCGTTAGTGTGGAGGGACATGAGTTGGCCTGACTTAAAAATTTAAAGAAAGAAGAGACGAGGTCGGTCAGTAATTAAATGACACGCGCCTTGTACGGCTATGGATATGTTCTCCCCCTGGCAAGATGATACCGGTAATTCAACAGGAGGTAACCCATCAATCTAATGGGCAGCTAAATCAAAAACAGTCAAAGTAGGTCTAATTTCGACTGTATTAAAGGGCCCAGGCAAAATACCAAAAATAGTGGATGTCAAAAAAAAAAAAAAAAATAAACAAAAAGAGGAGTTGTTGAGTGAAAAAAAAAATGTCTATACTTATAGGAAGAATTTCGATTTTCTTTTTCAGTGGGGCAATATTAAGTGCTTGAAGCGGTTACTGGCCTGCATCACCGTCTTCTTTGTCAGCTGTACATCCAATTCTTGACATTCTTGAGACTTCCTTCTTAAACCTCTTATCTTTATTTTTTTCCAATCGGTTTCACACATTTTTCCTCACTGTTTATTCTTCGTCCATACACTTAAGCCTCTTCATTGTTGTGTAGAATTGACTAAGAAGATTTTATTCCTCATATATCACTTCTTTTCTACTCATTCTTACATAATTAAAACCAGAGTTTGTATTGAGATCAAACCTTATAAACTCTATTTGCAGCAAATTTACATCCCATAAGAGTCATTGTAACCGATTTATTTAACACTAAAGCAGCTTAGGCCAGAAGTTCCCCTTCTTTAGACTAAGGAGGGTAAGTATTATTATTTGTGGCCATGATTGTCTCCATTAGTAATAAAAGTGAATATTTGAAATTAATATCTCATAATTATCCATTAGGTTGCATTGGCAGGTTTGGGTTTTCTCTTTGTGATGGCCACGGTTTTAGTCTAACTTCACGTATATAATGCCGGTCAAAGCAGATTAAGGCATCTCTGATCTTCGAATTTCGTAATTACTCTTCACTTGGGGCGTCTCACCCCGGAAAATAAATGCATTTCCCAACAGGATACTCTTGCGTCTCAATGGTGGGCGTGTAGTCGATATTTGTTGCAGCATCATCGAAATCAGGATTGTGTATGAATGTATGAAGACTCAAGTAGTTAAAGGTTATTTAAGATCCTCTGTTGGAAAGTGAATTTCCCCCTCAAATTAAAGCAAATCAATGGCTCAAAGAAGAAACAGTTTGGGTAGAAACACATATGGGGGTTTTAGCTATAATGGTACTCATGAAGTACATTATATAGGAAAAGAAGTGATTATTTTATTGGTCCAAACCAGCTCGTTCCTTCGTTTTATTCCATTCCGGGAATTCTTTTAATGCACGGATTAACTTGAGACTGTTGAGAAGAAATCAAAAATTTTATAATTGGCTCAATGCTATTTAATATTTTTAATTTATGTAATTGTGTAAAAGTGTGTGATTATGTGTATAACTAATTTGTTGATAATGTCTGTTTCAGTCACCGTCATTTAAGTTCTCACGTAAGGCTAGTTCATCGTATTCACTGAAGTTAGAACCACCGAACAAACAAAACAAGACAAAAGTGAAAAGAAAACCTTTGAGCACTCCCGCTTCACCGAGTAGAAGCCGGGAGCCACAGTGCACATGTATGACAGCTGACCAGTACGCTAGGCTCAGAGCACAAGACCCGAGGTACCGAGGTGAGTAGGCAGCTTTTAAATTTATTTCAAGACCAAAGCCAAAAGCCTTTTATTTTCTATAAAGTTTCCTTGTCTACAATAATCCTTTATATAACAGATTTCCAAAATGCTGTGTTGACTCAGAACGAAGTGGTATAATTAATTTTGGGCATGAAATCAGCTACTATTAACTTTATATTGAACTGTACTTTAGAGTTAGGAGCACTACTAATCTACAAAGTTATACTTAAACCAATCTGGACATACGGAATAGAGCTATGGGGGACAGCAAAAAAGTCGAACATCAAGCGTATCCAATACTTTCAATCAAAAGTCCTGAGAACAATAGTAAATGCCCCTTATTATGTCAGCAACAAAACCCTTCATAACGACCTTAATATACCCTACATTCTAGAACTCTTCCCTTCCAAGTTTATGAAATTCCACAGTAGCCTTTCCAACCACCCTAATCCTGTAGCACAGTCATTGCACTGCGCCACTCATCCCTATAATCCTCCTCGGAGACTGAAACGGCAGTGGCCTCGTGACCTGCTATAAGCGCGTGACAGTGGGAGTCCTGGCAATGGCCAGTTTCTCCAATCATGTCCTGAGCGTCTGTGGCTCTCGCGCTCTTGGTCAGCCTCCAGTGGCTAGCATCCGGTGACGCGGCTGACGGAGGAGCGTGGGGGACTTCCCAAGACTCCGCTTTCTCTTCGTGGTGGATTTGGGGGGTCTCTGGGCTGTCTGTAAATATTGTATGAATGAGCGAGTGAATGATGAACTGTAAAATATGGTATGAATGAGAGCATTTATCTTAATTACTTATTGCCTTATAAAAGGCAGATTGTAATTATAGCACAATAAAGGAATTTAACTAAAAAAAAAAAAAAAAAAAAAAAGTTAGGAGGGTTACAACACTTATCACACTTTAACAAGAACACGTCTTTTAAATCTGAAACGGTCTGAGAGGTTTGCTAACAAGGTTTTGTGTTTTACCATAACTTCACTCCTAAATGCAACATGCTAAGGATAAATATAGCATTGTTGAAAAAGGTTTCCTCCATCTGAAACGAGCATGTCCGTCATATGTTACTCTGTTGCCCCTTCACTTCGAGTCACGATGAGTGAGGAATGCGAAAGTGATGTCATTCAGAAGCTGCACGTACTATCAGGCAACAATAATTTAAATTTATTATTTAAAAGAATACTTAAATATTTGCAGTAAAAACGTGTTCAAAATCAATTTATTTATTCAATAATTTCCGGTGTGGCGGAAAGGTTGAGCGCCTTAGCTCTCTTCCTGGCGTTGTAGATTTGAGTCCCATCTAATATCATACGGCAATGAAATTACCTCCCAGGGCCCGCATGGGTATTAGAAAAGGATGCAAACCTAAAGATAGTCCTTTGTAACGTGGTCCTGATAAATGGTATCAAACTTGAATTGAACCACACTACAAGCTGTTTTATAATCTAAATGATTATTTTCAGTTTAGAGCTGACCATTGCATGAAAAAATTATTTCGTCAAAGCAGATTTTTCCAAACCAAAAAACCGTTTTCGATTTTTCATTACCCAATCATTTGTGGATTACAAGGTACTTACTGTATTCGCATTCTTGAATTGGAAAACAAAAGGAAGTAGTATAGGACTAATCACTGATATCATGAAATATATTCCATTTATATATTTACATAAACAATAGTGTTAACATTATATGATAATTAAGAAGGGTGCACTAGGTAAGTTTTTGAATGGGATTGTCATAGATAGTATAAATATGGCATTTTTAAAATTGTAAAAATAAAGCTACCAAAATATTGTAAAGGTATATTGTTATGATAGAAAATATTTTCTATTCTATTCAGCGATGGATTTTTGAAATTTATTTTTCTCCGACCCGGAAAAAGTTATCATATTCTACATCAATTAACGGAATCATAAGTGAATTATTTTAGCGCTCAAGGATTTGTACAGAGAACCTTTTAGCCCTTAAACCATGAAACGGCCCTATTCTGATTTTTAACACTTGGTGAACGCCCATGTTGTCACTACGTCCATTGATTAGTTCGTGAATGAATACCCCCACTCCTTGGCTCACCGGATACAGAGACCATAGATCTCTTACTTCAGACTGAAAAACCTCTTACAAGTATTATCGAAGTTTTTTATGCATTATCTTATCAAGGTTTGTAAAGAAACTACTAAAAATTTTACTGTTTCCTAAATATTCCATGCACAACACAAAGATTCCGAAACTCTCCTAAAACAGGAAGGATTAGTCAGTTTTTTGTTTTTCTTTTCTCTTTTGTTATCAATGGCCCCAGTGGAGCAAACCTATTTTGACCATTCATTTTTAAGTGGTTTTACAACCTAGTATAACGCCTTTTTTCCGTACCCCCCTCAAAAAATCACTTTTCAGATATACTTACGATTTCACAGACTATTATTTTCTTTTAGACTCAGAACGTAAATTTCATTTTATCTTTAACGTAGGCTATAAGTATCTTCATCTCCCTTGTTGCTCAGTGGTTAGCTTACTGAATCCCCCCCCCCAACCAAGCCCTAGGCCTGGGTTCCATTCCGGCTTCCCGTAACGAGTGGTCGGAGTTCAGCCACGTAATATTTATATTTGAGTATAAATGAATAACTAGATGAATAAAAAAAGTCGTAAATCTGGTTAAGAAAGGTTAAATTAAATGCTGACAGCCTAGTGCCAACGAGGCAAACTCCTCAGCACCATCTACAGCAGGTGTGTCAAACTCAATTATAACACAGGCCTTTGAATACAACTGGTAAGATTTACATGGGCCACAACACATTTACAAATTTATTTTGACTGTATCTGTATTACCGTTTCTTTTGTATTTATCTGCATTACCCCTGTATTCATTGTGTATCTGTATTTACCGTTTGCCTTGGTCTCCCCTATGTGTTATTTTCTTGGTATCGTGGGCCACAAAAAATTACCTCGGCCTCCAGTTTGACACTCTTGATTTACAGCAATGACTTCAGTAGTAAGACCTTATTTTCGTGGCAAACCGTTTTTACATGTCACTTGTCGCATGTGAATATATATATTTATTCTAGATTACTCTTGTACTTTAATTAATTTGTTCTAATAATGGCAACTCCGCAAACAAAAACCTTGACTCAAATTTGATGAACCAAGGGACACATCCCACCCGAAGTCATCATTACCTCAGAATATGAGGCTCTGTGCCAAAAAGAGCTAAGCCAGTACCTTATTCCAGAGCTAACTTTCTGGCCATCCACTCTCAATCTTTTTGTGAATGAACTCTGTGATGATGAAGTATTTTTGAAGAGTTACTTGGAGTGAACGAAACCCGTTGGTTTATTTTTTGGTTTAGGGCTCATGCTCGTCAAGGATAGGGCCATTGTCCTGTATCCCCTCCCCATAACCTAGTCCCCGCATGCCAACATAACTGAGTTAATCGGGGTTCGTTTCGGGACTCCTTCGTTATAGGATGAAAGGTGGTTCGCTTGGCTTAAGTGTTTACTTGTATAAAGCTTTAGGTGATCTGGTTCAGAAAACCGTACTAAACATTAGGGCGATTTCCTTGTTCCAAACACGCTAGCTCCTTAGCAGGAGCTAATAACTAAAGTGACAATCTTCGGCCGGTATAACTTCTTCATGAGTACTTTAAATCAGTAATTTATAAAACAACTTTAGCTCTGTTTATTATGATATTATGATGTTGAACATATCCAATATATATTTTTAACAGAGTTATGTCCCTCAGGCTCTTCGACACTGCCACGGACGACACCTCGAGTCAGCGACATCACCGAAGGCAGGTCGTCTTCGGCCCTCGGGGACAAAGTGACAGCGGCCACGTCCTCTACCTCGCTCTACGACAATGTCAAGCCGCGACAGACCAGGGACAGAGAGACCAGCACCGGACCGTCGAACACCGCTGGCTCACAGACCGACGATGAGAGGGTGAGAACACGGCAGCCAAGGGCTTATATAGATAACAGTAGTTGTCATGGCAACGCTTGTACATGTATTAATCTGTAATGCACTGGTCAGTTACTTCAATAACACTGCTCTAACATAAGGCATACCGGGAGTACTTTCTTTCGTTTCTCTCTTAGTATGATAAGGTCAAATTAGATCCTCTCAGTTTCTGCGCAGCTTGAAATAGGGGTTAAAATATTCAGAAAATATATCTTTTTCATCCTAATGAGAGCCTAACTGTTCTAGAACAAGATGAGCCAAATGTGTCTTGAATCATTTTTGACAAAAATAAAACAGCAAGTGTCTCCGCACAATTTACTGATTGTGTTTTCCCTCACAATTCAAAATAATTATGGATCCCAAGCGCATTAAATGCCAAAACTCTTCATAATATTTCTTTCACGAGGGTACCATTTGTACACCATCACAACACTTACTGGTCCACGCAGTAGTCCTTCCACAATATACTGAGCACTTTCCAGATTCTAGAGCCATTCAGTTATTCTCCTCCTTCCCGAATAACGTTTCTGGACGTCCTCGTCGTGCCTCCTGGCAAAAGTCTTAAAGATTTTTGTGTCCTTGGGATTACTTTTGAATATCCTTGTTGGCACCCCAGCCCCAACTGTTGGCCCGTATGTTTCATAAACACTGGATGGCTACCAATACACCAGCTTTCCATCGATGTTTACACACTGCACGGAAATCCCAAATCGTCGCCAAGCCCAAGAAGCCGAAAACCCTGGTGGACTAAGTAGCACAAATAATAAATGATGATAAAATGTGGTCACGTGTCTGATGACCTACCTTCAGTCAATATATTAAATTTGGAAACTAAAAACTCTTCCCATAACCACATCTGTTTAATTACATGGTACTTGGATATACAAATAGCATCCAAATAATCCTGCAAACAATACACCGAACGTTTTGAGTGCAGGTTAAATTTTTAATCGATCGATTTCTATCCCTTTTATGACCTTACAAGAGTTTCTGAACACTTTATGTAACTTGTGAAGGTCGCCTTACGGAAGTTAGGTATATTCCATTAGTCAATCCTTGGTGCTGTTTTATAAATGTTTCAACTAAGACTCAACTTTATTTCACCTAAGAGGGTGTAATTATGGAATTAGCCGCTATGAGGGGAGAGGGGATAAAGTAGGAAGTTGTAAATAATGTCGCAGTGCGGGCCGCTTGCGGTGCCCTAAGCCACTTATAGTCTCTGCCCTTTAATAATGCAACTTCATCACTACATGGCCACCCCTTGCACATCCCCACCATCGGCTTACCTCTCTTCCCATTCTTTAATATATCTTTAATATCAGCGAAAAATTCATTGTGCTATGGGTCACAACCTTTAATCGCAACCATTAGTCCTTAAAATATATATATCGGAGGATTTCTATCCCTACTTCATAATCGTTCTCAGTATGTTGTATTAACTGATGGAGGCATATAGAACTAGGGAATACATTTAAGTAGTAGAAGGAGTAGAGTTGTTCATGAGATAAATTATCCTAAGAGCCAAAATAACAACAACCAAAAATAACAACACATGGCTTGTGCGATTCGTCACTTTTTGTAATAAAAGTCTTTATTACAAAAGGCCACACACATTATAAGATATTATTAAAGACGCCAAGATCATTTCTGTTCCCCCATATCTCCTTGTTACAAAATTATTACAGAATTCAAAATAGATTCTACAGATGAATCTATTTACAAAAGGTCCTGTAGCTTGGCTACATTTTATACGATTTCTGATTATCCTACATTGCGATTTGCGTTTGTACAAAAGTATAATGATGGACATTACACATTAATCTATTGAACATCTTTAAAAGTGATGGGGCTCGCTTTATTAATCAAAGACCCAAAACCATCTTATATCTAATAATAAAATCTTAACCCAATTTTCACCAGCAGTCTGTTGCCATCGATGCGGGAATGGTGGTGGGGTCATAGTGTTAAGCACTGAGTTCGTTAAAATGCTGCAACGAATAAAAAAACGTGATGTGTCTCCGGTAGTTGACTCACCCACCGACAACACACGGGTGCACGGTCGTGTGACAACGGGTGCTGGTCGGTGTGCATTAACCTCTCGAGAGAGGTATGTCTGACTACTTTTCTCATGCTCCCATTCTAAAATTGCTGGAGACTTTTAGCTGTATAGACAGTCAAGTGAGTATATAGCGGGGCACTCTGCTGTACGGAGGAGACATTTATGTATCATCAGTTTGAGACGAAGCGATAAGTCGGGTGGTTAGCAAGTGCGAAAGCAGGTAAGACCTGTGCCGTACTTTTTATATTTTGTTACTAAAATGGGTAGATAAATGGAGATGCCTATCCATTTTTATACCCAGATAGTACATTGAAAAAACCGGTGAGTTCTCTTGCCCAAGAAAGATCTCTTAAATAGTGTAGTATACACGAGATGTTTCATTTGATACCCTACTTAAAATTACAAAATGATATTTTTCATACTCCCGACTAATTAACTAAACCTATTCATATTTTAGCTAAATTTGTCATGCTTTCCGACAACAAATGGGGGACCCCCATGCAGTGCCGTGCCTAGAGATTTGCCACCAGAGGCGGTCCCCAATTCGCCACCATTTCTAAATCAATTATAGATATTAACAATTATTGAGTATAAATAAATAAATTTATTTATTTTATTTAAACAGATTGTTACCCATGATGATAGAACTTAATCCTGTCTATATATTTATTTGTCTTGCTCGAAAAGTCTTGAATGACATTGTCAAAATTTATATCATCTGTTAGTTGTATACCTTTTAAAAGTATCGCAATGTCTCTATTTTACCATCAAGCAGGCCTGTCTCTATGGGGACATCACCAATTCGCGCACGTGTTTTTCACTGATAATGCGTAAAAATGTCGCGTAGAGTCGGGCAGCCGGGTTCAGAACGGACTTCTGTTAAATGCATACTTATTATAATCATTAATTGTGTTTATTAACTTTATTATATTGTCTATTTTTATATAATTTAAACAAAAATAAATTCGAACCCAAAATATGGCCGGTCGGACCTCCCCCAGTTACCACCTCCATGTAAAATTGAAAACAGAAGGTTTTCTGGTTTTAAAAAAATTGATGAACCCTAAACTTATTATTACAGTTCATTTCTGGCATATTAATGTAGTTGCTAGAGCATTTTAATATATAGTGCTAATGTTTAAGTAATTTATGACATATGCTCAACACTTTTCTAGACGCTTTAATTTTTGATAATTTCTGTGAAAATACTTCGATTGTAATAATATTTTAGTTAGCTTCTACACTTATATTGTTTAATTTGTATATTTAATACTTAAATGTATTGTTTTTTTATTATTTCTGGAAACCTTGCAATCTCATAGTGCTGAATCTAAACTAACTTAACTAGTCATATCTGCATGTGACACTTATCACATCTTATTAATTAAACATATTGAAATAAATTTAAATATTGATTAATGATATGTTTTACAGTGGTACGCATTATAATATCTGTAGATTTCCTATTAGAGGCTTGCTTTGTATGAGTTAAATATCATTTTCCCCGGCCACCTCAGCTGCACACATTTCCATCATTCCTCACAGGAACCATGCATGTTGAAGAGAAATCAAATCTATAGCTAGAACTGGAAAAATGAAAATTGCGGATTTTTTTAGTTACATTTTTTCTACATTTCATCTTGTCAAATAATAACAAGAAAATATGTATATGTATTTCCTCGATAGACCTAATACATCATACAGTAACAGTTTAGCAAATATTGGAGTAATAGCATGCAATGTAAGAGATTTACAAACATAAAATACTTTCCTCCAAGAAGGGTGTTAACCTTCAGAAATTCTACCCTTCCACCTTTAAGATGGAGTAAAAAAAGGGGTTCAAGCACACTTGCGAGCCAGATATGTTATTCTTTATTTAAGCTATAAAGTTATGAACAACAATTAAATTAAATTCTGCTGTGTAGCTAGTAGTAAATGTTAAGTTCATAATGGTGCCAAGATCAAAATGTTTACGATATCAATTGTTGAGAAAAATGCATATTAAACAAAAAAATATAGTCATTCACAGTAACAATGCGTTTTTACCGAGAGTTATTCAAATGAATTATTAGCCATTGTTTCATAACAATTTTACACTATTGATTTTATTTGTATTACACAAGCTTGAAACCAACTTCCCTTCTCAATTTCACTATTAACTTCTACCGTTGCACAGTAACAGGTATTTAATAATAGTTTTGCAGGTTTAAAGTGATAGAGCTCGTATCTTGACCGGCTTGCCCCACATGTGGAGATTTGAGCATGGTGGACTAGTGGTGGGCTAAGAGAAAATTCCTTAAAAGCATTACTAATCTAATTAGAAAATTTATTAAAAGCATACCTGTCTTGTTTATCTAGATTGAATGCTCCAGTAATAATTAAATATATATCTGTTTGTAATAGCTTGTGATAGATTAATAAAAGATTAGCACAAAAATATTTCATGATTTTAGTTTATCAAGAAATTGGTTATAAAAAGCAAATTTCAACTGTTTGTTTATTTTTTAATAACACTATAAAGCCTGAGATTATGCCAAAAAAAAAAACAGGAAACATCGACAATTACTAACCAAATGTGAATTCATCAGCTTATCCGCAATATTCATTAGAACAGAATAATTTTGTATCTTTCAAAAAATAAAACTTGTGGATTTGCGTGCTATTTGAGGTGATGCCCGGTGGAGCAGATGGGTGCACCTGTTATAACTTTGACCTCTTACCTGAGCAGCAAAGTGGTCAGGAAGGCTCAGCACTGAAGAGTGAAGGTACACAAGCAGGGGTCTCCGCGGGAAAGACAAGTACGGGAACTTGTACACCAAGGCTCATCAGAGATTCAACGACACAATCAGGTATAAATCCTTCCATATTTTCATGAAGACAGTATACATATTGTACATAATTTAGAAACACTATTGATAATTCTTCAATTAATTTTGCCATAAGATATACATATACCATAAACAAAATAAAATACCTTGTTCACGCCTAATTAAAGCTTCAGGTAAGCGGTTTGTACTAACCCTTCTAGAACTAAATTTCTACTTGAAAATAAACATTTTAATATTTATTTATAAACAAAATGATCACTTCTTGCCATGCCTAAATGACATCCATCATAACAAAGAGGCACAAGGATAATGTATGTTGGTAATTACAACCACTATGGGTAAGTGTATAACTTTACCCTCTTCACCACACCATTAATAAAGCTATAATAATAATTAAAATACTTTTTGTCTTTATCTTCTATAAATACACTAAAGATATACATTTTTATAGGAAAAGAGTATACTGAAGAAGGAAACGATATGGTACGAGAAGCTGAAGTGAGACAAGCTAACAACAACAACATTAATAACATAAATAACAATAATAATAATAATAACAACAATAGAAGAAGCACCAATAGAAAGGAAACAGGTAATATTTTAAATAAATGTATATTTTTATTATAAATGTTTTTAGTAATAGAAGTTATATTAAAGAAATACATAAAATTAGTATTATCATCAACAATAAAAATAATTATGAATTATGGTTTTGTGCAGGGATGGCTCAGTGATAGGGTTCCTGACCGGAGGTTGGGAGGTCTCGATTTTGAAAAAAATATTTATTTTTACTAATAATAATAACTTTACAGATAGAAATTTAATCATAAAAATTAATTTATTGAACTTTAATCTTCAATTTATTTGTAATAGAAACATAGATTAATCAAGTTGAACAATCCAAATTCTTAAAATTAACATATTGTTCTTATTGAAAGTTATAGGACTTGGCAGGAGGGTATAGCCTTAAGGCAAGACTTGATTTATTGATTTGTTCTATCCTTACCCTAAGCATTTATTAATGAAGTTTTCTTCAGACAAATTCTTCATAAATTCACTACTTCACTACTTTCAGTCTATGTCATCTTTATTGGTCTCATTACATGTATTATCCAACTTTTGAAGCAGGGAGTTCATAGTTAGCCATGAATTTTGATGGATGTATTCATTAGGAAATCGGCTTACGTTGATGAAGGAATGATGTTCGATTTTCATCACATTTATTAGACACTGTTCACATATACTCCATATTCTGTCTGAACCCGGTGTGGGTATAAGATGGTTAGAGAATGGAAATAAGATTTTGTCTCCTTACAACAAATTTAGGTAGTCAACATTGCCCTCTAATAAATTTGATGAAAATCTAACAACTTTCTTTTGTTAACCTAAGTGGATTATCTTAATATATAATCAGCTTATACCTCTTTTCATGGGTTTCCACTCAAATAGTACCTTTAGAAGGCAATCATCTATTCTTCTCAACATCCCCATACTTGAACAGCTTTTATTGTCTATTATCTAGAGAATATTTATTTCTACCTCCAGCCTGCTTCTGATCTCTGCATTCCTTATTCTTTCCCACCTCGAGGTATTGGTTTACCTGCTCCTAAAATACATTACTCTCTAGCAATAATTGCTTTAATGCTCTTGATTTTTAGACTAACAATTAAAATAATCATTTTTTGCATATTTTATTGCTAGAATCGTTTATTTTGATTTTATTTATCAATTTTAGCAGGAAGAGAGATGAGCTTGGACTCAAACACTTTGAAAAGAATGCTGAAACCGATGAGCTCTCTCGACAGCCCTGTCACATCACCAGAAATGACCCGTCGCCGCTACAACTACTACAACCACTACCAAGGAGCCGGTCATCCCAACAACAACAGAGGCGGACGAGATGTCATGTCAGAGAGTGAATCTGGAGGAAGACACCGGAGCAGGTTCTCAGGTAAAGTTATGAATCAGTTGAGGAATGTATAGAGTATTTTGAAGGTCTAAATTATGTTCGAATAAATTAAACCTATAAGAAGGCATCTGTGGTGAGACCTACTAGAATTAGTGAAAGGAAATGAGGTTTCTATGATGATCCTCGAAATCGTTATCTCAGCTTCTTATAAATAGATGGATGTATCTATTAATGTACTTTACATTGTCATTTTCCCTCTCTTACAAGAAGAAATATGCAATAGTTTGCAATGAAAAAAATAAAAGTATTTTAATTGTTACAGCAGAGGTGACAAAATCTTCAAATTGATCCATTACAAAGGATTTAAAATTATAAAAATATTATTGTTTTTAAGTATAGATTATGTTGAAAAAATTTATTTTAGATAAGTGATAACCATGATTTGTTTGAGTAATTTAAACAGCATCTATTTTTGTATTTACGAATAAAGGGTTTCTTCTCAGCAAGTATTTTTTATAAGTAGTTCACTGCATTTCAATATTTTTAACCTCAAATCTTCATGCTGTCATATTATCTAAGATTAACCAGACTGTCTCAACAACAGCTTTAATGAAGAGAGAATCGCAGCTCTTAATTAAAATTGTTAATAATTCTCAACATGCTGGTAAAAACTTATATTGCTTCAAATCTTTCAAAATAAAGTAATGAATCCAGGGAGTGTCTATAATCAACAACTCCACCAAATGATACAGATAAAGACTATTGAAGAATAAATCATTGATAAATTCATCCAAATATCACTCATTATCTGCAATAAAAATTATGGATCAATTGAATAAATTATTGCTGATCTGATTAAAACTGGAATTCTGACACCCTGATATAATTTAGGTTTCAAATTTAATTATTATTATTATTATTTATTTCATAAAGACAGAATTGAAAAATGTTGATTTGGCTCTTTTCGGAGATTAGCTTGGCAAATATAACAAGAAACTCTACTAGATAACAAGAAATTAACAAGTGATACAAACTATTAAAAACTGAATTCGCCAACTAAATTAACTGTATTTCATGGAATTATCGAACAAGCCATAATATACAGATCATAACAGTGGAGATTACTTAAGTTGTCCAACATTTAAAAAGTCCAGTAGTTATAGATTATTTATTGCAGTGGATAAAACATTCATCCTGTCATTATTAATTACTCTTGATATTATATTGAAATTTCTCCAATAATTCACTTAATTTTATCTATATCCTATTATCCTTATTGTTATCCCATGTCTTACTTCCCTAATTAACAACAGAAATAGTAATTTACGCACTTAAATTACTTTTCATGGGAATCCACTGATTCAGCTTTTATTACTGCTATACTTCGTCCCTCTATTGGAATTAAGTGCTAATAATATTCATTATTCATAAACATTTGTATATAATTATGCTTTCACTGGTGATTAGCCTGCCTAGACTAATCACTCTAGAGACCAAGATTCAATTCCTAGCTATCCTTCTACGGAATTCTTTTTGATGGATGGATGGTCTGATTGGAATTAATTCAAGAAAATACGTACCTAATTGAGTAAAATAAATAACAATTCTGGACTAAAAAACCAAAGTAAAGATTGAGACGAGCATGTAGCTTAGCTTTTAGAGTTCAAATTACCCTCAAAGTATTATCTAAGACTTAGAGGGTGAAGATTTACTGGGTTTTCTGCTATGCAGGAGTTGATCGGAATGATATAGCACATGAATTAGTTACAGTTGGTGCCGATTCACTAAGCCATGTATTGACCCATAATTAGTGTTTCATTATTCGATTCTTCCTCTCCTATAGAAAGGGGGATATGGGCTAAATGAACAAATCATACTGATCATTAATAAGCCAACATAGTTTATTAAACATACCAGACAATGGATCAGCCTCTGGAAAGACGGCACACTGTTCCCTAAATTACTGAATTACCATCTGAATTTGTGAGGTGTAACAGGCCTTCTTAATATTTAAGGGAATTAAAGAAAATGAGCCTGGTTTGTCAGGGTGGGCTAATTCTCACAGCAGTGTTGTAGGTTGTAGGTTCCATGACTGTCATACTAAAGTCCCTTGAATAGACCAAATTATTAAAGTCAGACATAAATTATTTAGGGGATCATTAATTATGAAGAAGCTGACTAATTTAGTGGAATGGCCATGAGGCTGTGATGATCTCTAATATTATGGAGTGCAAATCATTCCTATCAAGTGGAACATAAATTGTGAGTTCATCAGAAAATTAACATGACCAAGTGGCCCAGAAGTCCGCAGAGATAAACCAGTCTAGTTGTATGGTTTCGCTGTCAATTATTTTATTCTTTATACTTCAGCCATCACTCTGTAATGATCTGTTGTTTTTTTATTTATTTTATCAGGGTCTCGGTCATCGCATGAAATCGGTCGAAGTAGCAGCAGCGGAGGCAGTATCCCTGGCAACAGAGGAGGAGGAGGCGGAGGGGGCCAGCTGTACCTCGAGCTGGGAGGTGACGCTTCCCCGCCCTCTGACCACGTTCTCTTTGACAATCAATGCTACGCGACCACACCCAGTTCTAGCAACGGGAACTCCGACATGGAGCAGCCGACTGGGCGAGGTAGCATGGCCACTCTTCAAAACGACAACACACACTGTCAAAATTAAAAAAAAAAACACCAATCTCACTTTCTTGCATGGATCTCTCAATTTCACGGATGATAAACTTGATGCCTTGTGGAACTTAAATTTTGAATTGAAATAGAAACAGCATTTTTTTTCATTCTTTTTGTGTTTGTTCTATTATGCTTCCTCTGAAATTAAATCACAAATCTTAATAAGCATCCAATCTAAAAAACTAAAACCTTTATGTCCATTATTAAAGATGTTATCATTCCTTCATTCCAAAAATTTTCAGACTCATTATGTTCTTGAATTCCCTCGGAATAAAAACCACACTGTTAAATAAGAAGTAGATCTAAAGCCTTTATATATTTACAATAAGTTGTTTCTTTTTAGTTGACTATAGCTATAATTAATATTGCTATATACAACATAAGCTTAATATAAACAGACCACACTCTTAGATTAATTTTATGTAAAGAAAATGTTCAATGAACTAAATTTGTTTTTTTAAGTCTACCTGTATAAATGTCTTCAGCATATTAGAAAAAAATATTCAAGTCAATTAAGGGTTTTATTAAGGTCCCAAAAACGAGTTTATTGATTGTTTAAATGGCTTTCTGTAATTATATTGGCTAAAGCCATAAGACGTGTTATTAGTCAGGATGTTGAGATATTTAATTTGATACACTCTTGATATGATAGGAAACATGATTACAATTAATTGATTAATTATTTACTGTTTATTATGTTTCATCATTAAGTCAAACTTTCGAGGAAAATATTATCTCTCTATTTAAAACTAAAATGGAAGACAAGAACCAAACATTAAATACAAAACCAATGCTATGGTTTTGATTTGTATTTCTACTTTTCCTCTGCCAAGGATTGTTGGTGACAGTGGGATTTGTTTTAACTTTTAGTATGAAAAACTTATGGAAGATCAACTAACTTGACTACTCTAGCATAGTTTGGGTCTTACTGCCCTCATACCTTTTCACCTAGCTACACTCTGCAGCTTTTTCAGACTAATCAAATCAATGTCGGCAGGTATTTCAGCTCTTCTGGAGATTTTGAAATATCCACGTCCCTATAGTATCTTTCATTTGTTAACAAAGATGAGTCATCAATGTTATGGTTCTAAATTACATAAAAACAATAATATAGCTCTAAGAGGGTTTCAGTTGTTAGTCTATACCACTATTTCAGCTCAGATTTTTTTTTTTTTTTAAATCACTTAGCCAGTAACTTGGCTTTAAGGTTAAGCTACTAGTGTTATATACAAGTCAGACACCATGATAGCAAGAACACTTAGCTAAGCACTGTGTAATCACAGGGTGAATACCGAAAACACTTTTTTGTATACAGTGATATTGATGATTACTATATTTTAAAGTATGAAGCCCATGATACCACAAGAATAGTAATAATCTGAAATTCTCTTTAAATTAAATAAAACCCATTATAGGGAAAATTTTTATTATTTTTTTAATTAACGACATTTCGCTAATACAATTATAATTCAAATGTATTCAAAGAAAGCATTCTGAATTAAAGAATATATATTTTCTTGAAATCCCATGTCCTTATTAGTTTACTTTGATTCCCTATTTCCCATTTATTTGCTAGCAAATCAACATTTTCTTTGGAAGTGTTATTTCGTACCTTTTAGGTTTTTATAATATTTCAGATAGCAACATTGTTCTGTAAATACAAATAATGTAATAATTAGACTTTTTGATTATTCCTTAACATCACTTAAAATAATTCACTAGATTAAATATCTAACTCAGATTACTTACTAAAGGAATTTCCTGTAACAATTTTTTAAAACACCTTATCTGATCATATTTTATTTAATTCTGTCTTGCTAAATTTCAAAGTAGTATAGACATCTATAATTTGTAAAGATTTCAACCGAAATTTTACTTTATTGCACTCTTCCCAATACACTCTCCAGTATCCCTGCAAAAACGTCTGGTACGATAATAATGTATAAAAATCTATTCTATACTTAAAATAACTTATGTTTTGCATGAAATATTACCCTTCTGAATGTTCACTAAACACTTGGCCCTTACTTTTGAATAATGATTCAACATTTTCTCATTATTTTAAATGCATTTCCATGCTGAATATATATTTATTGCATATAATAATGTTAATGGGTTATCTTACTATGCAAACAACAAAAATGAAATAAAATTATATGTGTAACAAGTCATTTTGATAAAAAAATTTAAAATTCAGTATTTTGGGTGGTTGTGTGTTTAACTCAATTCAGTAAAACATACTTTGGGTGTGCAGGTGCAGCACTGCATAAGTTCAAAGTAGAATCAGCACTGGACAATGGCACCATGGGCTGCCAAAATCGCTTGCATGTCGAAATATAGTTATAAGACAAATAAGGTGTCTTTTATTTTAACAATTTTAGCCAAAGCTTCAATATTAATTGTTTTATACAGTGGAACTTCCCCTAAACAGGAAAAAATAAGGGAAATTTAGTTTGTTTAATAGAATTGTGGAGTAGAAATTTCTCAGTTGTAAACATTCTTAAGAAAAAATCCAGCATGAAACTCCTTCAGTTAAGAGGACCAATTTGTTACCATGTTAGATTCCTTGATGATCCTTCTCCAGATAAATTGTTGTTTTATATTGAATCTGTTAATCCAACTTAGTAGCTTTTAGCAAGCACTTAACTATAGATTTTGTTTTTGTGGGGAAGGAACACAGTATTGTAAGGAGGAGGGCTTGTAACAATGACATAACTTCAAGTAAATATTTGTCTTAGAAACGAAATACACTTTCTAAGTTTGCTTACAGAAAAAAAAGTTCATTACTGAATGAATTAAATTTGTATTTGTAGAATTACGCTATATTGAGCTAAAAAAAAAAAAATAAGCGAATTTCAGATAAGCACAGTTACAAAATTTCTGATACATCAATGACAAATTGCTGTCTTTCATGAAATTTATTGTAAACAAATAAAAACCCATTGTTGCTCCTGTGTTTTATCGTACTCCTGACCAAAGGTTGTTACTATTTTTGAAAAGTGGCTCTGAGGAGGTAGTGTGGGTTGCATAAATCCTTTTCCTCTCAACCTAACTTTTGGTTAGTAAACTAGATTCACTAGTTATTAGTTTATTTAAATAGCTACTGATTTGTCTAGCCTTCTTCAGCTATTAGCAACAGTGATCAAAATAATTAATTTAATTGATGGTTGTACCTAAGTGGTAGTTGAAATGATGTGTCCTATGATGATTTCTCCCCAGCGGGCCTCACTGCCAGTTTCATTTCAATTTTGCTTCATGGAAAATGTGTTGGATGAGAGTGTCTGGTTAGATTCTCCTGGTGTTTCAGAAATAAATTTATTTTTATTCTCTAATGTGGTATTATTATTAGTCATGCTGTTTTTTTTAGAAGGTCTATTTAATATAACCAGCCAGTGTTTAATTTGTCCAATAAGATAAAGTGTCTGGTGAAGTTTCATTGCTTTAAAGAAAATTTATATTTGTTTTCATGATAAAAATCTTGAAATTATATTAAACAATTTTAAAATTCCTTTAAATCATATTTTTATTCCATAAGAATTCCCTTTCCTGAAACTTACGCAAATCTAAATAATTACATTTAAGAAAACTACAAGATTTTCCATATTTTATAGTAATAAACTATATATCTTAATTTGGGAACCTGTTTTTGGTTCAGGGATTATTCATTAATTCCCTTATACTAACATATCGGTCAAAATTAACTGAATTTAATAAGATTTTTTTTTTTCCAATTGAATGTTAGACATATTTGGGTATTAGTACCAATTATTTCCAAATTCAGTATTGTAAGATCTTCTGCCTTTATTACTATATGAACCCAATGTACTTTTCTTTTTAAAAATTTAAGTTTCATTAAAGCTTAACTATGCATCATTTGAAATATAAAAGTCAGTAATATAACTCTAATTCGAAAATTTCAAACTTGACAGACAAGCATCTCACAGATACATACACTATACAACACAAAAATAAAAAAATAAAAATATTAATCATGTCAACAGCAGTTGGCTGGGTGTGGTGTTGCGTTTCTAATAAATTCTACTTTCCTTTAATTTGCATATTGTTTAATGCATGTTAGTATATTCCCTGTAATTAGATGATAAATCTTAAATGCTTATAGTGTAAATGTTTAAAGAATGCGTGTTTATTATTATGTGTGTTATTTTTATAAATCTTTAGTTAGTTTTTAAGTGTGGATGATAATTTTTTTTTTCCTGCATATAACCAACCACCATAAAAGCCTTTATGGAAAATGAAGCTATTATTCATATTTTTTCTTCAATTTATAATTAATTTCGCTGTTCAGGAAGTACAATGATGCAAACTGTAAAATTTTGTAAAATTGACTTTATTGTGTTGGCGCGATGAAAAATGAAATTACCCGATGTTTGTAAATCAACATAATTGTACTTAAAAATTTCACCACTGTAGGGAAGAACTGTCGTCCAGCAGAATGACGAGACATTGTTTATTTGCAGTAAAATTAAAATTTTTATAGTTGGAGCATTATACTTCCGGAACAGCGATATAATAAATTATATTAAAATTACCTGTAAGAATAATCATTATTATTATTTAATTAACATAATCGATGAAAACTTCTGTTAAAACTAGGCATATTAAGCTTGCTTAGGCAACTTGTACAATGAAGCTTAGGTCTTTCTCATGGTCAGTTCTAAGTAATTTTTTTTTTGGCATGTCCACCACACGGGTCATTGATGCCCAGAGGTAATCTTCAAAATCTCTTTATTATCGGAATATTTACATGAATCAATACTTATAACAAATTTTAACCAGTGGTTATGGCCTAAGTTTAACCACGGAAATCTCAATTTTCTAGATGTGTCTCACAACTTCTTTATTTATGAAACTAACCATTTTCTTTCATTATGTTGAATGGACCTCATCCAGATGTATTCCCATCACATAAAATTGTTAATTTAAGCAGAAATGGAATCATAGCTCCATAAATTATTCAATCAGGACCATAAATTATGGACTGTAATTGGTTCAAGTACCATACATTTTATAGTGTTTTCCTTAGAACAATACTTCTTCTATTAACTCTTCTTGGAGAGATGTTTGTCCTGATTAAAGCCAGAATTATTCTCTGTGTGTCCTTTGTTTTTCAGCTTTGATGTTATTAATTGATTTTTGATATGCCATAATTTCAAAGGTAGATTACTTTACTAATAAAATAATAGATGATGTCTTCAACATCATCTTCTCATTTATTCTTAGGACGACCTTTTTTTGACTATCCTACAATAAACTATTTTGGACGTTGAAATTTTCAATATTCATTATTATATATATTATCGATTTACAGTAATAATCATTTAATATAAGAAGGCTTGCATAAACAGAAAAAAAATCACTTTCTTTGCTGATTGTGGAATTACAATTTACAAGTTATGTGTAACAGCATTGCTTTATGGCACATTGCCCTTGCGTTTCATGCATTTTCTCCCACACCAGGTATAGAACTCTAGCCCTTCCATATTCATGTATCTGAGTTAAAACCGTGTTTTGCAATTGAATTTTTACCCATTTTGTAGACATAAATGTCACCTAACTTTTAAGAAATCTATATTAAATTAAGAATTTTATCACTAATATGTACAGAAAAATTTATTCTGAAGTCTGTAACAATTTAAAAAAAAAGAGAGTTCAGCTGTTACCCATTTTTTTTTTTTTTTTTTTTTTAAATGCTTGCATGAAAGGATGAGATGCATCTGAAATTGAGATTTGATTGATAACCCTTCTTTAAGAAATTAGTTGATAACGGCTAACAATCGAACTCATCAGGGGTTAAATTAATTACCCTTAGGGTGGGTTTTGTTGGCATTAATCAATTTAAAATTGTGTTAGGGTAGAACGAGAAGGATGGACTGTTGCAGGTTACCCGAGAGATGGGGTCGCTGTCAGTACTCCAAGCTCACCTACAAGCAGGCTCCTCATGGAATACGAGATGCATCTTCGGAACACGTTGGCCAAGGGGATGGACGCGGAAAGCTACAGTTTACACACATTTGAAGCTCTTCTCACACAAAGCATGGAAAATCTCGGTAGGTGGTACAATGAATAGTCGTACTCAATACATGGCGAGCTGGCTATTGAGCATGCCGGAGTTGTGGAAGACCTCTCTCTTCTTCCACTATCTCTATACTTTAGGCTCCACATATGGGATATCATTTTGACTGGTCTGCTCCATGAATGGTGCCGTAGAGTGATTGTGGAGAAAGGGGAGGCCTCTTGAAATTTCAGAGAACCCGATGAGCCATTTCACTTTGAACATGTCAAGATACACTTATTTGTTTGTTTCGGGTCATTTTGAAGATTTAAAAACAAATAATCGATGAATTTTTTTATACCTGTGTGATGAAATAAGACCTAGTAATTGTAGCCTTTATTGAACATAAATATAACGTTATAACTTTATAACAGAAGAAAACAGAACGCATAGGGCAATCATAACGAACACAAAATAACCTCCCAAATAACCAAGTCTTTATCTTCCTCTGGTGTAGAAACATCTTCTCGTGGGGGGGGGGAGTCGTAGGAATAGTACATATCAGGCTTCTGATTGCATGAATTGAATCTAGAACTGATTCCCATTTACTTTGTTGCACCCCTTTAGACTTTAGAGCTACATATATTGTCTTTCTTATAATCCGATTGCAGCGTTCCTCCTGCCCATTTCCTTGGGTGTTATAGGAGTTGTGAGGTTCGTTGCTACATTCAGACTAGTGAGATACTCTTTCAGCTCACTTGATATTAAGGATGTTCCCCGGTACGAATATATATATGAAGGGACGCCAAAGATGAAAACTAATTGTCGGAGGTAATCGATGACTGTAGAAAGACTGATGAATGCGAACGGAAATTATATTTTCATGGAAATGCCAACGGAAATGGGAGAACTCATCCACTATCGTAAGTAGATAGCAATTTCCACTTACTAAAGGAAGTGGATGAGTTCTACAGTAAATGAAACCTTTTCATCTATCCTCAGGACAACGGAAGATGAAATGTTTGCCTTTAGTTGATCGAAAGCCTTTATTGTGGAAGGATCTATTGGAAAACTTTGAGGTTTTGCGAAGAATCGAACTTTTTCTGAAAAACTACGGATTAATTTAGAATAGAGGGGAAACATTACAATTGCCCTTTGCAATACAGCCATTGAGACTGGAACAGGTAGATCCCTCAAAGGGCGAAGGCCTCAGTGAAGCCCTGGCGGTACCTTCGCTTATGATATAGCCAAAAACATTGATCGAGTTTCTGGAAAATACACATTTATTCTCACCCAAAGAGAGATCATACTTCTTTTTGGCCTAGAGGAACCGTTGTGATCGTTTTGATTCAGCCCGTAGATGTTAACTTGAACGTAAGGAAACGTGTCTTGTAATTTCTAATCTTGGATACACCAGAACACCATCAATACACCCCATCAGCCTCAAAAGCAGTATATGGTTTTTTCTCATGATCCATAATGGGAACCTGGTGGTAGACAGATTTGTGATCCACACTATTGTATAACTTTTATTTAGCAGCACGATTGACAATATCGCCAATCCTTGGAGGAGGGGGTCCCATCAAGGGAAGAGGAAGAGGGGGCAGCTAACAGCGTGGCTCTGTTGATGGTTTGGGAGTAATCAACTATGATTCGATTTTTGGGATTCTCGGTGTTGACTATTAGTACTTGGGCACGCCATGGATACACTTTCTTCTATTACTCCATGCTTTAAAAGACATTAACTTCTCTTCTTATCAAGTCCCTGTCAGCTTCAGAAACCTCCTTGACTTTATGGCCACTGTTCTTAAGCCAGGTGTAAAATTAGAAAAAAGGGAAACCTATTTACGGATAGTTGACACTACTGTGTTTCCCCATAAAGTCGTGGCCTATAATGGTATCTGCACACATGCTCTTCAAGATATTTAATTTCGCCTTGTACATGTTTTCTTAAAAACTCAGGCCGACTACACAGTACCCATCAATATGTGAGCTACCAGATTTGGACGCTAGGTTCCCATTACTTGAAGTTCTTGTGTGGGAAATTGAGAACGTCTCACAAATTTGGTGCTGATGAAGCTATCGGAGCTATCAATATCAATATCAACGAGGGCATTTGCCATAAGCCCATTAATTTGAACTTATACAACTGGTTTCGATAAACAGGAAGGGGGAAAAGAAGCGATGACCAATGCTGATGTCCTCTCGTTAGTCTGTCTCTTTCCAGCTAGGCAAACCTTCTCCTTGCAATAATACCAAACGTTATCACGAGGAGGACAGACTTTACAAGTGTATTCGATTGTCACAATACATGGTAGTGGATAAGCTTCTAAGACTGGTATATCATTGGGGCAATCCAATTTTGAGGAATTGAGTGTTGGTTGTACTCTGGAGTTGGCTGATGGAACCTTGGCGTTATTAATATACGATTGCGACTGGATTCGTCCCTATACAATCCTATTTCTTGAAAATATTTCTTCTAAATGATTTATTGTAGATTTTTTAGTTGCAGTTTTAGGTGCCATAACAATTTCTACCCATTTAGTTTGAGTGTCAACCACAAAAAAAAAAATTATCTTTATAGTGGCCAGCATAGTCGATATGTTTTCTTTGCCATGTCTCCTCAGGCTCTTCCCAACTATGTAAAGGGGCTTTTTCAGGTTCTTTTTAATTTCGGCACAGCTTTTACAAGCTCCAACTAGATGTTCGATTCAGAATCTATTCCTGGCCAACAGCATAGAGAACGAACAATTCCCTTCATTTTGACTATTCCTACATGAGAAGAATGTAATTCTTTTAAAATTGCTGGAAGTAGATTAGTAGGGGTGTAAACTCTAGAATCCCACATAATAATGCACGAGTGTATACTGTATTCTGAATTTTTAAAGTAGTTTAGTTTTTAATTCAGGGATTCGATTAGTTTCGTGTTTTATTATTTCAGAAGTTATAGGTTATCAGAGATATTTTGAAATGCAGTCATTTACTTTATATGAATCTTCGAGAAAATTAATTAATTCTTTATTTAAAGGTAATGAATTTTTGGATAAATAGTCAACATTAGAATCTTCTTTTAAGGGCCTGTAAAAAATTTAATAATTAAACCCACTTAAAAATTCTGTCTATCTGATCAGACGGTGAAGTGACATTATTTGGGTAGAAAATACTTTCTATTGGCTTATTATCAATAATAGGTGTGAACTATCTACCATAAATACCATAAAGGTATTGATTGATACAAACGTTCAAAAGACCAGTAGCTTGCAGTAACTTCAAGAGCTAGTTATGATTATGAAGATTCACTTTTAGTGAGTGATCTTTAAATTAATGCTATAGGTCTTTCTTGATCATTAATAACATTTGAAAGTAGGGCAGCCAACCCATAAGGGGCGTGGTTGGGGGGTCAAAGGTGATTCAGGTTGATAGGGAGTCAACACTGCTTCCCTTGCAATTTCATCCTTAATTAAATTAAAAGAATTAGTACTAATTCGAGCCCATCTAAATTTAATATATTTTTTAGTAAGTGATTTAATGGGAATAATTTATCAGATACTTTAGAAATAAATCATCATTGTTGAGTCTGTAAGAAACCATGACAAGAGGTCTCAATAAATTATTTCCAAAATAATATAATTTTTAAAAATTAATTGGGGAATTATGGTCTATATATATATATCGATCTGTTTTTGAAAAATGGAAATATTTCTTAATTCCTAAATTTATACTTAATTTTGTTAGGAACGTAATACTTATTTTAAATTTTATTTACATGTTTTTAGAACTTCGAAAATTTCTCATCTGTAAAAACGAAAGTCTTTTTAATTTATTTTAATTAAAAAAATTATGGAAAAACTGAAAAAAAACATCGAGCAATCATGTTTTATCTGCAGGATGAGGACACATTTTTTTTAGTGTTTGTTAAATGACAAAAAATATTTTAATAAACCTACAGCTAATTTTCGTTTCCATTAATGCACTAACACTATAATTTTTGTCTTTAAATCGGAAGAATTATTGGAAATAAAAAATCCTAGTAAAAATTGATGCAATTAAGAAAAAAAAGATGAAATTACAAGAAAAAAAAACTCGCATTGCTGGTGAGTCGCTCACTCTGAGCTAGATCTATCTCTGCACGCTAGAACGCGCTGACCGGTTATAAGAAAGTCATAAGGTATGGATAACTGGGACCTCAAAACATTAATGACAAATGAAAATGCATGCAAAAGCAATGAATGTTATTTCGACTTGTAGCGAGTAAACGTAAAACCAAAAAAGTGGTTGTGATAAATTAACGAATGAGGTCCTAGATCTCAATGATCCCAGAATGAAATTTTAATTTTAATTACATTTTCAACAATAAAATTGCCTGATTCAACATTAAATTACACGATATGTAACGAATAAATACCCAACAGTATTATGCAATTTTATAGGAAATTTATGTAATTATTTCGGTTAATTGCATGGGTATCATTGGGATGATAAGCAGTGACCCACTTGGGGCTGAAATCACCATAACCAGTTGACAGTGTTGACTCGTGCAGGCATTGGATTCATCAGCAGCGGAAGTATCCAGCGATATGCCAGCTGCAATTAAAATTTACAATTAAATACATAGTCATATAATTCAATTTTTTCTGCATTATACACTTTTATGTACAATATTTATATTAGTTAATAATTAATAATTATATTAGTTAGTAATTATTAATTATATTAGTACATTAACTTTGAAATGGATGTTGATTGATTCATCTTTGTTTCTGATAATGATGCTGACGATGTCGAAAGATCAATTGATGGGGATGGATGGAAATGTAGCTGGTGATCCGAAACTGTGTATACAAATTTACGGTTGTATTTATCGTAGTATGAAAGTGATTTGTAGAATTAAAACAATTTTTTTGAGTATATTTTGAACAATATTCGACTCGCCTTTCGTGCAATAAATATTTTTTATTGATTCTAATGGCCTTATAACAAGATGAATGGTATCCTACGATTTCGTTAATCCAAGTCTCGAGTAGAACCACGTCACCAAACCTACGGTTAGACGTCTTCTAATCTCCAAATATTGCTTGGATAAAAGCCTTTAACATTACGCAGTAAAATTAAAACTCTTATAGTTTTGATAAATATATGGCTCATTTATATTGTAGGAAACACATTTCAGAGTGTTCTACGGAAGAAATGGTTGTTAATTAGTAAGATGGTTATCGTAAAATGTACATGTTTAGGACGTAATTTCCATACTCTTATTATTTTGACAAATTGGGGGGGGGGGGGGAGTTTTTGCCAAACGGCCTAATAGGTTATTCTCGATTTTTTTTATCAAATTATTTTATGATTCATGTGGAAAGCAAGGGGTTGATCATACCTTTTTAGTACATTATTAAATTGATATGTTTTCCGATTTCCAGATTGAAAACTGCCCATTTCGGAGAATTTTTGTTGATAAAAAAGTTGTAGGTTACAATAATATGAAGCTACTCATGCAGTTTTACACGAGTTAATAATTTGGAAAAAGGTTTTATCTATAAATAATTTTAGAGTCAGCACAAATCTGTAATAGAGACTGCCTGGTCTGGCTTGTGAACTAAAGTATATCAAAGGGTGCAACATATTTGGAGTGATCGACTTTCTCAATCAACATTTAAGCTTTTAATTTTTATAAGAAATTCGACTATTGACAACTCCATCGGGTTTAAAAGAATCATTTGTATAAGTGCGAAATGTAACGGTAGTAGGTTCTAGCTTTAGATTAAGATTTAATTTGTCAAAATCATCCATGGGCATAATAGAGACTTTACTGCCGGAATCAACTTCAAATTTCATCGGTTTATCATTTAATTTGACTGGTGTTTCAAATGTATTATCTACGATTGAATTTAAGAAAAAGTTAGACTCTATAGGAATTATAACATTTACCGTATTAATTGACTTCGTATTAAATGACTACGTCAACAAATCGTACTGGCATTCCAGTATGAGCTGAGCTATTCACCTTTTCGACGTAACCTAATTTTCAAAATTTTCGGCACTTCAAACGCTCCCTCGACCTGCACTCTCTATGCATGTGATTATCCTTGCCATAAGCTAAGCATAATTTTTGAAAGCATAGTTTTCAAAATGATCGACATTTTGTCGAACTTTCTCTTGAAGTCATCGTTATTCGATGTCTGACCTGTTTGAATTCTGAAAATTAAACTTGGTTAACGTCAACAGTTGAATTATTGTAGATTTTATTTTGCTTCTTAGCTGATTCAGTCACAAGAGCTAAGACGGATTCCTCCGTCCTACGTCCTAAACGGATTCCTCGAACGTAATGGAATCTTCCTGATTGTTTTGGTATGCTTGAAGTAACTGAGCTAAGACCTGGGAATGTACATTCAATATATTCATTATTTGTTGATTTTGAGCTAGTAACATTTCATTATGATTTACTTGGTCTGAGTTTGAGGTTATGGACAAAAGTAATTAAATAAACGTTTTTTTCATAGCTCTAAAACTTATAAAAATAGGATGTGGGAAAATTATTTTGGATTGATGGGTGCCTTTTACTAAAGGGAGTCCCATTTGAAGGAAGTATGAAAAGGATATAGGGTGTGGAATGCCTAAAAGAGGCGGGAGGATTCGGGAAGGTAGTGAGAGTCTACCTATGGTGGAGCCTAGGGGTACTAGGCATTAGTTTCAAGTCGGCCAGGTCATACCTGGCCCCGGCCCCTGTAAGGGGCTGCTGTGAGTCGGCCTATCGGCTGGAAGATCGACCTACCCTGAACAGGTAGAAGGGGTCATATTGCTTCGGTTGAGTCGGCCGGAATCTCTCGGCTGGGTGTGAGTCGTTCAATCCCCGTCAGGGTTCTATGAGGTCTATCTGTCTCCAGGCTTTGGTGGTCCAGCAATGCTTCCATCTGCCGGGTATTGGTGGTGGTTGAAGGTCGGAGAATAGTGGGTTGTGGCAGTGTTGAAGTGAATCGAAAAATTTGATGTGTCGTCTCTTGATAAAATCTTGGATGGTGAGCACTTCAAAGTTTTCGTGGATATCGTCTGCCTTCATTCGGTCGAACGGGGTATGTTTGAGGGAGGTGCGGAGAACTCTGTTCTGGAATTGCTGGAGCGTTTTTAGAGTGTTAGGAGTTAGATACTTGAATATCGGGGTCCCGTACATCAAAGCAGGTCTCAGGACGCTCTGGTAAATCAGCAGCTTGAGGCGTACTGATAAAGCCGGGCTGTGAAGTAGGTGTCCTAGGCTGTAGAACTTTTTCCTATCACTCTTTAACTTCTTGCTGAGATGTGTCGTGAACTACAAGTGTCTACCGAGGGTAATCCCAAGGTAGCATAGCTTGTTGCTCACAGTGCACTCTTTGCCGTCTAAGACGAAGGATTTAGGTGGACGGTTTACTTGTTATTTCTTAAAGTAGCATCTCTTAATACTTCTACGGCATTGTGGATGTAGTTTCTAGCTCGATTTTCATCCTCGTCACTAGTATTCGCAGTGTATTTTACTATATCACATTTATTACAGTAAAGTAACTAGAACAACATCTATTGATTAAAAAAACATTTTTACTTAAACCAGTGTTGCCAAATTACGTTAGAGAGTCTTTTTTTCTATTAAAGTTTCTGCCTTCTGACTATATCCCTATATACTTTATCTCCTGTATGACCCAAGTTATCAGAAACTTCAATAAGCTTTAGTCTGAGACAATTGATTCTCAGTACACTCATGTGTCAAGTTTTTGGCTATCTGTATTATTCTGCGCTTGTCTGCATTTATGATAAAATTAACGGCTTTCAATTCCTGATGGAGAATAGTTATGTTTTTTGAAAATCATTATCATTTTTCATTAATAATTTTTATCAAAAGTTGTTTTTCTTTCAGAGTTTGCTGAACAGTTGCCTACAATAAACACAAGAAGTCCTTATCCAAATCGTAGACGTAAGTATTTTATTTTATAAAAACAGATATGTGAAAGCTGTTCTACTTAAATATTCTAAATGTTTAAGGTGGTGGTGGCTCAATGAACAAATCATCTACTCTACCATTGCCTCACAGACTTGCGAGCCTCGAGAGACCTGCCAGTAGCGCCGCTGTGAGGGAAGGCTACTACAGTGACCGGAATGAGCTTGCCCGTGAGAGAGGATATCTTTCGGATCACAACACTTCAAGGTAAGATCTTTCAGATGATTTTTACATGTACATAAATACTCTGGCATGCTTCGCTGCTTGTATCGTTACTAATGATTCATTTTCTGCCCAAATGTGCGGCTAGTTGCATGATCCCAGCAACTCACGATGACATCCATGCTCTGTGGAGAAAGTAATTTCACATATTTTAAGTAAATTTATCACAAAGCATTGTGCAATTGAAATAAGCTTAATTTATTATTATTTATTTACTAATAGAATTTCACTAGAATTATTGGCGTTTAAGCCGTTATATATCCCAACTGAGCCAGAAAGGGAGAGCTATCATAATAGGGTACACAGAAGTGGACAAAGGATGCAAATTGAATGTATGAAAAAAGGTGGAATAGTATAACTTATTAGAGGTAGGGTGGTAAGAAATTCTGGCAACAATTGGAAGGGTAAAGCCACTTCAATTCAATACAGAACTGAGACATGGCAACGTCTATTTGAAGGTAATTAGTGGAGTATTGGAAAGAAACAAGTTTTGGAAACAGTTGGCTGCAAAACTGGATGACAGCCATCTGTTAATTTCATTGGCCACTATAAAATAAATAAATAACTGTAGGTAAAATAAAAGAAAAATAAGGTATTATACTCAGTGAGGAAATTGAGCTGTTTAAAGAGGAAACAATATTGCCATAAACATCAGCGGAAGAACAGAAAAGAAATTGGTGCTATTTGTGTGCTGAGGGACTCTTGGTGAAAGATGTACTCATATTTGAAAGCAGCAACAGTGAAAAGAGTAAATTGAAGTGATGTAATATGAGGCAACAACAAGATCAATGTTTTTTAAATATTTAAATTAACATTATATAGTAACTACTGACATTATCAAAAAAATAGTATGTTAGTAACACCTATTCTATTCCTTATTAAATATTAGTAATGCATGTTTATTTGTTACCTTCATCACACCTTAAAACCCTTTTACTGATTTCTGACTACAATTATATGTTCTCCTACGAGCTCCTTTGTCATGATTAATCTAAAATAATTTATAGATAGACACAGTGGATTCATTACAATTTATTGGTCCAAAAACTAGGCATATGACCCTTTTGCCCTGTGTTATATCCATCCCACTCTACTATGCCTCCTGGAATCTACCACCTGTTCCCCTAAGAAAATCATCAATTGACCTCCATTTGATGGAGTCAAGGTCTTAGTTTGCCAAATGCCTCGCGATCCCCCCAAAAGTGGTAAGTGTTTTACTCCTCTAATTTTGATTTGGGCCAAATGGGGTTCTGGGATATCCCTATCAAGGATTGGTGTTGGCTTGATTTACAGTGTCCGGTCAAAATGCTTGTTATGAGGTTAATATTTTGCAGACTGCAATTTAGTAAGCATAAGTTGTTTACTTTTGGGAGTCTGTTGATAAACAACTTGGCCTGTCTACCGCTGATGCTGTTTGCTGTTGTTCATCCACATTGATTCAAAAATAACATTCTAATATAGAGGTGGGTGTGGCTTTTGATAGACCACCTCTCTAAACCAGCCACTGCTAACTTTAAAATGCTACAGTTTTAGAGCTTTGGTGGGCTGGGGCAGGGTAAATCTTGGGTGACTTATATTGCAAGATAGCCCACTGTATAACTGTCACCAGGCAGTAACCCACTATGGGACCCTTCCCGAGCCACTGTTCATTACCTTACCGTGGCTTCAATTGTCTCCTTCTCTATCCAGATTGGTAGAGGAGGTAGAGGTGGAGGAGAGCCATTAAGGCTTTTGTACAGGGTGTTCTCATCGTTCCAGTAATACCTAGACAAACCAATCTTTGAATGGTTGACTTTGTAATTGTGGTATTTTTGATAACACAGGGCTCCATAATGTATACAGGGCATTATTGTGGCATTGTAGATTTGAATCAATATTGCTGGCTTAATCTTACATGTCTTACCTGTGGGCTTTCTTGTTTGCCACAAGCCAGGTATGGCTTTTTTATTTTAGTTGATGAAATAGGAATTCCACCTTAGTTCAGTGCCCCGAATATTTAACTTATTGTATTATGGGTAGAGGTGTTTTGAGAAGCCTTGAGGCCTTCAAAGAGAATTAGTCCCGCTTTAGTCAGGTTGATGGAGAGACAGTCCTCTCTTACCATACTTCTATAATTTTGCAGGTGCTTTGTGTCTGCTCTCCCTCTGTGTGTAAAAATGAACCAGTGATTATGACCAGCCCACATTCTGCATAGGGTTGTCCATAAAGAGATATATTATTTAATCTGTTGAGGAGCGCATCCATGACCACACTCCAGAGCAGCGGTAAAATGTCACCCTCTCTCTGATCTCTCATGAGATCTCAATTTTCCTGTAATTTAAAATTGTCCTGATGAAGGTATCAGGGATATTATTCCTTCGAGACAGAGCTTGTCTGATAGTGAGTGGCCTTGTCTATTTGAATGCTCCTGCAACATTGAAGAACAGCTCCAGGATGTAATCTCTACAATGAAGGGCATTATCCATACTTGTAACTACAGCATGAAGTGCTGTTTTGGTCGACTTTCCTTATTGATGTGCATATAGGAGTGAGTGGTGCCAGGCTTGTCAGCCTCACTTTTATCTATCTAGTCACTACTTTCTTCAAGACAAGGATAGGTCTAAATTATTTTGCTACTGAATAATCAACCCTTCCCTGTTTAGGGATTAAAATTACTTTAGTAATGGACCATGGCTTCAGAAGATATCTCATTGCGATGCTGGCTTGGAGAATTTCTGTTAGAGGGTTGGCCAATAGAGCTGCTCCCTTAGCTAGGGGCGATGCCAATGGTGTTTTGTGTGCTTGAAGCTCTCCTCTAGCGCCTGTGACCCCCTTTACAGTTACCACTATTTTTACCTAATCCCAGTTTTATGCTGTGATTTCAAAATTCTGGCTAGAACATTTATGGTTAGTCCAGCTTTCGGAGAAATGTGCTTCCATCAGATGGTCGATGGTTTCTCTCATGTCTGTTGTCTAGACACCATTTGACTTCTTGAGTGAGTCTATATCTACTGTTTTAGTATCACAACGAACCCTGATCAGGCATGCTGATTCAGCAAGGTTTTTTATCTCCCCCACAGTATCTCTGCCAGCTTTCCCCCTTGCTCGGTCGGATACCATCCTTTAATTCCTTTAATCTAGTTTTATAGGTGCCCCAGTCCAGCTGACAATTAGTAAAGTATGCTTTGTTGAAGGCTCAGTTTGTTGAGCTTCTGACGCCGTACTACGGGGTTTGGGTTCCATCATCTAGCCTTTTTCTAGGGAGCTGGAATGAAGAGGCAAGGGCCTCAAAGAACTAACCATGAGTTCTGTCAGATGGGTTAGTCTGCATTCCAGAGCTTCTGGGGTTTTTAATCCCCCCAGTTCAGAGAGAGTGGAATGCTTGAGTTTAGTTTTGTAATGATTCCATTCGGTGTTCCGTGGGTTTTTATAACTTGTTTTGGAGAGGGATCTGTAGTTACGGAGTTCCATTCTGTGATCGGAGGAGTTAATTGCTTTGGATACCCTGCATCTAGAAATGGATGCAGCAATATCCCTTGAAGCCATCATAGTATCCAGGACTTCCATCCTTACCCTATTTATGAAGCTGCCTTTTGCTTCTTTATTTAGTATTTTTAAGTTGGGAGCAAGTATATATTCCACGAGTATTTCTCCTCTGATGTTAATCATCCCCATGGGTTGGCACTGACATCATCTCCCAACAAGATTGGGATGCCCATCTGTCTTGCATAGTTAATGGATTTGCCTATATGGTACCTGAAGGCGTATAAATTAATACTGTAAGAATTTTGGCATTTTTTGGGAAGCCAATCATTTTCACGAGTCATATCACATCAGGAGAACTCAGGCCATCCCCTGCGATACGCTCCAGGGCTTTTTCCAGGCACTACAAAATGCCCTCAGGGTTTTTCACTGGCTATTTGGGCAGCCCCTTTAATAGGCTAGGTCGAGGCAGGCCCTTTTACTATTCAATCGCCTGGGGCCTTCAGCTCATTGAGGTACACAAGCTCCCTTACCAAACCAAGGTGGACTCCGTACTGTAAGGGAGAATCTAAAATAATAAATTCTTTGCTGAGCTGCAAAATTGAAGTTTATAATATACTATTTCAATGTGTAAGAACTGGTTATGGTACCTTCAGATAATAAAATATTTGTGGGCAGACAAAACTGACGTTAATTATTGACCAACTATTTCATTTTATAGCGTTAACTGTGATTTGATGGTTCCATGATGAAGGTGAATATTTGATAATATTAGGAAACTGTTGTCTTTTTGAACTGGATTGTTTTTGATATCAACAGTGATTTTAAGGAGAAGTTCAAGCTTTTCCTAATTAATAGAAGATATCTGATTATTATAAGTTTTGGAAGCAGCAATGTAACTAAAGGTAATCCTGTTTTGATAGCTCTCATGTGGTTCAGAGGTTATTTAAGGTACCTATGTCATGATATGCAGGCTCTACTACTCAATAAATAAGAATTCTATATGATAGCCCTCCATTTCTGCCCTAGTTGGAGTAGATATGTTGGTGACACCAAAAATTTTCTGGTTGGTTATTATTTTTTTTAATTTCTATTTTTTCTACTATTTTTTTACTAAACTATTATTATATATTATAAATAAAGAATGGAAAAGCTAAATGAACACCATGGCGCGAGTTGGTTCAGATTATTTTCCTAAATAATTACAGCTGTGGTTGTTACTGACTAATAAGGAGTCAGTTTTGATTATGGTTAAGATTCTAAGCAGCGATTTCAGAAGCTGTTCTGCCAATTCCTGTAGCAATTGATAGCCGATAACCTATCCTGAAAGATAGACTTATTTATTATACATTGTATTTACAACTCCGAGGAATTAAAATGTTTTGAAGCCAAATTTGATTAATTGATCATGAAAAACCAACTCAATATTTTTTTTATCAAAAACTCTTTACCGTTCTACCATTTAATGTGTTACCATATTTAACTTGCCTTTAACCACAAAGAAAGAACATGGAATTTAAAATATCTTATTTACCATTTGTAATAATAAGGAAACATTTTTTGTATTTAGAGCAGATTTTCAGCTACAAACGTTGAAATCTCATAAATTAGACTTTTTCAGGTTTATTTGTTTTCATTCTTCCTATTGATGTTCTCGACACAACAGCTAATTAGTGCTATTGAATGTATGGCACATAATCTTTTCTCGGTGGCTCTACAGGGTTATATTGTATGGAATAGTATTAGATTTTCTTTTTGAAGCTGTTAGTAGAAATTGGTGGTTAACAGGTTATCTTATGTTTGTCAATAAAAACTAGTTTTCATAATTATAAATCATATCGTTGGATCATTGTGGGAAACCATGATGTCTTATAATACTGGGTGAATGAGTCTGAGATCGGTATGTATGATGTATTGTCCATTGTTAAAATCATCAACTTTAAATTGGATTGGGTTCTTTCACACTTTAGTTGTTGGCCAGATGTACTTAAGTGGTGGTTGGAAAGAAATAACACTTCTTGATCCTAACTTATTAGTGTATAATTTTCTCTATAGCACTACAATCCAAGGAGCATATTTGTATAAGTTTCTAATGAGTATCATTTCATTAATTTTTTAATATTCTACTTATAAAAACATGAAAAATATAATATTTATGAATTGTAAATATTTAAGAGCATGCCTAACTGTTTTCCTAACAAAAACATTTCTTTGTTTGAAACTTTTTGTTTTACACAATAATCTTATTGAAATCAACAATAATTGAAAAAATTTTAATTATTACAGGTGTTTGTTTAAATATAGTACAAATTTTACTTGACAAGTAGGCACCTTTTTTCTTGAGATAATTAATTATCAATTATCATTGTAATTTTTAAAAGTAGAAACTAAATATAATAGATTTAAGAACTTAAACAGTAATGTTCTGAGTGAGTTTTGTTTTTTTATTTGTAAAAGCTATTAGTCATTAACAGTCAATACTTATTGAATACTTTTATGTTTGTCTACTTTAAATAATTGTTTGAACTTGTTGCATTTATTCTGAATGTAATTTGTTTTGCTTATCATTTGAATTTCTTTATTTATAGATAAACAATATGATTTAATTTAATGTTAACATGACATACCTAGTGCTAAAATGATTATAAATAGTGACTGAATTGTTTTGCCATATTGATTTTACTGTAATGATGCATGCCTTGGAATGTTTTGCTCTAGCTGCATAAATCTTCTGTGTTGCATTAGGGGTGAAAACCTATATCTGTTGCGTATAATTTTTTTATTTTTAAATACAGCAACTGGTTCGTTCGATCTCGAAATACTATTTTGTTTGATGTCTGATGCAAAAACACAAATATAGATAGTGGAACTTTAAATGCAACATCCTCTCTTTCCCTGCTTGCAACTAAAAGACCTCTTAAATAAAGTCTCCTTTAAATTTAAATGATCAAGTTGAGTTTATTTGTCAGTCGTTGTGCATCCTGTCTGGGTGAATCTGCCCGAGCCCAATGGTTCCGGCATTCAGATGGTTGGCGTTCCGGTTCGTCCACGCTCGGAAGCTGTGGGAGCTATGCGACTAGTACAACAAGTACCCGTAGATCTCCGTGGGATTCTCTTCCGAGCCTCAGGCAAGAAGGAAGCCTCAATGACTCCGGATACAAAAGCAACAGGGCTGACTCCTTTGAGCAAAGGTTGGTTTGTGTATAACATCATAATATTTTTAGGTAGATTTGATGTTACGTTCTGTAAGAGCTGGATTAGGAATATTTAGTCTGAATTTCTTTTTCATGGATCTCTTCATTGCTCGGGCCAGGATCTGCTGTAATGTTTATTTCAATCAAATCGGCTTATAGGAACTTTGATAGTTCAAGAGCAGAAATTCACCTTGGTAATGTTTATACTGATGTTATCTATCGATCCAATAATCTTGATTTCTGTTTTCAGACTTTCACTTCTTATAAACTTGACATCCTTATAAGCTGAAACAAGTTTTACTAAAATCTTCTTTGCCCAAAAAAAAAAAACTGAAAGGATTGTAACATCAGTGGAGCCAAGCAACAATATTAAAACACATCAATACAAACATATTGTTTAGAAATAAGTATTTGTATAGAGATATTAAGCCCCATGAAATCTCCAAGTTTCAAGGTTTTGAGTGAGGCAAATGACCACTGACTGATCCATATGATAGATGGATATGATCAAGGAAAAAATTAATTGGTAATATAATGAAGCTTTAAAAACGTGCTTCATAATTTATGATGTTAGATTTTTTTTTTAATTCAAGTTTCCTTGAACTGATGAAAATTTAATTTCTCGGAAACTCTATAATTAATGCATTTTATTTTTCTCACCAAAAAATTTGTATTCTATCATTGCAATCTTCTTTAATGAATTAATCAATAATGTTTTATTTGGAGTAGACTTAAGTTTATAAAAATGAATGTACAAAGGGTGTTACCAAAATAGTATCATCATATATTATATATATCATATATTTTTTGTTAAGCTTACCCAATTCCACATTAGACATCCACTACTATCAAATTGGACCCCTAAATATGAAAATACAGTATAAATTGCCATTATAAGTCAGAAAATACATTTTTTATTGCTGTAAACACTAGAGAAATATACTATAATAAAATAAAAGAATAAGAAGAAAATTTTAATAACTTTATTAAACAGATAGGATTTTAGCTGTCACATCAAAAACCGTTAAATCAAAAAATTGTTAATCTATAGGGAGAAAGTTTTTATACGATATAATTGTAGTGTTGCTTAAAACTTGATAGAGCATTAATGTAGGAGTATTGACTAAAAGTGGCAACATTATAACACATTTTCTCTCCTAATTACTAACTAGTTCTAAATAAGCGATTTGATGAATTAAGTTTATTTAAGGAAATTAGAAATGTTTGTGTAAAACTACACCAAAAAAAAGAGAAAGTTAGATGAATAATAAACAAACAAAAAAATCTCAAGTTTATTCCTAAAGAAATTTACATTTTTAGTTAACTAAAGCCACTGCTAAAAAAATACCCCAAAATTTTAGTTTTGTCATTTCTTCTAGCAGCAAAAATTGCATTGGATGAATAAGCATAAACGTTATAATGGTTATTCCAGGAGTATTGACTAAAAGAGGCAGCATTATAACACATTTTCTCTCCTAATTAGTAACTAGTTCCAAATAAGCAATTTGATGAATTAAGTTTATTTAAGGATTTAACGAATAATTTTTTTGTAATTTGTCCAGAAGATGCCTAAATAGGCAGAATGCCAATATCGGACATATTTATTATTTATATATTGGACAGACCAGAAAAGGTCTATTTTTTAAATTTTATTTAATACTTCGTTACAAAGATTGAAATAAGAAACAAACAACAATTTAATAAAAAGAGTATAGAAGAGTAAACGAGAATTAATTTGATTATCGAAGGATTCTTGAAAAGGGAGTGAAAACTGATGTTTTGCTTGGTCAAAAAAACAAAACATAGCTTATCCAAAAGACAATAATGGATGTTTTGATATTAGTTCACACTCCAGAATGAATGATTGAATATAAACATTTCTTCCTATTAACTTTGTTGATTATTATTAAACTATCATTTGACACTTTTAAACCTCACCCCAGGTTATTGAAAAGAATATGTAAAATATTTTTTTTAAATATGTTTTTTGATGGCCTCTTTTTCTCTGTATTATTTGAAAGGGAAAAGGACTACCATGAAGGTTAAAAGGAAACCCCAAAAAAAGTCTTCGGCATCCAGAATATTACAAATTTTCTTCTTTTATAATTTCTGTAGTCATTTTTTTCTATCAGTAAGAAGTATAGTAATACTATATGTTATACCAGTTTGAACTAATGAAAAAAATATATGTACGTACTCCCGTTGATATTATGATAAGTTGATGGTCTGTGGCATGTATGTATTCTAATTTATATTATTACAGTAAGAACCCATTGTTTTGTAAGTACACCACCAGTTGAAAAATACTCAGTAAAATCTTACCATCACCAATGCACAGTTCCACATGTATTGCCTTATTTGTATATCATTATTTTAAAAATGACATTTTATTATACTACTGATACCTGGTAAAGTAGTTTTTAGTCAAATCTTCCCAAGATAGAAACATATGGAAGACCTGGTATAGAGTTATGATATTTTAGTTAAATTGTATCTTATATTTTAACCGTTGTTTTCCTAAGTTTGTACAGGACTCCTAAGCTGGAGTGGCATCAGAAATACCAATGTCTCAATTTACCAGGGTTGCACCCACATATGGAGCTGAAGGGCAGTCAAGGTAAGGAACCTCAAAACAGAGTCATAGAGGCATGATAAGGGAAGAGTGTGGCCCTTGCAAATTGAGACATGTGCATTTGAGCTGCCACTGTCGTTTCGTTAACCTATAGCCCATTTCAAAAACCATAGTCAGGTTTCATATAAATAAGTATGTAATTAATTTTTAAATTGTTTTATCTTTTAATAGGGGTGCATTTGACCGTCAAGACAGCCTGCGAAGTGACTATATGAGTGACAGAGAAACGTCAAGGTATGGGATTGTACAGCAGGCTTCGATCGAGAGTACAGACTCCAGACTCTGTTATCTCACTTCATCAGAGGTAAGTGACAAAATTTTACTAATGACTCGCAAAAAGTTCGAAAAATTCAAGTAGTTTTTTTTTCTATGAAATTCACCTTTAGGAAGTGAAGAAATTTTTTTTGTTTGAATCAATTATTTGAATCTGTTGGATCATACCATTTGAATTAGTAAAATTGAGAAATTCTTTTCTGTTTCAGTTTCTCAAGTTTTTTTGTTAGTAAACTTTCATAATACGTGTGTTCCTGAGTTCTAATCATTTTCAGCATTAGTTTTTTGGAAATAACGAAAAATATTGATTTAAGTATAAAAATAAGGTTTAAATTACATGGCTTGCGCTAAGGTGAACCAAGCCATAGGAATCTATAATTAATAAATGCCCGCGGCACAAAACTCATGAAGAGGAAAAATTGTAAAAGGTCTAAAATTCTACATTAAAAGTAAGTCACAATGTGATACTTAAAGATGTGAACTCATTCGGGGTCCTTTATTTATAATGAAAAATTTATTAAGACATTGTTTATTAATGTACAGCAAGGTGTCATTTAAGATAGTATCACGGTCCTCAATAATATAAATCAATAAATAATATGATAGTAGTCGGGTCCTCAAAGGTTGAGAGATGACAGCCTAGGATTGACAAGTTATCTACCAGTAAATCAAAGCTATCTAACAGCTATGGGGCCACCTCTGTTTTCCTTATCGATTCACCAAGTGTTTTATCACAGATTTGATATTTAATCATTATTACCCCGTTATTACTGAAATTGGTAATATTTTTAATATCTCTAGAATTAAATTATATTCTTATAGCCTCAGCTAAATTTAACTTCTATATCGTAATGTTTTTTTTTTTTGTTGCTTTTAAACCTACTATTATACCTACTATATAATATTATAGTATAATAAAAATGTTTAATTTATTCGGACTTTTTATAAGAACTTGGTTACTAGTTTAATATTAATAGTATTATGTTATGTAACATATTAATGTTCAAACTCTTCGAGGGAGGGTATCACTTGGGCTTGGTTTGAAATTCAGATGTGAAAATTTGTAATTGTTCACTTTCAAATTCAAATGAGACCTTTCAAATGCATCGAATAAGCACAAGTTACCTTTTATAAATTTCCTACTTACAAAAATATAACGGCACTAAAAATTTTAATTTATTTTGTGCCACCTTGTGGTTACGCAGGAATGGCCATGAATACTGAATGCTCATTCGGGACGGAAACACTGAAATTTACATCGCACGACCTTTCTCATTCGCTTTGTTTTGCTATTTTTTTCCCTCCAGATTGTGATTGGATGCTTCAATATGCCACATCCCCCCCTTCCCTGTGATGAAGTTTACTACTTGGCCTTGATTAAAAAAAATATTGGCACCCAAATAATCCATGGGCATAATTTGGATGCCATGAAAACTTCCACATTTTGCTATTGTTCAGTTGAAATGAATGCTCTTATCTCAATCTTTTAGTGGCCATAACTTCCTCTATAGAACATACATCAATACCTCTATTTTTGATTATGTCATTCTGTTGACATGACAATACCAGCTTACCTTTTTTGTTTCTGTTTTCAACTGCAGTTTATTTTATTCTATTTATTCCATGTTATTATTATTGTTGCATTATAGATAATGCAAGCCTTACTCTAAAAATCCATTTCCATCACGAGAAGTTTGAAGAAGGCTGGGCTAAATACATTTCAGCTGCATAAAAAGCCACATTCTTGACAAAGGAATGGAAAAAGTTTTTCGTCGGAGAAAAGTTGAACTTGTGGGCTGCATGGAATCAAGTTTAGTGTTCTTATTATTTTACTTCCTAAATTTATTATTTCTAGGATGTCTTTGAAGCAGCTGCTCTTTTCACCGATAAAACCATCTGGCTAAATATTTAAAATTAGTAGGCACCAGTAAGAATAGCAGTAATCCCATCCCTTTATAGAAAGTGAGAGACAGAAATATTCAGTTTTAGTATTGCTTTCTTTGAAGCCTTACTAGAAATATGCTTCTAGTGGTTTTCAGACCATGTTTGAGACATCTTTGTGGTCATTGCCGATTATAAATTGGCCATCAGTAAACTGTGAGTTATGCATACATTTTTTTCTATCTTTTATGACATTTCTCTGCATCTTCAATCTAATTAGCATCTGCTTAACATACAGATTAACTGTAGAGGGGAGAGATTGCACTTCAGTCCTTTAGTGATAGGAAAACTATCTGCAGGGCTATGCCCTTTAAGTATTACTTTAATTCCTTTAATCAGTCCTTCCAGTTGATCTTTTTTGTCTCACAATTTAAGGTACTTTAATTTTATTTAATTTAAAAAAAGTACCTTTAAAGAAAATATTTTCCTGATACAAAGTTTGGCTGCTATGTTTAACAAGAAAAAAGGCATATACTCATGTCATTAGCAACATATCTTATATAGCTCCTCGACCAGGTGGTGCCTTGAGCTTCCCGTTCTTGGGTAGTAAAGTAGTTTCCAAGAGTCAGGGCATCAGCTGCTCGTGACTTTTGTCATTTCACTGATCTGTTCTTTTGGGCACCAAAGTAACCCAGTGTACTTTTTGGGTTGGTGCCATTTTTTCTAATATTTCATTTTTAAACGCTGAGAAATCCGGACCAGTAGTGTCTCATGTATAAATGGGCTGGAAAAAAAAAATTGATCAATAGCCTTTGAGGTTGTTTAGTATTTTACATCAACTGAATAAATCTAAAATTCAACTTCCTGTTCTACACTCTTGAGTGTTGATAGTAAATATTATTAAAATTGATCCACCAGCAGAAATACCACTCTCAAAGACAAAGTCTGTTCTTGAAAAAAAAATATCTATTCTTGCAAGAAAAAAAGGAAGGGTCCCAGGGTTAAATTAGTTTTTATTTTTCAGAATATTGTCTGTGAAATGATCATCAAAACCTCTTTTAATTCTGTCAATAAGATTGGTCAGATGTTTTGAAACCCAGAAGGTCACAAAAGCCTTTGGTGTTACTAATTATTTAGCTTTTTAGGATGCTATGCTGGTTGAGGATTTTTTCTCAAATGGTTAAAAGGAAATACAATTTTTCTGGTAGGCAGCTGAAGCTGCAATTTTCGAATGCTAACAAATGACACAAAAATCATAAATTACAATGAGTGCCAAATTTTAAAAATAATATTGGGTCTAATATATTATAATCTATGAAAATATTTAAAATACAATAATATATAATTAAATAATCTTTAAATCGGAATCCCTTTTTAAAAAGAACTTTAATTGAAAGATTCAACAAGGTTACAGATAGGACTGTTATATATGAAAGAGTCTAAGCACTAAGTAACTAGATAGGAACAGAGAGTCAGAGCCTTAGGCTCAGGCTATATATAGTGTGAGGAGTGTTGACATGCATTAATACTGTCAGGATTATCTGCCCCCTTAATTATATAATTAAAAAAGAATAACACAGTTAAAAAATTCTAAAATTGTCAGAAGATTAAAATATACAGGTTCAGAATCCAAATAAAATACAAAATGGTCAAGGAGAGGGAATCTTACCTAAGAAGGCAAGTTAACAGTGGAATATCAGATCTGCAACTGAACTTGACTTTAGTTGCTCACCTGTTGCGTAGGAGGTGTTTTTGAAAAAAGGGGAGTCCATTTAAAGTCTTCTTGTACGCTTATAAAACTGTGATATGAGGCATTCAGTTTAATTTCTAAATTATCCTTGCAATTGGTGAGTTAGTTGTTTTTAATGACTTTAGTACTAAGCAACATTTGGACCGTATGTGGTGCATCATGAATCCCAACCTCATTAATATGTAAGACTTTCGGTTTTAAATGCATCTTGACTGCTCAAGGCGTGTAGTCTTTAACTTTCAGTAGGTCCTTCCACTTATTTCGCATCCCAATTTGCACTGGGACTCCAGAACAGCCTTTGAGTGGTATAGGGGCTGTAGACTTGGGTACTTAATTTCTAAATGTGATAGTACGGTAGTATAGTAGGTAGGCTATAAAACTTCCTTCAGGAATTGTGATGCTACATACGTATCGAAAGATAGTATAATTTATATAGATAGATGTTGGCTGCCAGTTTGTTTGACACTTTTTAATTTATTCGTATTAATTTAATGCCATACGGTACAGACTTCTGTATATTGTTGTTTTGGTCAATAGGTGGAACCTATTGATTTTATTTATTGAAACATTTTTATTTTACATCATAATTATCATTATCATTCCTATAGAGTTTATTGTTTATTTTACAATGTCATTATTTTTTTTATTATGATGTATTAGTTCTTTGTTTGTGTCAGTTGTGAATTTGTCATCTGAACATTAATGTTATTATTTATAGGGGACTTTGTCCCGAAATAATTTTTTTTATTTTATTCTATGTGCGAAGAACTTAGGCAAGATGCCTTCTCGCATTTCAGATCGATTAAATCATTTTTTAGAGCCTTGTTGCAGAAAACCCGCCCGATCCTCTCCCTTTGGCCTCGGGAACATGTGTTATACTATCCATTGAGCATGTTGCACACACTGTTACAGCCCACTCTTTCGATTAAAGCATATAAAGTAAAATTCATAATGATTACGCAGGCCCCGCGGGGAGCATATCCGATTCCTAGTGTCGCTCAGAATTGGAAGGAAGTTATTCTGCTCTTCTGGTTGGCTCCGGGCCGGTGATGCGGAAAGTTGGGTAGAACGGTACCTTTGCTCTGTTATATCTTCCGCGATGCTCTTAACGGGCCGTTGGTTCCAAGGAAGATCTTTCTGGTCGTCAAACGCCGAGGCGGGAGCTATCCCATGCCGATAGATAAATTGAATTCTCTCCCTTAAGGGTTTAATCTTGTTACCCCGATTCCTTCGAATATACTTCGACGTTAATAAGGCATCCGATGAACTGGATGAATAAAAATCAATTGTCTTCCATACAGTTCGTATAATGAACAAATTGATGCAGTTATGCAATGAAAGAGAAAGCGGCAAACAGTTTGTTTTGAGTAATTGGACTTTTTACAAACAGCCTAACAAGAACTTACTTCACTATTATAGTAAGTACTTATATATTAGTCGCTTGGTCTGCTACTAATAGTAATACTAATATATATCACAGATTAGTACGATTGTACCACAGGGTGATAGCAATTGTAACGCCAAATTTATTTATATAGATAGTACTGTAGTTGATAATTTTGAGGCTCATAACAAACGCAACAAAAAAAACAATTCAAATAAAGAAACTACACTCCGACTTACAATTCTTCGAAAAATTTAGAAAAAGGTAACCAGTGGTATGGTACATTCCACAACAAACGACATTAACATCGTGACCCCCTTACGTACTCCAGCACTATTAACAAACTCAAAACGATTTTTGAAACACAAGTGGTTAAGAGGTGTGCTGTAGATTTGATCTGACCCCTGTGCAATTTTAATCCCGAACACCCATGGCAGTCAACGACAGTAAAAAATGTTCTTCAAATAAATCCAACTTTTATTTTATGTTTTTTAGCCTACATGATTTACTTACTATAAGTTTTATGGTGAGAGTTTTGGATTCAATAAAATTTCAGTTTGTCAATGCAAACTTTAATTTGGAAAGTCAAGAGCACTGCAGTGGCAACAGACATTTACCGATGATTTAAAACTAAATAACTAAAATTTTAATGTTTCCCGAAAAGCATTTCTGTAATAGAAATGGTGCCAGGCGCGTTCGCAACTCATTCAGTGTTTAATCAAACCATGCGACTTTTTTGTTGTTTTATGCCTGCGTATTTTAGCATTATCCCTCTCTAGGCTAGGAATTGAAAAATAAAATTCAAGTAGCTAGGAATATTTTGTTAAGAAATATGTTTTTTTTAACCAATGAAGGAACGATATCCATCTGAATCCATTAGTACATTAATGTATTATACAGCTTCTGAAGTAAGCCCATCGATCCGTGGAACTATTTCCTTGATTGATATTGAATTATTCATGCTATTGAATAGCTCTAAGTCCCCCCCACCCCTGTAAAGAGATTCTATTTCGGACAATTTTCGCTGATAATGGGCCAATGCCTGGAGGGGAGGGGGTCATTGTGAGAGCAGGTCTAGGGATGATTGAGTGATGACGTAACCGTTGAAAACACCCCGCCATTATCACCGCATGCATAATTCACGGATTCCTCAAAAAGCATCTACTCCACCTTTCCTCCATTTCTTCACTTTATTCGCCCTCAAAACGACCCGAATCTCTAAGAGTTGGGCGTCTTTTCGCTCTATCTATTGGATCTTCCCATGAACACGATTTATGGAGGTCTTTATCCATTGTAAGTGGGGTCGTTAGCTTTTAGAAAGAATAAGAAGACAAATATCCTTTTTTCTACAGACCTGAGCTAACTGAAAATGGTCAAGATACATAATTAATGGTTTCGTAGTTTCTGGTTAGCTGCAGACTGTAAATATAATTTTAATGTTAGTTTTCATGATATTTTGTGATTAAAGCTCACTTAAGTTCAAACAAATGTTGCATTTTATAAATCTTGACGTCGAAATCGTTAAATTGATATTTGAGCGTTAAATGAAACCTGCATAAAAGTTTTCATGTGGAGACATAGTGAGGTCGATTAGAAGTGTTTTCATGGCCAGAACAGACATAAAGACAAAAATTGAGAGGAAGATATAAGCGATTTATTTTTTATGTCAACGGAAAAACCTTAAAAATGATCGTTAATTGTTTTTTAATCGGTTCAGCATGTGGGGGTTTCAGGCACAGTGCCATGTCGCTAGGTTGAAATTTGCATGTGAAAAAAACTATCTAGACCTTCTTTAGTGGTATCGACAGTCACAACAAACATTAAATACTATTTCGTCAAAACCGTTAGCCTCATAACCTGCTCATAACGATCTGTGAAATAAAGAAAGAAACAGAGTTTTCAATTGCAACAAGAACAGACAAAGTTAATACTTTGTATTAAGTATCATACTTTGTATAGTTACAGCATACTTATTTGAAAAAAAGTCCTGGTAAAACGAAATCCTAACATTCTACAAAAAAATACAATTGGATTATTCATCTAAATTAATCATGCGATCAAAGGGGTTGGAACAATCCACTCCACTACAGTCGCAGTTCTTTCGTTGTTGTATGATTGAGGTCATAAAATTAATTCACTGCATCAATAATGTTAAAATTTTGTTCTACATCGAAATTTGTTGATTAGTGTTTGTATAAAGTGTGGATCTTGAACGTGAAAAAGATTTCTTAAGTCGCACGTATTTACAAGTTATGATTTTTCCACTATGGTTAATGAAAACTCTAAAAAAAAATGCAAAATTATTTTAACGGAAGAAGACATTTTAAAGATATTCTAGGTATGTACTAACCCGTTTTTTTTTTATATTAATGCTTTAGCTATCCATATATATATTTTTTTTTTGAAGATTCAATATTCAGTGATTTAGACCGTTTAAAAAATAAGATGTAATAAATGTAAAAAATAATGAGCATCTCTTTCAGATACATTTCATAAGGTTTTAATAAATTCACGCCAAGCCCTTGCAGATATTAATTCTTCATTTTTTACACCCTTTATTTCCTCTGTGAAAATTTCAAATTTTATTAATAATCGTTGTTAAAAAAAAATTGCCTGGCTACAGATTGTTTTATTAACTTCTTTTTCACCGGTATTCTCGTCAACCAGGACAGTAAGCCTGCATTATCGTTCCGAGAGCTAAGATACAGAGACAACTACAAGGGAAGATACAGAGACTACCAAGGCTTACGCTGTTGTTAGCTTGAGACAGGACCACCCCACATTCATGGTAGCTACTCAATTTACGTAACAAGGCGGAGTTGAGCACGTTCCATCGGAAAAATCTTCGGAGAAGCTCCTTAACGAAGCTATGCCTACATATTTATGCAAACCACGACGGAAGATTTTTGATTTATTTCCTCGTTTTTATTTGCATCGGTGTGTCGTGACTACTAGTACGAAATAATCTTCAATTAAATTATAGTTATTGGACGGGTTATCAAAGTTTGAAAAGGCTCATTTCGTCTCTTCCTACGGAGTATTTTGTTTTATGATTTACGTAGCTTGCTCGCCCGTTCCTATGGCGTGGGAAGCATGGCACTCGATAAAATGGAAATATAATTAGATCATTACAAGAGGATTCTCCCAAGCGACAAAAATTAAGCTTTTGAAAATGTTTTTGGAAACAGATGCAAAAGAAACTATTAACAACCTCCGCCAACTCAAGTGAGTTACGTAGATTCGCTTAATGGAAGTCTCTAGGTGCCGGAAGCTATATATCAACGTGAAATGAACTTGATGTGAACAAGAGAATGTGATTTTTTTTCTTAATTAATTGTATTCTTTTTATAAATTTATTAGTGATGTTGAGTTTTAGGTCCATTTGTAGCTCATCATTTTCACTTTGAGATCTATTAACCTTTTTTTTTTTAAGTATCTCAGATCATCTTTTTCTTAACTGATGTCTTCATCGGCTACTTAATCAATATCATGTACCTTATTTGTCTCATTCTTTTCAGAAATGCCTCCCTCTAAGTATTCATTATTTCCCCAAAATTGAATTTAAGATTATCATTTTCGAACCTATCAGACTTAGCTCCGGTTAACTGCTTATTAATATGTTTGAAATGATAGCAGTTTTTAATGTTTTCGTCCTTTACAACCTCCTATAATAATTCATTAGACACTGGGCCTACCAAGAGACTATCAAAGCCCAGGGTGCAGCCGCAAGATGAGGCGCTTGTCACGTATTCTTGCATAACCGGATCTGCTGATTGGGCCAGACTTCCACGCCCATACGCCATATACATTTAGGTCTTTTAGTTCGAGCAACAAAATGTAAAAATTTGTACCTTTCTCCTTTGTTTATAAATATTTTTGACCAAAAATAAAAAATATATCAATATATATGTAAAATCAACTATTATGTTCACTCTATCTACCCTTCAATATAGTCCTAGTACCAGTCACAGCTCCTCGTCGGCACCTTTTCCTTGGTGTATCGATAATTCCAATATTTTATTTATGCAAAAGTCGACTCCAAATATTTTTTTTAACTTCCCAGTGACCCGGGCTCCCGTTTACGAATAATAAAATTTTCGACACTCCGAAACAATTTAATGCTCAACAACAATGGGACAACCGTTACAATATATGTAGTATATAATTATTCATTATATATTTAAAAGATAATATATATAGATATTAGAAAATTACAATTTTCTTATACAGAACTATTGATTGAGATGTAAGAATTCATTCGTACCTATGTATTAAATAAATAAAGTACCGGGAAAGTATCGAGGGAGACCTACGGGAATCCACGTGCATTTTCAAAACACTTATTAAGTAAATTATTGTCAATGGAGTTTATTTGTTTAACCATCTACTCGCAAGTCGCTTAATATCATTTTCAGCTAAAAGCAAAAATATTGACGAAAAATTCTGTTAAAATCGATTTGAACGCCATTGTATGCACCATTTATACTGTCAAGATTTATTTTTTGTGGTCATCTTGATGCTTTTGTTGTGTTACAATCGAAAAAGTGTAGCCCTTAACAAAGGAGAAAATCACAAATTTTAACATTAAATAGTTTCTGACATGATATTTTGACCAGTAATTTTTGTTTCATACTTTTACACCAAATTGCAACCAATGATACCATTATACTTATCATAATTTTGAGGTGTTGAGGGATGTATATATAAAATTCAAATGGACTAAAAAGACGAAATATGACCGCTCTGTAACCGTTAGAAAGTAGAGCATCTCCCTTAGGGCTGGGCTTATAAAAGCTTATTCCTCTGATCGGATAGCCGCCAGTGCTGACTCGCATCTCCATGGAAATGTTCGCCTTGGAAATGAGCGGTGATTCCAACTGGCCGGCGGGTTACTGGATGCTTTGTCACTGGTTTCATATTATCTCGACCCAGTTCCCGCCCAGTCATTACTCCACGTGGCGGTCCCAGTTAATCTCGCACATGGTTAGATATCTTTCCATGTTTGTGTTTGTGTTTCCTATCAATCTGTATTATCCTGTCGCTTGCCAGTCGTTCGTAAACTCACAAACATAAACACCAGAGCTATTTCGAAATACCTTTTATGCAGGGGAGGTAGCTTTGATCTACTTTATCTCATTTCCATTTAGAATTTCTATTTGATTCCGCCGTACCATTCTTTTCATTATTATTTAAAATATTTTTTTCAAATGTGAACCAACATTTTTATGTGACATAAAAATAAAGATATAGAGAGAATGAAATATCAATATCAGAATTTGCATGAGTAACGAAGCCTCCTCATTTAATAAAATGGCCGTGAAAAATAGATAAACTATTTAATTCAATTTTTAAAAGTATGACAGTAAATTGTTTAAAATGATTGTTAACAGCTTGTATATTGACAAAAAAATACTAATGGAACTGGAGCATAATTTGTGTATTACACTTAAAGACAACCTTGAAGGTCATTATTGTCCTTTATTCGTGTTTATATCAGTTTCATAGGAACTATTTTTCACTACTTTGTTCGGCATTGTTCATATCTTAGACGTTTATTGAATTATTTATTATTTCTTCCTCTTTGTTGTTTATACCATTTACTTACTTCTTTTTATATGGTTGCTAGTTTTGAGTGGGCTGTAATTGATAAAAGTTGAAGGGATGTGTTCAGTGTTTTTATTGTTTTGTTTTTTTCAAGCCACAATGGTCTTACTAGCATTATTTCACTTTATTGATTAAGTTCATCTTCTATCATGTCTTTCTACATTGGCATAAACCATAAGTTTCACCTGACCATAAATCACCGCTAATTAAAAATACCATTATATTATCAGAATTTTTCAAGGTGTTATTGTATAAAATTTATAAATGACTAAATAACGCACTGACAAACAATTCAAATTCAAAAGGATTTTGAACCTCCAACCTACCTGTTTGGAAGTAGAGGTTTGGCAAAATACCTCCTACAGAAATAACACCCATTATAAAAACCTTTGCTGGTAGCAAATTAACACCCCGTTATAGTTCAAATACACTTTTCCAGCCACGCTTGGAGGAGTGTACGGGTTTAACCGAATTAATGTCATCCAGCTGGACCAGCAGTCTTACTTTGCGGGTACTGTATATACGGAGCGCCTGACTGACCAAACTTCAACCTGATACATTTTTACGACATACATGAAAAATTTTATCTTTGAGAATCATTAAATGTTCTGTACTTTCAGTTGGTTCTTGAGTGAGGGTTGTCTAGCCTGCCCCTTATGCTTTGTCGCTGGTTTTATATTATCTCTCTGTGATGGTTCTAAAATAATTTTTATTTTATTTTAAAAATAACCCTGTTGAGGGTAGAGTAATGGGGTTTATAAGAACTTGAAGCAGATAAAACTCTGTACAAAGTGATCATTTTTAAGTAGAGTCTAATGTAAAGTTATATTAAATGCAAATTGAGTTCATGATCTCTATGTTGGTTTTATATACTTCATATTTCTCGAGGATATTCCCCCTTGGAAGGGTTTATTGAATAATTTGACCTCACTGGTTATTTCATAGAAGATAGAGCATTATTGGGAAAAGGGCTTTGATCTTTTGAGATAAAATTTTCATTTTAATAGATTAAAGTTTCTTATTAGTTATTTATGCAATAACATCATCTACCAAGTAGTTTTCTCCTACGTTCACTTTTTTAATTGTATTTTTTTGTTATTATTAGTTTCATGAAAAAATGATTCATTTGGTCAATAATTTTCTTGACAAATTCTTTAACATAAATAAACGCGTCATTTCTGTGCATTAGAGGGTATTTTAAATTCTATATTTTTTTTTTAAGTTTAATAACAATATCGATTGTTTTTTTACAGTTTCAGCAGTAGGGTATTTGACATGTTTTCAAACGCGTAGTTTTTCATACTTTTGGCGGTGTACTTTCTTCAGTTGTTTTAGTTACTTCAAGATTGTGTTGGACAATCGAAAATACTTTTGAGTTCGTGCAATTGTGAAGTAACAACTCCTAGGACTCCTCTACTGAATACAAAAGCTTTTTTCTTAATACACAACTTTGTAATCATCTATACCACGTCAACAGGCGCTCTTGGAGCTAAATATAACGAGAGAGTTTAGAGAAGCATGGAAAACTTTTAAATTGTGTGCTATAATCGAAATCGGAGCTGCTCCCCTATAACTCGTTTATATGGTAGTCACTTTTGAATTATGAAATAATTGACTAAAAATTTCGACTCATAATTGAGTTGATGACTTTTAATGAGGGTTGACAACTGACTTAATTCATACCCGATTATTGTGCACTGCAGCCCCCTACAGGGGCGGGGCGAGGTATGACCTGGCCGACTTCAAACCAATAACTAGTAGCCCTAGGCTCCACCATAGGTAGACTCTCACTACCTTCCCGAATCCACCCGCCTCTTTTAGGCATCCCACACCCTTCTCATACTTCCTTCAAATGGGACTCCCTTTAGTGAAAGGCAAAAAAAAAAAAAAATTAAAGAAGTAAGCTAGTTTTAAGTTTGATCAAAAAGGTGAGCCCCATCACCTTTATTTGTAAGTTTAGTCCAGTCACGTATAATTTATATCATTATACTTGTTTATTCATTATATAATTTTTATAAAATAACAAAACCTGTATATAATGTAGCGATGCTACAGGAAATACAAAAATAATTTGTAAATAGATTAGCCTGAGGATCTATAATTATATATGATTATCTGTAATTTTAAAGGTGCTATGAAAGGAAAAAAAAATTAAAGAAGACGAGTAGTGTGTTAAATCTTGTTGTAGGAGCTTGAAGGACTGAGGTTTGAACACTTCACTAACGTAAATGAATCGGTTTGAGATTTCGGTGAGTAACGCGGGAGGTAGGATCGATTCATAACAAGAGCACAACTCACCATTTCGCAAGGACAGAAAATACTGGTTCTCTGAAAATGATATTGTTAAACTTCTAATTAACAGCAAGGAATAGCAACTTCCTAAGTCCATCTAAGAATCGAACCAGTTTTGCTCAAAATGAAATGTTTTATTTGGCTTCCTATCATCTGTACTATTTTGGCTTCTCTATTGATGATATAACCTAAGTAATGTTGTCAGCTGAAGGTTTTAGTGACAGTAAATCTCGAAGGGGGAGGTTTTTTATTGAAGCCATACTAAATACAACAACTTAAGGATTTAATTAACAAATAAAATAAACAAAAATTGACTTAAATCATTTAAAACCGGAATCTGATGAGCGTTATAAGGAAAACAATCGAGCCTGATTGTAAAACATATCAATGCTATCTAATATTTGAAAGAGCATTTTGCGCTCAAATTAAGTGGAAAAAAATCCTAAAATATGAAACAAAATATTTTTACTTGTGAGCATGCATAAGGACAACTAGCTTAAAGCCACTACCATAGTTTGATATAACTGAAAAAAAATTCTCTCTGGCACTAAAGATAAAGATGTATCTATAAAATTTATATATTTAAAAAAAAAATTAAATATTTTATTACTACCTTTTTTCTGTTTGTATTAGTTGTATATTGCGAAATCTTAGAGATGTAATATTTCCTAACATAGTTATAATCAAAATTTAAGCCTTAAAAATTCCCGGACAGTAATGTCTAAGCACCATAAATAGACCAAAATTTTTAGAAAATTAGCCATATCTTCTCAAAGGCTTGGTATGATGATATGAAACCGGTTTCATTTAATCCATTTATAACATAACAATGTTTAATAAAAAATGAATAGCAAGAAGTTTTTCCGGACTCGCCCTCCCAAAGCCTTGTAATGGTCGTGCTTCTTACTCTTTCTCCATCATTTCAAAATATATTTCGTTCTACCGTAGTTATTTGATTTATTTTTATGAATTGTTATTAATATTATCATTTTATTGATAATAAAATAGCTACATTCTCACTCGAAAAGTAAGTCTCAGTGGCCCATTGAGTTGACGTGCTCGAAAGAACCAACCAAGCCTCAAAACTTACAAACCGACCCGATTTACCGTTTTAAAGAAACTCGTATGCTCATGTAAACACACTCGTATACTAGCACTCACCTCAAAACGTCTCAGCTCAAAACTAGCTACAGCTCACAGCTATGATATACTGCAGACTTTTTCAACCGCAGTTCACTTCATACTTATTAAGCCAATAACAGATACCTAGCGTGATTTCGCTAAAACCGAGAAATAATTCGGAAACACAATCCTGTTTAAGGTTCTCTATTTAAGTAGTTTAAAATAGAAGTATATTATAACTTTGAGCCATGTATCAGCAGTCATTTTACATCAGACATTATTTTTTTAACACCACCGGCCAAAATATTTTACAACAATTTTGAAGTTAATTACATGAACGGCGTAAAAGACACAGAAAGCGAGAGAGCAGCACTGAGAGATACCTGTACTGCAGCAAGTATATTCAAAACTTTATAATCGTGATAAAACTACTCTGTATTTTTTAAACCGTCCCGGTCACCCAACGTCGCTTTATCAGAGAGAGAACTACTTTATTAGCAATGCTATCAACCTTTATTTTTAAATAACTAAATGCTGAAAAAATCTTGGCTTTGAAACTACTGCTTAATTTCTATTGTTGGCTCTTTGAAATTGTTTTTGTGTTTCCTTGTTTTAATTGTCTTTAACCATCCAGAACGAATAGGACCATTAATTTTCATTTTTCCATACTTCACATTGATATAATTTTTTTTAGAATGTACCTTCAGATTTATTGAAAACATTGTACGTCTACTCATTCATATAGGCTGGATCGATTGGAAATTAGGTGAAACAGTAAACAGTTACCAAGCAGTGGTTCTGTATTTCTTTATGATGTTACAATTAAGATAGCCTTTCATTAATGTTTCGAGATCCAAAGAAAAAGTGCCTCGTGGGTCTCAGCCGACGAGGAGCCTCTACTACGAGCGTATACCTGCCCCATTGAGGAAAAGGCGCGATGAATGACACGAACGGCGTAGGCGGGCCGTGGGGCTGAGATCGACCCGGGCCTGCGCCGACGTGGGGCCCACTCCGCTGGGGCCGAGCCCTCAGTGACCCGCGACCTATAGCCACGCCGTGACCACTCCCGCCACCCTAAGCAAGGTCGCCCCACGAGACCGACACCGACGCCCCCCCTATCTCAGTACCACACCACACTCACGACAATATGTTCTTGCATAGTAATGATCACAATTATTTATAGGATTGCAATGCTTATTTTTTGTTTTGATTTGCCAATTGTAGAGATTTATTTTATTTTGTTTTTGTTTGTATATAATATCACTTTCTAGCATCGCAGTTTTATGGTTTGCTTTCATTAATTTTTTTTTTTTTACTTATATTTTGTATTATTATTGACACATTTAGACATTATTTAGTCATTATTTCAACAAGAAAAATATGTATATAAAATAAAATTTTCTATTTCTCTTACTATTTTAACCTTTTCAGTAAAAATTTGGCCTTATTTATGTTCATCAGAGTGATAAGTTTAGTCGTTTGGCTTTATATATTTTGTGTTACTTTTGACTTGTCTGCTCTTGACACTTCGAAATGAATTACAATTTAGCCAGAAAATCTTATTAACTTTTCCGACGTTCTATAAGAATTAAACCGTAGGAGTTGAAAAGGGAAAACCACCCTCAAGTCTAATTTTCCTCGGCCTAGTTCCGGGCTTTGCGGCCGTGTCGGACCTTGACCGACCACCATGGCCGACTTTCTTCAGCCTTCAACCGTGCCTAACACTTTCAGCGCTGCATCGACCGCCTCAAGTATAGCACCGTTAATTATTTTATGACAGCTAATTAGCACTATTAATATATGAAAGTATCATATTGGGGCAATAAGATGTGAGTAGCTATCAGAAAAATTGCCGAACTGTACGGTAGTCTTCGATATTTTAAAATTTAAGAATTGAGTTTAAACAATATAAAACTGTCCTTGCGTTGCTAATTGATGATAACGAAACCCCCAAGTTACCGCGTTTACTATTGTTTTATGTAAATGCTGTGACACCTGTTACGCAGTGAAAACTTGTAGGTTAATGGAAGCTGTTAATGTAGATGTCTGTTGCAAGCAACATTGTGAAATAACCGTCAACAATAATTAAGTGCCATTAAATTAGCGATTACTTAATTCATACTTTTATCTCATTAAGATGAGTCGGATACTAAATTGATGTTAGTTAATTTCTGATTATTTATTTAGCAACGCTTTGTTTAGAATATGAAGATGAAAAAAAAAAATGTCAAAATAAGCAGTAACAATAATTCAACTTTTATAACTGAGTTTGAACAAGTAAGATACTCATTGCTGATAACCGTGGTAGCCTGATCACTACACTTCATGTACTTGTTGTGTCACCTGTTACTCAATGAAAACTTTGAAGTTTCTGATAACTCTTGATGACCTAGTGGTTGAAAGTATACTACTCAACATCCTCATTTTAGATGAATGTTCACCATATTATGGTCTTGCCCGTGAACCCTGTGATGTTATGTACTTGGAAACATCTGTTACTTAATTTAAACTTGTAGGTTAATGACATTTCCTCTCATTTACCTAGTGATTGGAAAAAATCTTTATCTACTCTTGGTGAGCAGGGTACAACAAACACCATGATTTTATTAATTATCTAACTATCTGAAATTTTGTATTTTCACTCTACATCTGGAAGAATGGCATTTAGCATATTCGTCTCCTTGCAGGCCGATACTCTTTCACACTCAATCAATTGTCGTTTGATTATTGTTCTAGAATAATATTGTTTCATTTTAAGTGGGGTACTAAATTGCTTCTGAATAGTTAATAGCTTCTTGTAGCTTTTTAAAGAGCAATAATATATACGATAGGAAGTTCTGGCAAGACTTGTCGAAATGAGCGGTATCGATATATAAGTCAATTTTTTTAATTGAGTTTAAGCAATCAATAAGTAGATTGCTGATAACTATGGTTCTATGTATAAGGTGTGACACCTGTTGCCATTGAAAACTTTTAGCGATGATATCTGCTCTTGATGACCTAGTGGCAAGTACTTCTCTCTCATAATGATGGCATCGGTATCATGCCAAGAGTACCAAACCCATCATGATCGTTTTTGATATTTGATAAGAAAAAAATCGTTCAAACTTAACGCTAACGTAAAAACATGGTAAATAATTGAATTTTAATCTTGCTTTGATGATGTATCCAGAAATGAAATTGAATGAGTGTGAAATTTTGTATGTATTACATGCTTGATAATTATGTTTTTATGTACGTTTGGTAACCTCTGTTACTCAATAAAAACACCTAGGTTTAATAATACACTACTTAATCAATGACAAAAACTAATTAAGTCATTACCTGGGGACAAAAATATCAGGTCGCTATTAGTGAGATTTGAGGCGTTAGATACTTGTAAAGCGCTGTACCATTACAAAAGCTCGTTAAAACTGTAAAACATATCACTTGTTTTTAATTCGTCCGTTGGTTTGGCCTATAAAATATTCTGAAATTAGCTAGAACGTATAGTTGTTGATTTTTTTTTCTAGTACGATCACTTTGAAACCGTTATGAAAAATTTTCTGGCAATGTTAGGGTTAAAGAAATAAGGGTATCCTACTAATTATGACCATGGAGACCCTTTTTTTCTTCATTATTATTTAAAAATGTTATTACAATTGTTATGAATATCAGTTTTGAGATTTTTGTAGCAACTGGGGTAGCATAATCCTGTTTGGACATGAAAACTAAGTAATAATTATTATTTCTATACCCATAGTGATAATGTCAAATAACATTAATGAAAAAAGTAACACCAAGTTTGGGATGCTCTCTCTTTGAGCAATAATTATTAATATTCCCAAATTAGTTGTACCGTGGGTAAATTAAAGTATTATTGAAGTTTTAGATGGCAAGGAGGTTACTATGGATGCAGTTAGCTTAGAATGTTTTATCAGAATGATCTAATTCCTTCGCAGATATGGCGATTGAGTGATGGACGTTATAAATAAAAAACTACGCCAAAATATAACATAATTCGTATAATAGATAGTACACTAATAATAATTTATAATAGGAGGTGTTTTACTCATAGTGTTGGATTTGATTCCATGCTCCCTTAAGTATGTTTTTTCGGTAATAGGTATGTTTGTGGTTCACTCGGCCTCGTGATAATGAATTAGTAACTAACTATTTCAATAAAAAAGTAAAAAAAAACATCTATGGAATAAAAGTTGAGTAGTAACATCCTAACACCAAACACACTTAATTTATGGAGCTAAAATCTTGCAAACAATAAACACCCCTCTTCGGACCCCTACACCATAAGAGATCTGTCTCCTCCACACTAAAATCCTGATGGAAACTGATGCTATTTCCTCCACTTCTTTGATCTTCTTCTACTCCATTGTATTTATCTAATTTCCTCTTGGGCCCTAGTAAAGGATATTAAAGTTGGGGTCACTAATGCATTTAGTAGGAAATGAGGCTGGGGTACTTTTCTGGAAGGAAAAGGGGAATTTTAAATAGCAATACAACCCGGCTGCGAGAAGATTGGAAGGGACAACGAAAGTTTGTTATTCTTTTCCAATGCCTTTGTAAGTTCCTTGATTTCTAAACCTTGCGTCTAACCACTTTCTGCGAAGGACAATCGCTTTAACTCCAACTTAAAGTTCTAGGACTTAACTGGCTAACTTTACTTCAAACTATCCCATTCCAAGGTCTTTCTATTAAAAAAATCATGACCATACTGTGATATTTTTCCTGTGTATAACCGTCCCTCGCTTTCTGCATCAGAGTTTCACAAGTTGTAATTGTAAAAAAACAAAACAATAAATATGATGGCTTTTGTTTGCAGTGGTGGTACGAACTGAACAGAAAAAAATAACAACAGTGTTTAAATGGAAATATTCCACGATGCGTGTATATACAAAAAAAAAAAAGAAGAATAAAAAAAGTATTTCAACCAAGAGCATCTGGCTCGACTATATTGAAACATTCCGACCCACTTGCAGCATCACAGCCACAAATAAATATAGCAAACAGAACGTGGAATTTTCGTCGTTTATTGTAAATTAAATTGTCATGTTCCGTGATATTTACAAGACTTGGAACTATTGTTTGTATTAGTCAGTAAAAGCCATAGAGTAATAATTTTAAAGACCCAGGTTCTATTCTCAGATCCGCAAGTATTTTTTTTTAATATCCTAGTTTCACTTAGCCTCGTTGAGGGAAATGAGTAGTTTAGCTAAGTCAAGAAACGCACTCGGGTAAAGTATTACGAATTCCGATTTCCAACAACCGTGAGATACACCAATTATTACAGTTATATGGCAATGAATTAAACTATTTCGTTCACTAAGATGGGTGCTTAGAAAAAAAAAAACATGAACGCTACCGAACGCTTAGTTATTTATCATTAAAAATAAAGTACTAATAAATGAAAAGGATTTTTCAATTTTCTACTATTTAAGATTCCTCACTTTAAACACAAGGTTTTTGAATAATCATTCAGGTAAAATGAAAACGAAATCGAACTCCAAGCTCGTCATCTTAACGTACAACAAGGTTCAGCCATAATTTAAATGTATACTTTACCCATCGAGACATTTTCCAAAGACTGCTTATTTGCTCATTATATTTATATATTTATGTAAATAAAGAAATGCAAATTGCTAACTAAAAGAGGTCTGATTTAATGGTTCATAAATGATTACTTTAAGTTTTAATAATTAAATGAATACAGTTAACAATAAACTAATTTCTGAAGATGCGTGCATGATGAAATGGATTTGGAGACTAATTGGTCCATTCGTTGGTTAATCCTTCCCTATTTACGGCTGCCTGCACTATTCATTCTTCTAAATGTGTACTATAAACTGCAATTACTAAGAGTGGCTTGTATGTTGCATTGAATGAACTCTACAGGTTGTTTTCCACCATTTAAAATGTAATCACAGAATGACGATTGCTTGGTAAGGACAAGATACACAATTTTGTACCACTGAACTTTTATTTTATAGGTGAAGTAGGAGAAAAAAAATTTAATATCAAGATAGTTTCTCTTTTGAAAGAATGCTCTATCGATTAGATTTTTTAAAAGGAATCTTTGAATAAAAACAGAGGGTTTTCCTTTATTATTTTAGCCGTTCCACGAAGCCAATTCACTAAAGCGTTTTTTCGTTTTGTTTTTCAGATGGAATGTCCAATATCGGGGAGAACCTTTGTTAGTGAGAGAGGAAAAGTACTTTTTCGATCGTTAAATGTACACGATATTTATTCCTGATTTAAACAGCAATATATATATTTTCATTTACGTAGAGTTACCTATTTAAATATGAAATTACCTGCGTTTATTTCAAGCCCATTCCACAGCTGTGTGTTATTAAAATTGAATAATGCAAACTTTATAACTTACATCAATTAGTATTAGTAGCTTAGTTAAACTTACTTTGTATATACTTTCTGCCATCAATATAAAATTCACACGAACTTTGGGTGTTTAAATCTGCTTAGCATACGGTATTAGTTTGCTGGGCTTTAGAGATCGTAAATGCTGAAGTGTATATTTTTCTATGAGCACACCACCAATGTGCACATCAGAGGGTGGCAATGAAGCATAAATAGATGATATGCAAGATGGTTTTCACGCGAAAACACCAATCAGTCTTCGTCTCTTATAATAAGTTTTTTCGAACCGTTCTATTTGACAGGTGAGGCAGATGTGCCACTTTAATCTCGTCGGTAAGCCTACAGGATAAGTGCCTAGGTATATGAGAAGTCTTATTACCCATATTCGCGCTATCTTTGGACCATTTGTGAAGACCGTGTATAGTTTCGTTTGTTATTCTTCACAGGTAATATTAGTATAAACTGTGTTATTAGTAATAACCGGTGTCAGGTTTCATCCATGAAAAACAACAACTCATACGTTGTTTATTGGTATCATTCAATTTCAGCATTAACTTGTTTCAAATAAAGATACTGATAAAATTACTACCATTGAAAAAAAACTAATTCACTCCCTTTAATAATGTTAAAAAACTTACTCGATATTTTAGTAAAATAGACGTAAAAAAAAAAAAGTCAATCTCATTACGAGCAATCAGAGACATGTTTATGTTGATGATCTCAGGCACAAACAGTAATTTCCTAAAACGTATACTGACTTCTAAACATGATGCAAATACGTTTATAATTGAAGTTTTAATGAATTTTGTAATTCAACTCCACCAAAGTCAACACGTGATCCATTAGTTAGGGCTTTATAATTCATTTCTAGGGTAGGGTACGCTAGAAAAATATTTATTTTTTAATAATCAAGTAATTGATTAATTAATTGTTTTTTCAATATCATTGGGACATTTAATATAAATTTTATACAAAATACAATGCCTATACATAACACACGGGTTGACTAAATGATGTGTCGGAGAGCGAAGAGAAAAATTATTATTTGAAGAAGTTCTGCTTAATATTTTAAGTGTCCTGCTATAAATATAGACACCTAAATTTCTAAATCTATACAAATTTAGTTCAATCTGTGAAACTACTTACTTAAACCTAAACCTTATTAAACCTCATTAAAAGATGGCGCCCAAGGGACTTTTTGGATCCTTAGAAATAAGAAAAAATCTTCTGCCATTTGTAGCAAGCATATGTGCTAAATGGAATTATTTCAGGTTGAAAATACTTGAAAAATGTTAAAATAATTAAAGACTCGTAAATAACTGCGTTTTTATTACTAATTAGTTAATGTACCACATTTCCCTCTATGCCTCATGGAGTCGCTGATATTTGTTGGTTAGGCCATAAAACAAAACCTGAAACTCTAACAGGGGACTGAAAATGACTAGAAAAGACCTAGTGTTGAAAACGTATTTAAAAACAAAAATCAACTCTAAAAAAATAGTGGTTGTAATTTTCTAAATAGCCTTACTCGACCCTTAGACCGGATCAAAAAGTCATTTTGCACATCCTCTGGAGTTTGAATTCAACGTTGAACATTTAACTCAAGCACCGTTCTGAGTGAGAAACCCTGAAGCTGTTAGCACACTCAGCAACCTGTACATGAATATTTGAAAAGCGGTTGTCTCCAGTGACTTTAAGCTTCTCCGGACTATTCTGTCATTTCCCAATTTCCCAAACTAAATTCCAAACTGTTCCATAAATAAATACTATCAGTTAAGATATTATTGTTTTGAAGGGTGAGGCTTTACTTTGAAATCAGTATAGTTGCTCCTCTTTCCACAAAATGCAAGGTTGTACTACTAATAAATATCGTAATAACAATAGAAACGAAGTGACATTTTTCTAGCGGATGAAAAAGCTGCTTTGCAGGTCTAATTTTGATTTTATGAGCTCTTGGAACACTTATTAAGTGTTATGCTAGTTAATTCCAAATCTCTTTAAACATTGTGTACTTTTATGATACATATAGATACACTGCAGAGTCCTTGTAAATATTGTAAGTCTTACAATTTTTGAGAGGTGATCAGCTAAACGCATTAGAAATTGATTAGGCAACAGATTTGGGGTTTAAACTGTGGCACTGCCTTTCTTTTTCAATTAGTTATTTATTTATTTTAATATATTTTCTAATAATAACAAAATAATTTATTGCTTACTGATGCATTTTGTCTTGCTTTCATGTATGCTTTCAGAGCTAATTTAATAAGGATTATAAGGGTAGTCTTTTGTAGAGTTCTTCGTTGCTATCGAACAAATGTAAACGGTGTACAATGATTGGCATCTGAAAGAAGAAAGTATATGGAGAAAGTTGTCAGATGATGATGGTAAAATGGAAAGTGAGCAGTTGAGAGAAGGGGAGGAAAGAGGTTGGTAAATGTTGGTTTGATTAGAAGGGGGCAGTAGATATCTTCGCCAAGATGGTGGGTGGGGTTAAGTGATATATAAATAGTAGAAATTGTCATCTCTATTTTTGAACCTCGGGTGAACAAAATCTAATTGTTTTCCGTTATTTGTGAAGTGAGCCAATAGTTTGATTGAGTTTGGAATGAAGAGCTGTTTTGGAAACTCAAATTAGCAGCCACACTTACTGTTAATCATATTAAGATATTGAAAGCTTGGACTAAGATATTGTTAAATATGTCATTGGAAGTTCAGATGTATTAGATTTGTTTTTTGACAGACGATATGAGATCGCCCTGTACCTGTTTAACCTCTCCATTTCGCTCAGAAGCGACAATCTGCCCCATGCTCCTCAGAAAAAAATATAAACAATACGATAAACAAAGTTAATAAACAAAGTGTCGAGGTCAAATCTCGTTAACATTTATACGGACGTTGCTTTAACACCGCCAGAAAGTCAGAAAGGTAGACGATATTATTGTTGGAAAATCTTCCGCACGGAGCCAGTTGGTTTATTCTACCGTTATTTATCGATTATTTCCGCCAGGCGTCCTCCCACGAGGACAATAGCTGCATGAAATAGAGCCCATGTGTACGAGGTAGCTCCGACATTTTAGCTGAATTAAATTCTACCCACCCCTAACCATTTCGGACGGGGTTAGCTAGAGAAAAAATTTATGGTAATATTTAATGATGCGTCCTGATTCTCTAGGGATTTATTCATAATCCGAACGGCGTAGAGAGGCAACTTGATTGAGTCGGGTTTTATGCCGGATCTTTCAAGCTGGCTTTCAGTTCACTCTATCAATCTAGCTAAGTCGTGCCCGCTTACTTTTTCAATATAGTTATTTCAACCAAGGCCTCTCTATATGTTTATACCAGCAAGTAATTTACATACCACTGGTGTTCTTTCTGACCGGATGTATCCTACAAAGTCTTGTAGGTGACATTAAGTAGTTTCCGGATAGAATAAATAATGGGTTTTAATGAATTTTCAAATTTTAATTTGGGCTCTAACACGGGAGATAATTAAGTAATAATAATTCCATTGGTATACTATAAAATATCTCTCTAGAATGTTATTGCCCGAAAACAATTTAGATGGCCTTAAAAGCTCGTGGTGGAATAAAAAATAGTAAAATATTAGGAAGAACTTATCCACAACAATGTACGTTAATGGTTAGCCATGCGCATAGAAATGGGTTGAAGTGTTAGTTGAGGGATTGGAGAGCCGATCTCTCCTTCCGACAAGCACTTCAACTCGTAAATATATTAAGAATTTTAAAGCACTTTATAAATACATTGTGGCAAGGACAGGGAAAACGCTTTGAAGCTATTTGACTGATTTACAAAAAAAAGTAAATAACACCTTATTTCCTTTATAAAGTGGACAGCCGATGAAATAATAAAAAAATATTGACTATTATTTATAAAATAGAATTATTTCTGATTTATTCTCGTTGTTCCTCTTGGTAATGTTTCTCCTACCGTCCCGTTCTCCAGTTATGACTGTTTTACACAAAAGGTACCAATACTGCCTTCTTTCTAATACAATCGTTGATTATAGTTTTATTATCTTTCGTATATTGGTGTTCCGCTTACTCCGATTAGTAAGTCCCTCTTCATCGGTTGATACTAGAGATCACGAGTAGGTGAGACTAGTAATAGTAATGCCCACTAAACACAAGTTACAATGGTGGTGCCAGTTAGTTCTGGCAAATTAAAACAGCCATTAATTAATGAAGTTAACTGCATCGAGCGTGCGAGGGTTGCTTGGGAAAGGGGTAATTAAGAAAACATTGAACAATTTAATGTTTTAATTAAAGAAACCAGTATCTTTTATTAAGATGTTAAGATTTTTAAATTATTACTTAATTTTAATAGTAGCTCATTCTCACAGAAAATAGTTATATACTCACTTTTGTAATATTGATCACTTACATAGTTTATGAAGGGTAACATTTTTTTTAAAGATGTAACTGCATGGCACTTACCATTTAACTCACCCCCTATGCCCTGGTTTTGTTTGGTTCATACAATAAAACATATTAAAAAACGCAGAGGTTTACTTTGTTGAAATGAAATCCAAAAGCGAGGAGACAATGAACGGTAAGTTTTCAAGTTTGTTTTTATGTAATACGCAAATCTCATGTTAGTGCAATAAAAAAAAATCTAAAAAAATAAAAATTATTTATAGTTACAATATGTCGAATTGCCAAAACTTAACTACATGACAAAATTAGCGCATCATTTAATTTTTCATAGCATGCGATAGATAAACAACTCATATTTTTCTTTAAACAATTTCTTTAAAAAAAGTACTCTCCTCTCAGCGATTGTCCTACTTGCATACTTGTACAAAATTTCAGTCTGACTACTCGATGCTACCTGGTGAGAGCTGGACCAGGGCGTCTGGAGGACAGATTCACTTCGCGGAGGCGTCGTCTTATTGTTCGGTCTGAAATCACCACCGTTTCTGACAGAATTAAGTTCATTTTGAAGTTGAAAACTTGTTTGGGACATCTGTCTTAAGGTCGAAAGCTTAATGAAGTGGCCATCTCTGGCTAAAGTAATTCTTGGCTACGGTTGCTGCCTGTCGGTGGAGCATCCGGCTTACCGACGATAGATTTATTCCCAAGCATACGGCCACTTGTCCTTGGGACAAGCCTTCACTCAAGAGTGTTAGTGCGCTAACTGCGATTTCTGGAGGCTTATCAATATTAAAGCTCTATCAAACTCGAATTCAAAAAGAACATAGAAAAAACAATGGAAAAAAAGTAATCATTCAATAAGTGGAAGAGACACAATAGTACACAGTCGAAATGTACCACATACTGAGACATTTATTTATTCTCTCAACGGAAGATGACATTCGATAATTATATGTAATCCTGACTCCATCATTAATACTAATGCTGGTTAGAGCAATTCCATTTAATTTCAAAACAAATATAAAATACAAAGTGATGCGCTAATTTAGTCCAGGGGTTTAGATTAATACTCCTTTATTTAATATCAAAACCTCATCAACTTGCCATTATAAAGTTTAAATTAGGTATTGAGTACACATCATCAATATTCATCACGTCTATGTGAGATCAATTTGCAATATATGCCGGGTCACATTCGGATAACAATGTAAAATATTCATCAGAAAGCAAATGCTAATGCCCCCCCCCCTTTAATTCATTATTCATCGAATCAAGTGGGGGCTTATACTTTTCAAGCCCACTTCATCGGCTGGTGTATGGTGGGCTCCATAAAAGTGTTTGCCTAGAAAATTCGATTTTTTTTTTAGATGAATCTTACATTTGGTGTATTTCATGCTTGTGGTTACCATGCAATCATTAAATTAGCGTGTCATATGGTGTAAGAATTGTCTACCTAAAACGTTAGACAAACAGGACAATGACTAATGGGATGAATACAGATTTTCAAAAATGATTGTATAAATGTTTATAATTTATTGGGTCAGACATCTACCGGTATGAACGCAATGGTAGTAAAATATAAGTTAAAACTAAAAGTTTTATGTAGGTATTTTCTGTCGTCGCAATATCAAACAGAACCTCCATGTAAAATTGCATGTCTGTACGTCAAGCAACAAATAGAACATACAGGCAGACATAGAAGAAGATATATAAGGATTTCGGGTTTGAAAAAGAACGAGACTCTAAAAATTATGTTTCATTGATTAAAATACACAAAAACGGTAATACATACTGATTCTGATATCAGGTTAGTCTCGCTGAAGTTTCTCATTTAGAATAGGTTTTATATCGCTTTGCCTCACTCTTATAATAAAATTATCTATAAGACCTTTATTAGAGAATCACAATTTGCTTATGAAGCATTATTAATTGGGATGTAATATTTAGCTCAGGACGTGAACCCGGGAGCTCCTGTTCTCCTGACATGTGTACTGCCATTTGAGCTATCCTGCTTCCCCCTAACCTACTATAACTACTATAGTATACCTACCCTAACCTACTATAACTACTATAGTATACCTACCCTAACCTACTATAACTACTATAGTATACCTACCCTAACCTACTATAACTACTATAATATACCTACCCTAACCTACTATAACTACTATAGTATACCTACCCTAACCTTCTATAACTACTATACTACAACATCTCCCATTAGTTTTTATTGGCCGGATCTATCATAACGTATGAAATATAGTTAAAGCAGGTTATGCTTTGGTGCCTGAAAGAATATCGCTATGACAAATGATTTTACCGAAATAATTGGAGATCAGGTAATGAGATTACTAGTTAGCGAGAGTTACGGAGTTGCATGGATGGCCCGGTTGGCAGATTGCCTGACTAAAGATTTCGGTTTCGCCTAAAATTGTTTTCTTCCGCTAATGACCTCTATATAATTTTTGGTATAAATGTACAGACTTGTAATTCGAATCGACCTTTTTTGGTTAACTTAGTTGCCACTGCTTTTGAATGACCTTCTCTTTAATGAAAATAGAATATAACTACTATAGTACATCTGATGAACATAAGCTATGGTTACACAATTTTTTATTTTTTTATTAAAGCTTTTTTTCCCTTGCTTTGCTTTGGTTTTTCAAATTTTGAATTAAAACCATATAAACTTGCCGAAGGATACTGGGATCTACCATTTCCATAGCCTATAGTAGATTGCAGTATCCTCGAAAGTGCGCAGTGGTGGAGGTACTGAGAACAGACGTGCGCAGGTAAGTACCAGCCGGACAGTGGGAGGTCGACTCGACGACACAGGACTTCGCAGGTTCGGCCGAGGGCCAGGCAGCCTCAATAACAGTCGGCCCCTCCGAAGATGAAGTATTTGACGGTACCGGTAGGTTATCAGTTGTCACTGTTATCTTTCCCGATATAGCTGGAAGTATAGAAAGGACAGATGTGAGTTATTTCCTATATGTTATGGGTAATCAATCGCTTGGAAATGTTCCGACGGATATGCTCATTGAAACAAATCTTTCGTATTGTGGTGCATAGTGGTGTGTGATCAACACTTTCTTACCAGTGCTGAATAATTGCAGATCATAACCTGTAATTGAGAACAAGCCCATTAATTAATAATTTTTGCTGAAACCCACTGTAAGCTACTTAAATTTTAGATGTACTTAGGATCTCTGATGTGGACTAGTTTTTGATTCCGTACGCTTTTTTATCGTCTCATTTTTCTTTCAATGTTTATCCTGTAAACAAAAATAAGGAAGTGATTAGTACCAGTTATGGAAGGATATAATTAAACTATAAAACTTCTGTCTGTAAACAATATGGTATTTAATCACCAATAGTGTTTTCGACAGCTCTAAGCTGGCATCTTCAGCTGCCAATCGATGGTATGATTCCTATCATACAAATTTTAAAATTTTTATATCATATTAATTCACACTTGAAAAAAGGTTTGCTACTTGTGTTATTGTGTAGTGTTATTGTGTTATTGTTTGAAAATATCGCAGTCCTCAACTGTATTAATATCGTCTCAAGTTAAGTAGTTGCCAAGTTCGAAGCCTGGTGGTCTAATTTCACGTGATCATCTTCCCACTATATGAATGTATGTTCTATGGTAGTGAGCTTAAATATGATTCAATCCATCTGAAATATTAACCTGATTCCATCCGCCTCCTTTAGGCATTCCACACCCTATATCCTTCTCATATATCCTTCAAATGGGGGACTCCCCTTAGTGAAAGGCACTCATTAGCCCAAAATAATTTTCCTTTATTTTTCCCACATCCTATTTTTATAAGTTTGAGAGCTAAGAAAAAAAACAAAAAAAAACTGAAATAATAACAATATATAAATATAACAATATGATATTTTTTAAAAATTAAAACACATTAATGAGAAATATAGAAAGAAATATCAAGAATTTTCTTCTTCATTATTAAGAAGATATTTAATATGTTTATTTCTGACGCTATCCCTTGGTTAAGCTCAAATTAAAGGTATTAACGCAAAAATAATCACAAAGATATGAAAAAAAAAACTTTTTAGGACTGAAAATATAAATTTCATATTTATTGTCATTCCCGCCGATTTCAATAGGTTTTCTCTGTTCATCGGCTGTATGTCCCGTTCCTTTTGCTGTCTTCACCAACTTCTTTCAGCAAAAGCGATCTATTGCTTATGTTGACCAGATGACATGACATGGTGATCCAGGTAGTTTTTCTAGATCTTATGATCTCAGTCTTGGTTTTCTTTTAGGGCGTCTTTCGTTTTGGACGGTCCTTGTAGATATCCTTGGAATGGGCTGTACAACATAGCCATTGGAGCCATCTACCCCCACTCTCAGACACTATAGTAATATCATGTCAACGTAATAGTTCTTGACCAGAACAACTCTTTCAAATTACAAGGGTCGCGTACAATCCACAACAACTTTCAGTTGTCGCAATCCAATGATGCTGCTGGAGCCCTGCTTTCCGCCTGCATAACAGAATAGAACTCACCATGACTTTATGGAGCCTTGTATTTATGGCTCAGGGTCACAAACGTTGCCCGGATTAAACCATTCAATAAAAAAAAAAGCTCTACAGGCGCTATGTACTCGGGGACCAGCGTATTCAGGTCATTTATCAAGTTCACTATCGAGCCGAGATACTTGATCATAACTCTATGCTCCTATTTTCATTGTTCCAGGAGTTTTTTTTCTGTTACCAAGATTGGCTTTAGATGAATTTATTTTTTGGTTTAATCTTTGTAGCTCAATCTGTTCGGCTTCTACCATTTCCAGTCCTTCTTCTTGTCTACCAATAATCCAATGTCACTCTGGAAACCAATCGTCATGATCATGCTCTATGAAATAGCTCATTGAAAAGTTTTATTAATGCTTAAGTAACTCACAATTAATTTTACTTTATGAAAGTGACTGAGTTGGTAAAATTTTTTGTACCAGTATTTTTTTTATTAAAATACCGAGTAGATTTCATGAAACTCTCGCAAAGTCAATCAAGTGTTTCTTGATGCTGTTTCTTCACTTTTTACTTGTATTTTTTTGTTACATATTTAAAGAAAAATCATTATATCACATAATACAGCTTTTCTCTTTTCACAGTATGCTATTACAAAATAAATATTGGTAATAAAATCAAATGTTGGATAAGATACGTGCACGACATACTGGCGTGCTACATGGAGATCCATAAAGAAATAAATAAGCTATCTAAGTATTTAATTAGAATAAATAAAAACATTGAATTTACGTTGTAAATTGTAAAAGACAAAGTAGTTTATTTTCTATTTCTATCAGTAAGCAGAAGTTGGAATAAACATGGATTTATAATACACAGGAAAGACACGATGGCCGATAGAGGGATACTTCTATAGGGCTTCTTCGCAACATCACAGTCACAAATTGTTTATGTTCCACTTTCTCATTAATAAACTACATACCATCCTAATAAAGAGCTTAGGCATATACACCAAGCAGCAATAGCCAACTGATACGATTTACCACTCTAAAGACCTGATTCGTTGAAAAGACAGATCGGGCGCCTGCAGTATAGATTATGGGCAATGATATAAATCTTATGTGGGTGGAAAAAATAGGAAATTATCAATTAGATGAAAAGAACATTATAAACAAAAAGCAAGCCAATTACACCAACATCTACAGGAAGAAGGGCGCCATGATGCAGCACATAGAGTTGTATTGCTACACCATACAAATGATAGAAAATTAATTAGTAGCCTGGAAAGTATTGAAATTATATTAGGTTATATTACCTATAATAATATAAAAAAAGAATTAATAAACGCCCGTATGCTAAGAAACCCACCCCCTTCAGACCTTCTGAATACAACCAGTCGTAGTGTGAAGTCTGCAGAAATTGCAAACCTAGTTTAAAGTTTTAATTGGTATAAATTATTTTAAATGTTATGAGTTTTTCATACCATAGATTAGGTAAGTAGCCATGGCATTAAAGTATTGTTGTGTTTTTTAATTTTTAATTATTTATTACATATTTTTTTGAAATGTTAGTGAAATGGATGGACCATTTTGGACTATGTAGAATTCAGCGCTGCTATATGTTTTACTCACGGCTTTGTTATCATTGTTCCTTATAGTTATAGAATTTAGTTCATCTCCATAAGCGCAGTCAATACTTTTATCATGTGACTTTTCATTTTAGTTGAAAACGTTATTTTGGAGAATAAATACCAATTTGTAGAAAGACGAAAACTGCATTATTTAATTATACCATTTATTTATACAGCTGGCACTAATCACTAATCAGAATCAAAATAACAAAAATTTAGTAGGAAAAATAAAAATAAAATCTTTTAATATAAAACAAAACAAATCAATGCGATCCATGGACCAATTAGTTTGATGTACGAAATAGATTTCGTCCCAAAGTTAGGCCAGATCTATTTTTGGTTAACTGTTTTTGGTGCGCACACCGTTATTCTATTTTAATCAAAATCTGTCTATTTCGAGATGTTTGGGAATATACCTGTAGAATAACCAATATGCATCGTTTTTATGACCGCTATTATAGGCCATGCAGCCTGACATACGAAAGACGATCATCTCAGGCCTTACATTTTTTCTATAGAAGCTGGTGAATTTAAAAATTTTTGATTGTTTTCAAGGATTGTCCTGTTCGTGGTAGAGCTTTATATTATTTATCTTACCAATAGCGCACTGTAGACGCTTGTTAATGATAAAACTACAGCTAATTACGCTGACGATGCAGTACATAATTTCTCACAGGATATACTCGCTTTATAAGCTACTACCCTTAGACCGTACCGACCTATGCATCTCCCCGGAGAGAACAAACAGTGTAAAATTAACGCCCGCCGGTGAGGAATGTTGAAGTACGGGTAATTACCAGCTTTCCTGTTGCAGGGGAAGACTACGCAAGGCTAAACATTTTCAGGATCAAAAGTCCTCCTTGATTAAAACAAGGTTCTAGTCACAAGTTGAGGCATATTCAGATTAAGCACCTTCGTGATATTTTAATTCCTATCTAGCGTTGTTTCTCCTTGTCATCGTTGTTGCGATACAACGCTCATTAATTACAATTAATCATTAATCGATCGACAAGATTTTAATAACTTTTTGTAATTAATAGGAGTGGACTGTTTTTTTTGGTATAAGTTTAGTTCGATGTTAGATTGTAATAAAATTTATTATATTGACATACAATGAGCATCCTGTTAACAAGACAAGACAGCGAGGCATAGGATGTAATCAACTGTAATTAACAAGGGTATAACTAAGAATTAGGTATCAGTGTAACATGAATAGGTTATGAAATTATATAAATATGAAACAAATGAAGCAATTTAATTTAATTAATAAAACCTTTTATTTTATATATTTATTTATTTTGGAATACTCTATCTATTCAATACAAAACTGTATATGAATACATAAAACTTTAAGGCAATAAATAAATAAATTAACGTGGTGATCAAATGGACGGTATTCAATGGTAAAATAGAATTTACCAAACAAAATGTTTTATTAATCAAAGCAAGAAAATATTAAAATGTTTTCACGAGGAAATGACTGATTGTACTAGCTATAAATAAAGCTTAAATATTACTAGTGTACATCGATATCTTCAATCTGATGTAGAAGCAGCCTCAAAGCCAAGAGGTCAAAGACAAAAAAATCGTCTCAAACCTCCGCAAGACTCGTTGCTGCTGACTCCTCCACCCAAACGACCAAGCGAGTGGCCGCGACGTCCCCACGTCTATATCTTCTCATCTCGGACCGTATTTCTAACTCTCAACAAACGGCCGTTTGTGACCGTGCGTGCCTTTGGCGCCCATTATGCACTTAGCACCACCCATATCCCAACAGATGGGGTACATCGGTTGGCCTACATCAAAAGACATCTGGCCTCAGTTCCTCAACGTTATTTAACAATTGTACACTACCTTCCCCATGTCGGGGGTTGAACATATAAAAAAGGATATGAACAATTTTCAAACTGTTATAAGCAATAATACACTTTTAAAAACGGGAAATCGAGATCTACCTGAGAATAAAAGTGTAAAACAAGGTAAAGGTGAATGGAATGAGAGTATGTGCTAAAAATTGCTGCATTAACGATGAATAAGTGTACGCTACAAGTAAGATAGTAGGGAAATGGTAATAATGGAAAAGAGAACGGCAATAACACAAATAAGCTAGTTAAGTGATAGTGAAGCATAATTTACGTGGGCAAAGTAAAATGTTTGTGGAGTGGAAGTGAAATTGTACAACATACATATCTACGAGAAATATACAGGAAGAAGACGAGAAACTTCACGTTTGTATATTTTTTCACATCAGTTGTGAAACTGTATTTAACTTTGTGGTCTTCTTATCAGACCCTCATACAGGCATACTTTGTCTTTGATGAAAACCTAGCATCTTTCATTCGTCAACCAAAATGCTTTAACAAACTACCCTCTCAAATCTAAGTTTAAACTATAAACTTCAAGTCTGTAATTTAACGATGTAGTTTAACTCTCCAGTGACTCCTATTGACTAAGAAGACAAACTTATTAGTTCATCACGACGTGTTAAGCCACAGATTATAATTAATATGTGAAATTCATTATATATCCATCCAGAATTTTTAAAATATTCGTAATAGTCAATATCAAATTATCTATTGGGGTCTATATATAATTAAAGCGACTATAAAGCAGTAGAACTTTTTAAAAAGAACTTTATTTGATTTACACTACACTAAGTTGAAATAAAATATTAAATGGCTAAGCTACTAAATGAATGTACTGAATGGAATCACTGAAGGGGATTGCTTATCTCTAAGCGAGGGGCTCATATATAGGATAGGAAAAGGACGGTGGTCAGCAATGCGATAGTGAGCTGATAGCGAACAGTGTCAGCATTTAACTCCTCCCTAGGGAAAATTCGACATTACTCTTGGAATGGGATCGCTAGGAGTAGAGATTTTGTAAGGATTAGTCATGGATAATAATGGTATAAAAGGGGGTGTTGTAGGAATAGGTTCCTGGAATTTCTTACTTTTACATTTATGATAGATAATAGTTCCTACAGTACAACTTATTATGGCTAAATTAATTATAATACCTCCATGAATAAAAGGAAAATCAAAGGTGTCTTTCATTTCAATAAATTGGGGTACAGTTTGGTTAATAGTTTCAATATTCGTTAGTTGGGTTATATTCATGAATTTATACATCGGTAAAAATACTAAATTATAATTATGGGTGTATGTCTTGTTTAGAATAAAATCTTTTTTAGTAGTATTAACTAATGCTATTTTGGGTAGAAATATACTTTCGTTATTACAATTGGTTAGTTTAGTTTGATTAAAAATTATATAAACTTTTAAATAATCGTTAAATCTAATGTTAGTTGAAATTTCTTTATGAGTACATCCCTTTATAGTTGAATTCATAATAATAATATTTATACAATTGTTGTTGATAATTTATAAATTTTTACAATAGTAATAGTAATCAAGGATACTATTCCCTGTATAATAATTATTATCTTTCTTAATAATTAATTTATTTACAATGTTTATTTCCTTATAAGTTTTATTAACAATAATAGGTGTGGGTACAATAAGGTACCCTGTAGAGGGTTGTTCGTGAATAGGTAGCTTTCCAATTACATGAAATGAAGTGTTTTGGTATGAACAATAAATTTTTGTATTTTCCCAGATAATAGTATTGTCATTAGAGATTAACGTTACATTGTTTGATATTCCTTTAAGGATATCATTTAATAAATTAGAATGTATTATTCCAGTCTTGCAAAATTCCATTGTTAAAATGAGTTCAGAAATCTTTTTTTCTAATAGCTGCATATGAGTGAGAAACGAATAGGCTTTTTCTTCTATGTTTACTGTTCTCATATTAGATTGGGTTTCTCTAAAGTTTGTATTGATTCGTCCTATGTCATTATTAAATTTATCAATTATTTGTTTGTTCGTATTGAAAATATTTTTAGTTCATTAATATTAGTTTGTTTGTTTGCTAGTGCTAGGACCTGGGTCAATATGAGTGTCATTGTCATTTTCTGCAACAAAATATTGTTTTCTTTGTTTATTAATGTTGTTTTTGTCTTTTAATGTTGTTTATGTGCGTGTTGTCTATTTTTATTTTATTGTATAAAATTCTTTTTCGGTTTGATTTGGTGTTTTAACAAATTCTTCTGGGATAAGCTCAGGAGGTTCCTCACGATTTTGATTGAGTTTTTCGTTTCGAGTTTCTTTGATGAATTCTATTTTTTGTTTAACTGTGTTATGCAAATCTTTTAATTGTTGGAAATAATTATTAACGTGCGTTTCTTGTATGTCTTGTGTGTCATACGAGTCTTTTATTTTTCCAAACGTTATTTCATTGGGGGTTAATTTAAGGTTTTGATTTAAAGTGTTATTGTATGCCATAGTACTAGTTTGTACGATTCTTTCAAATTTGTTATTTTTGTTTTGATTGATGTTTATTCTCATTATTTCATTAAAAGTGGCATGACATTTGTTTAGTATGCCTATGGAATTTGAATAGTTTTTGCTCGTATAATGAATTTCGATATTAGTTGCTTTGCAAAATTAGTGTATTAATATTTTGTTAAATTCTTTTCCATGATCAGATATAATTCTTTTTGGAATTGGATATAAACTTATGTATTCTTCTAAAACTTGGCAAATAGTTAGGGCATTTTTGTTATATAATATTTGTGTGTATAGTCTTTTGGAAAATGTGTCAATAGATGTAAATATGATTTTTTTGTCATAAAATATTAAGTCAATCATGATTTCTTGAAATGGTTTGTCAGGTGTAGGAGTTGTTACAAATTTGATTTTTATTGGTTTCCAGTCATATCTAGTTACTTTGCAGGTTTCACATTTATTTATTAATTCGGTTACTTTATCTTTCTTGTTAGGAAAGTAAATTTTTCGTTTTAGTTTATCGTATGTTTCTAGAATTCCGCGATGACATGTTTTACCGTAATGATAGTCTAGAATTGCCTGTTGTTGGTCACTTAATTCTGTAATGTCCTCACATAATAAAAAGTATCTTTTAAGTCTTATTGTTTTATAGTCTTATTCAATTAGTTTTTGTATTTGTTTGTTATAGTCCTCGTAAATTTCATTTAAAGTTTAAAAATTTGTTTGGAAATAAATTCCATATGTTTTATTAGGATCTAAGAATTCTAATAATAGTTCATTTATTAATTCAATATTATTTATGAAAATAGTGTACCTATGTTTTTCAAATATTTTCTCATAAATTACTTTATTTGCTATGCGTTTAACTATTATTTGATTTTTTTCCACATTGAAACATTTATCTTTTTCTACTAGCCATACTTGTCCGTTGTTACTGTCTTGTGAGTGTTGAGTTATTAGACTTTCTAAATCTTCCTTGGTTAGTATTGGTAAATCCTCTATTGTTTCTAAAATTTCGTCATTATCTGAAGTTTCGTCATTATTTAATTCTAATAATTGGTCTATAAGGGCCTCGTATTCTGACGTATTGTCTTCTGGTATGTGTATATTTACTTCTATGTCTTCTAAAGCATTTATTTCATTTCGTCTGGACAAGCAGTCCGCTACTTGATTTGTTTTTCCCGAAATGTGTTTAATTTCAAATTCAAATTCTTGAAGCTTCCAGATCCATTTTGTGATTCTACTGTTTTCATTTTTCATAGTAAATACCCAGGTTAATGGTTTGTGGTCTGTAAGTAATAAAAATTTTGTCCCGCATAGGTAGGGTTTAAAATGTTGGGTAAAGTATACTATAGATAATAGTTCTTTTTCTATTGTACTATAGCTTTCTTCCGTTTTTGAAAGTACTCTCGAAGCAAATGCTATCGGATCTTCTCTGTTATCAATTATTTGACTGAGTACTGAGCCTATAGCTTGATTACTTGCGTCTGTTGTTAGAATAAATTGTTTGTTCCAGTCGTGGTAAGCTAGAATTGGTGTGTTAGTCATTTGTTTAATTAAATAATGGAAATTATCCTCAAATTCCTTGGATTTGTAATTTTTTGAGTTAATGGCTGTGCTGAGAGGTCTAGTTATTTTCGCGTAGTTTTTTATAAATTTCCTATAATATCCCGTCTTTCCTAAAAATGGTCTAAGGGATTTTTCAACATTGGGTTGTTTAAATTCTGAAATGGTTTTTATTTTATTTGGGCCTGTTTTTAACCCGCTTTGTGTTACTATATAACCTAAAAAGTTTTTAGTGTTTGTAACACCCTTTCAATGTCTTCTAAATGTTTCTCTTCGTTTTTAGAATAAATTATGATATCATCGATATATGCCATGGTTATGGGTAAATTTTCAATTGCTATATTGATCATCTTTTGAAACGTAGGTGGTGCGTTACACAAACCAAACGGCTTTCTTACGAACTCATGTCCGTCGTCTGTGCTAAAGGCTGTTTTTGAAATTGATTCTTCATCCATTGGTATTTGATGAAACCCTGACGTTAGATTGATGGTTGTAAAATATTTGGCTCCTTTTAATTTATTGAGTGCATCTTCTATGTTTGGTAAGGGGAATTTATCATTGATGGTTTCTGAATTAAGTTTGCGGTAGTCTATGACCATTCTCACTTTCTTAATTCCACTAGCATCCATCTTTTTCGGCACTATCCATAGTGGCGAGTTATAAGGTGAATTTCTCTTTCTGATTATTCCATCCCTTAACAGTTTTTGTACTTCATCTTTAATTTGATTTTTAAATTGCTCGGGGTACCTATAATTCCTTGTGTAAATTGGGTCATTATTTTTGGTATTTATCCGATGCTTTATCAAATTAGTAGCTTGGAGTTTTTCATTTTCTTTTTTTATTACTTCACCATTGTCGGAAATTATTTTTATTAAGTTGTTAGATAAGTATGTCGGTATGTGTTCCGTTCTTAATGCATCATTTATTTCCTGTTCGTTGTCCATTAAGTTTATTTCGTTTTTTGAGTCTTTAAATTTGATTATATTGTTTCCGATCACTATGTGATTTTCCGTACAGTTTATATTCATTTTTAAATTCCTCATTGTTTCGAAACCTAACAAGATGTCGAATCTATTGGAAAATGGGTAAACTAAAAATTCAGTTAGTTGGTCTATACCTAATGCATTTTTAATATTTACTATAACGCTTGAATTACCGTCGTCGTACCCTGTAGGTGTTTTGATAGAAAATTCTTATTTTATTAATGTAAAGTTATGTTTTTTTACTATGTCTGGGTGTATATAATTTTTGGTCGCACCCGTATCTATTAACCACTTGTTATTCTTAAAATCTATTATGTACGGTAAGTCATTTGTATAATGCAGTTCTTCGCATTGTTTATTCACCGTATTTTGTTTATTATTTCCTAATTTATTATGAGTATGTTTGGTCTCTTTTATTTTCCAAGTATGTTTGGTCTCTATTTTCCGAGTATGTTTGGTCTCATTTATTCTTATTTTCTAAAATTGGTCCTGCTCCTTTAAAGGAGGTGGATTGTTTTATTATTATTTAAGATTGGTCCTGCTCCTATAAGGGAGGTGGATTGTTTTGTTATTTTATGATTATTTAAACTTTTATTATTATTAACTAGGTTTTTATTATTATTTGAAATTGTTCCTTCTCCTCTAAGCGAGGCGGATCGGTTTGTATCTGTCCCGAGTCTAAAAAATGGTTTTCCACGCGGTCTAGTCTCGCTTGTAGTTCTTTAATTATTTCGTCTTTATTGTTTTCAATGTGATGTGCTCTGTCACTAAAGGTACGCATTGAAACTCTGTGGGTAAGCTTGATTAATTACCGGTTGATTCTGTACCTGATTTTGTTACGGTTGATTAAAATAGTTATGTTGTGGCTGCGGATTCCATTGTTGTTGGTAATTGTATCTTTGTTGTTGTTGTTGGGGTTGAGCGTAGTTATTATTATTATTATGTTGGTAATTGTATCTTTGTTGTTGTTGGGGTTGCGCGTAGTTATTATTATACCGTGGTTTGTATTGTTGAAAGTTAGGGTTAAAGTTATTGCTTTTATATTCCTGGTAATTGTTATGTGGTCTTTGTTGGTATGTTTGTTGTAATTTATTAAATTGTTTATTGTTATAATGTTGTTGTCTAGGTTTTTCTTCAGTCACGTCTTGATTGAATATTCGGTTCCCTCGTACTTGCTCTACCACAAAGAAGCTTTTTTTCTTAGAATATTATTAACGTCATTTAAAGTTCTGTATTGTATATGTTGTAAAAATATTGCTATAGTCGAATGTAAGTTTTTAACGGCTTCTTGACTAATGTCATTGTCGTAACGCGCGATTTCCTAATCTTTGTCGTGAATTTCGTTGTCTGTTTAGATTCTAGAGTATAAGTCGCATCTTTTTAGTTTTAGTCGTTCAATGTATTCAATTGGGTTTTCATTATGTCTGGGTTTCGTATTGGAGATTTCCCGTGCTAATTGGCAAATGGACCGATTGTCCTGGTAATGTCGTCTAAGAAATTCAATTAAGTCTATTACTGAGTTAAATTGTTTGTCAAATGTCGCGATTTTAGCGTTCCCTTCTAGCTTTGTTTTTGCACACATAAGAATAAGCTCTTCATTTCTTACTCTATTTGGATTATCAGCTTGACAAAATCTTGCTAATAAGTAAGTTGCGTTATTTATGTATAGTATTAAATTTTCTGTTTTCCCATTGTAAACCGGAATGAATGTGCAATCGCTATTTTTAATTTTCTCGTGTTTCATGTCTACGTTTGTTTCGTTTGAAATATTTCTAATAGAGTTAAGTCTATCGACTAAAGACATATGAAGGGTTTGCTGCAAAAAGGAGGTAGCTCCATCCCATAGCTGTTGGGAGTTAGAAACACTTTCTTGTGTCAAAAAAAAACCTCTTTTATTTGGCACAAAAAGGATGCAGCTCTAATCGTAATATGTAAACACCATAATTGAAAGTAAGCAACAACAATATTTTTACATAACTTAAAATTTGAATTTTTTAAACGTTTTGTTTGGTTTCCCAACAAATGGAAAAATTGGAGTTACCTCCTTTTTGCAGCAAACCCTTCATATATGATATATAAAATAAAAAATAAAAATTAAATTTAATAAAACGTTGTTTTCATACCCTGGTGTAGAGTTCTTCGTCTAAGAGGTTCCTTCTAAGGCTTCTTACAGCTCTGGTGGTTGCCAATGTTTCTTGACCTGAGCGTAGGATATTTCAAAATATCGGCAGTTCCTCCCTGAAGTCGGTTTGTTGAGTCTTGCTCCACAGTGACGTCCTTCTTGTATAGTAAAGACGGTTGAGTTCTATGGATTGCCTATAATCGAATAACATCTCGGTTGTCTGAAATGCCCTCAGGTCCCTGTTCGGGCGCCAATTAAAGCAACTATAAAGCAGTAGAACTTTTTAAAAAGAACTTTATTTGATTTACACTACACTAAGTTGAAATAAAATATTAAATGGCTAAGCTACTAAATGAATGTGCTCAATGGAATCACAGAAGGGGATTGCTTATCTCTAAGCGAGGAGCTCATATATAGGATAGGAAAGGGCAGTGGTCAGCAATGCGATAGTGAGCTGATAGCGAACTGTGTCAGCATTTAACTATATTCATTCTAATCTATGAATGTTCTTTAAACAGAGTAACCTATACGGATTACTGTACACAATATTAAATCTTAACATAAAAGGTCAAACCTTTTTTTTTCTTCTAATTTTATCTTCTGCTATTCCATTGAGTTTTCCCATTCCATTGCTGTACCCATTGAATTTGACAAGAAAGAGTGGCAAATGGGACTTCTTTTATCGTGGAAAACTTTATGACGTCTGTAAGAGATTAATTAAGGCAAAACTCTTTTAAAATAGTCTATTGTGAGAAAAAAGACCCTTCCATTCATTCTTTATGAGATTAAATTCTTTTTTGATATTAAAAAAAAAACTCAATGAATCTCTTAGCTTATTTATTCCCGGAGATTGACGCTTGTGTTTGATAATTAGGAGCGGAATGGATTAGCTTCATTCAAATTTCTAACCTTCCATAATGAATGTGCTGACGTCATTGACGACATGGCCGCTAGTCAATAATTGCAATTAGTTTTTATTTATAATATTTTCAAATCACTTAAACCTATGTATTTATTGGGTTCTTATTCACCAATACATAAATATAATACGTTTATGGAAATATTAATCGACATCTACCCCTTTTCCACAAACTAAAATGTTGTTTATTTTAAAAACACAAGAAGATTTTTGTCTTAAAACAGCTCAATTTGAAATCCTAAAATAATGGTGCCCATGTTACTAAACGGGTATTAAAGGGTATAAAAGTTATACCTCTTCTTTATATTTATAAAACAGAAAATAGAATAAATGATATTTAATGACCCACCCGAGCCTCTCCAATTAGACGACTGGTTACTTTATACCAGTTGAGAGTTTACAGGTAACAGAAGGTACCGTTTTTTAGTGAAAAAACACGAAAAATGTATACGTTCAATACATTAGTCAATAGTTGTCGGCACATGAAAGCACCCACGGTCATAGATACGCGTTACCTTGAAGAAAAGAATCTATAACACAAATTGCACAACGATTCTCATTTCTGCCTTGAACAATACCCCCCCCCCCTCGTCTCATCTTCCCACTGCAAACTCTTGTATTTCCCTATTTTCATCAAAGTTTAAACGGCTTATGAATTGATTTATAAGATTTGTCTACAGTATACAAGAGACTGGCGTATTTCCAGAGTGGCTTTCAAGCAAGCTTCCATCTTAAACAGTCAAACTGTGATTGAATAAGTCCTCCCGGCAAAGAGTTAATAATCGACAGTTATACTTTTATTCTATGGTTATTGTATGTGCGCTAGTTTAAGGAGTCGTTTTCGTGAAATTAAACGATTCAAATGTAAAAGTTTTTATTTCACTTGCCTTTGTATCTGAGTCTTGATTTCCTACCTGTGGTAATCATTAGACGGAATGATGTTAAGGAAGCAAGGAGATTAGAGAAGAATTAGTTTCTGATGTATAAAAACCACTCTAAAGAAACACTGAAATCGAACTTGTACCAAGAGCACACAACGTGTTGCTTTGACGACTTTCTGAGTACTTCTGCTTTGCCTGGTCAATCTGTACATATCGTATCTAAATACTGCCCCCAACGTTCTTAAATGGGGGATTTAAACAGAAAACTCACCGTTTTAAAATCAACCTGCTTGTAATAAACAAATGTAGGTTCATCCTAAAAATATCAATACAATATATATGGCTACAGCCTAAACATTTATTAACGAGCCAATGCTCATCATACGTTACCTATAGTTTATTTTCAAATTGGCTTAGGTTAATGAAAAAGAGTTAAGTTTTTATAAAATTTATTAGTTGAGTACGTTCGACATACTATGTTTGGTTTTATACATGTTTCTACATCTATGTTAAATTTTAAGAAATTTAATTAAAAATTTGGAAATCTGCTTCATCAACCCAAGTTGATTTCTCAAAAAACACTTCTACTCATCTTAGTTGGTTTTAATAATTCAATAACTGATTTTATTAACCTGTAAAGATTTACAATGGCATTAGAATTAAAAGCATCAAACGATTGAACAATGTAAAATAAACGAAATAAACATACCTGTAAAGATTAATTAAATTACACGTTATTTACCAAGTATTTTAGTTGATAGTCATAACACAAACAATAAACATAAGTCTTATCTTGAAAGTAACCTTCACACACCAAACACAGCTAGCTAAACCATCAGCTGGAGTTTACGCTCATTTGGATACTCACTGCGAGTTCTCACTCGGTCTATTACAAATGCCGAGCTCACCAACATGCAAGCTTCGAGGGTATCAGAGATCTATGAAACATGTCCAAAGCTAAAATAACAGAGAAATCGTTTTCCATAGAACTTTTTCAGGGACGTCGATAAAAGAGATATTCGTGTGTTTTAAAGATACCTAATTTTTCAATAGAATTAAAAAAAATCTAGTATTAATAATAATAATAACCAAACGATAGAGGCGTAATAATTACAAATAAATAATTTCCGTATAAAAATTGAATAACTTTATCATAATTGCGCTATCAAACTAGGATAACTAGCAACATCAATAACTAGTACCATCCAATTTGTTCAATAGGCGTTATTGAAGGTTAAGTCTGTCTAGTTAGTATTTGGTGGAATCATAGGGAAGCTGGAGGGAGCCTAAACGGATTACAGGGTAATTGTTGCGGGCCGGGATAACAAGGGCAGTTGTAAATCCAATAAGCCCAGGAGATAGCCAAGGAGACAATCAAAGTCATTAATTATTCAATGTAGGCGTCGAAACTGAATCGGGGGTCTTCCTGGAGGTGACGTCTCAGAGTGAGGGGAGAGGGCAATTTCGTTCTGTTTGTATTTGGCTAAGAAGGTATAGATATCAGCCGGCTGATGGTAAAAAGGCAAAGATATACAACCACCTGGCTACTTAAACGGCAGAGATACAAGAAGGTAAAATATGATTCGACAAATGATATTTGCGGTGCCGAAGAAGAAAATGTATGCAACAAGATGAAATAAAAAAAAAAAATATCAGAGGTTAGTTCGTTCTAAGTACCTATTGATTGTGTACAAAAATATTTGAAGATGTAATTGAAATTCGATTATGCAAGCTAAATAAATAAGTGTAATAAATGAGTCCTCCCTCATAAATTGAATCGGTTAGGTGAATACAAATAAAAATTTGTGTTCTTTTTTATGGGATTTAGCAAAAAAACCGAAGTTATTCAAAAATGTTTTTTCGTTGTCGAAATAAAAGTTAGATACATTTTTACATCCCATATAATATTACTATTTGATTGCAGAGCCCATAAGAGAGAGGGTATAGACGTTTCTTATTATAATACGTTTCTAGGAACGTACCTATTGATTGTGTACAAATATATTTGAAGATGTAATTGAAATTCGATTATGCAAGCTAAATAAATAAGTGTAATAAATGAGGGAGGACATCAGGATATATACATATATATTCTTAGTAGACCTGGATGATTATGGGAACATCCTTCAATGAATGAAATTTTTGTTTAAACAAAACACAAATGAACAACCTGTTACATTGTATAATAATAATAATTTAATACTGATATAACCAATATCCCAAATAAACTGAATTTATGATTCTTCATAACGTCTAGCAGTCTTGGTAAACACCATTCTTGCAAGTAAAGCAATAGTGTGTATCCATACGTCCAATTAATATAACCTTATCCTAAACTAATACTCATAAACCGGCAAAGCCTATTGTAATAATTGAACCCATAAAACATGTTATACTTATTAATGTAAATGTATTAATGTATAGCAAAATATTAATGACAAAATGTTTTCAAGTGTCTGTGTGAAATGTTCGTTCATTCATGGAACTAACGGTTCATGATAATATTTTTTAAATTATAGGTCACTCAACTCCAACTTGAACTACCGTGCGAAAGTTCTAAAAAACTATAAAGATTTTGCTACATCGGACAATGTTGGAACTCAGCGAATTGTTACAATACTCCTCAGAGTATCAGGATAGTTTAGTTGGTCGGAAGTTCGGCCGGGCTCAAGCACTGCTGGATATTCAACGGTAGTAAATTCACCCCTCGGTATCAGATTGCCCGCGGCGATCTCCACGCTTGTGTGGAGGAAGAAAAATAAATTGAATCGGTTAGGTGAATAAAAATTAAAATTTGTGTTCTTTCTTATGGGATTTAGCAAAAAAACCGACGTTATTCAAAAATGTTTTTTCGTTGTCGAAATAAAAGATACATTTTTACATCCCATATAATATTACTATTTGATTGCTGAGCCCATAAGAGAGAGGGTATAGACGTTTCTTTAGGAACGTTGTTCGCCTATCTTTATGCCATAAAAATGTATTGATGTATATTCTATGATTGTATCCGTGAAAATGAATTAACCGCTCTGAAATTATTATCGTATATTTTGAAACATCTCTGAATATGCTGATTAGTTAATTGAATCAATAGAAATAAAATAATGGACAAAACAGTCAAAAGTGAGAATAAAGGTTACTGTCAATAAATAATTGTATGATTTTTCGAGTTTTATCTCAAAAGCTGGGTAAATTAAAACATATTTTATTCTTACTGGCATACATTTTTCTCATTTAAAATTGTCATCAATGCTCCTTTTTTCGCCATTATCTTCTCTTTACCATATAATTTTATATAACTGTTATGCCGACCCATTTTTAGCGTTTAGTTGATTTCAAAGCTATAAACCCTTATAATTTACTTGAGTTTCGTTTGCCTTGGTCTTTTTGAATGACCTGATTAAGCTTGAGATATGCAATTTTATGTGGTTTAAATGTGAAATATAATTGACATATGCAAACTAAAATTATCTCTATAAAATATGATTAAGTGGTCTTAATCAATCAATTAGCCACTATAAAAAATGGTTAGGAAATTTTAAGTAGGGAATCTATAGGGTATTTTTCAAACTGTAAGTATATACAAAAAATCATTTGTAAAATAACTAATATTTTGTTCATTTTACAGTGAGCTTTAACTGAACCATATTTTTTATCAAGCCTCATGAAAAAGTAATGAAGGGCCATTAAGAATCTAATTACTGGAAAAACATAAATATTATTCTAACGTATTGAGAAGGATATCAAATTAAATATCTTGACATCTTGATGGATAATGTTAGGTAGTAATTGAATTATACTTACGTAAAGTTAAAAAAGGTCAGTAAACCTGTGTTCACATCTTGAACTCAACTGCTGTTTCACGTAGAGACAGAAACACAATGCCCCTTACAAAAAAATTGTTTATTCTTTTCGCGGCATTTTGTGTTTAAGACACCATGCGTGGATAAAACGGATCTGACTGATTTTTCAAGTTTTTATTATGATAATATTTTTCTACTAATGGTTGTGTTGGCCATTAATAGACCATAAAAACGACGTTAACGTCTTGCCAAGTGGCGTGTTCACATAACTACCCATTTTTCTGACTATCCTTTCTAATCTGCCTGTGGCATTTGTTTAATTAATCCCTTGAGTGCCTACAGAACTCAAGGAAACATGATATATCACGTATTTTCTCACCGATCATGGAAAATTTATGCTTCCACCGAAGTATGTATTGAGATGAGTTTAATAATGTCTTGCAACTCCCCTAACCAAGATTCTCTTCGATGTTCATCATAGGAAGAAATTTATTTGAGACAACAAATTTTTAAAACGATTTATTTCCAGCTTGGCTACATCTTGAGCGTTATTTGTTTGCAGTATTATCTCGTTTTGTTTTATGTGGCCAAATACAAATGTAACAAAACTAATTATAGAAACTCATCTAACAACATTAATTAGTAAATTAAATCATATTTTGGTCAAGAATGAACTAAAAGGGGGAGGCTGTACTATTAAACATGTTTGAGCCCTCCCCCCCGTCATTCGTCTCTTGATCTTGATTCAAATGTGAAACGAACTTATCTTTATTTGCAAAAATATATTCAGAAAAACCACCCTGTGGTTTATATGTTTTGATTAGCATATATGGAATCATGTGATAAAAAAATTATGCTTGAATCTTTTATTGTATATAATTCTCTCCAAAGCTATATAATATTCTGATAAAATGAAGGGTTCAGAGCCAACTGTTAAATAATTTGTACCTCCTTCTTTCTTGAAAAAGGAGAGGCTACTTAATTCATGGATACACTCACCGATCTTGAAGATTTTGAGCGTATGTTACACAACACATGTATTTCACGGTTGGTTATGATGAAATTTCACGTTGGAAAAAACATTTGTGGGATTACACAACATTAATATTTAAGGCCCTAAAAAAGTGGCTGCGGTGACTGATTTAAAAGATTAAAAACCCGGGCTCAGACCCCTAAGATGGACAGTCTACTCTTGGGTGAGTTTTATATTTTAAATACTCAGATTATTAAAAGTCGAGGGGTTAAGATAAGATAATTGCTCTGAGAAAGTCGTTATCCAAGATGTTTTTTTTTCTACTCAGGGTAATTATGTTTTAAATTTTAAAGGGGTGAAATGTATTCAATTTTTATTCTTTCATCCTATTTAGGAACACTTTTCATGAATACATTACGGGGGTCACTCAGGGTCGCCGTCTTCTTGAATTTGTATAGTGATTAGCTACAGTCCTAACTAATAATACTCTCTTTATAGGGCAGTTAGTTTCAAGGTAAATTGTCCTTCTTATATTTAGTATGGATTTTTAACATTACCATCTTTTATTTATTTCTTGCTAACTACACTTGTATTTGTCAATATTCCATTGCATTAAATGGTGTCTTGCGTGAGGCTTCACTGAGAATTAGGTTAATGGATTCGTTTTCAGTCTACTTTATTTTAGTTTGCCTGAATTACTGAACTATGACTGAGATATAATCTAAACGGTCTGAAAAATTGAACAACTGCTTAAAAGAATCTGTGTATTTTAAAATGACTTTTTAATGATTCTTTATTTTATTTCTTGAAATTACAAAGATACATAAATGGGGTATATTTTCCCTATGAATTCCCCTATGGTGTCGTATAAATCGTTTTGTTTATTTTTCAATTCCATGGTGCAACTCTTTAGTGGTGTTGTAGAGCTGAATAATGGGTTATATAAGTTTTGTAGTTTTTCATACAATTTATTTGTTTTTTAAATATGTTGGTGTTTTGTTATATAATATTTTATCAAAGTTAACTTTTAAATTTTACCAAACTAATATATTTTTTATTAATACTATTATTACTATTTTTATAATAATTATTTTTTGTCAATAATTATAAACAATGTTACTTGTATCACAATCAAAATTTCTCATCTAACAAGTTTGTGAAGGCTGTTTCCTGTTGATAAAATATCGGTGGTGATTTTTTTACAGTAAGATGAGTAGTTAACTCGTGAAGCGTAAAAAATAGTTTCTGTCGTAATATTGCTTTGCACATTATTAGTTAAAGACGGAGTGGAAGAGTAAGTCAAAATATTAGATAGATCATTTTTGATCGAGTAATTCAAAAGTATGAGAAAATAATTACAACAGAACATCAAGCATTGAATTATTGTAACTATCTTTATTTTATTACCTTCTACTTTATTATTCAGATTATTCTTCAATTGCTAAATTTTTTAATTTTTTATAAATGACATATTTTTCATAATTCTTCTTCTTCACTTTCATATTTTTATGAATGAACACAGACAAGTGGCCAGATAGTGGTATGGATTCAACTTCTTTCAATATGCCTTATTAGGCAATAAGTAATTGTGATAAATGTTCTCATTCATACAGTATTTACAAACACCCCCAGAGACCTCCCTTGTCTACATGGTTGTCACCTCCCTCGCATGCGAAAGAGGAAGCGGAGTCTTGGGACCGCTCCTTAACCACAAGAAATGTGGTTTTCATTTCCACTATCTGTCCATATGAAAGTGGATTTGGGTTCGTAAGATATTCATTCACTATAAAAATAATATGAACTGATGGGAATTTTAATTATTCACCGATTTATTGGAAGATTAAAATGAGTGGAGTGAACGAGTCCTTATATTACTCAAATTTTTTTTTATTATAGATGCATGGTTTCTGAGTTGTATCCCCTGCTAGATGAATGGGCTCAACAGTGTATTAAATACTATGAATAAAAACTCGGCAGTTTTTTGCAACCATATTTTTGGACCGAAACTTGGGCCTGTTTTATGAGTGTAAGCCGATATCTTATATATCAGGACCACAACTAGGTTAGATGTTACAATTCTGTTTCACTATGGTTGCTTTCATGATCTTTCTCCGTGCAGCACATTTTTACCAACAATATTTTTGGGCAAAAAATATCATAAACATAATATTAAAACAATATTTTTCTGGTAGGAAAAAAAAATTAGTTTAAATATAATTTATTTTTATTACAATAATCTTTATTTGAAAAATCACAATTTCCTTGAACAGCATTCGCGCGATACCACGTTTTGGTGCTAGGAGGGTTCTAAGGATAATTGTCACTGCATAAGAGAAGGTCAATAAAATCTGTCAAGGACAGGTGGCAAATGGAGATCACTGTGAAGAGATGAGTTAGTAATGAAAAAGAAGCGTTGTCTACAGTTCTAATTACTTATGTTTAAAATATTTTGACTTAAAAATTATTAGTTGTTTTAAGTAATCACAAACGTATATTTTATAAGTAATTGGTTAAAGAGAAAGAAACACTGTGAAGGCAGTAATTCTGATTATCGAGCGTCTGGACGATACCTCGCCACGGCTTCTATATATAGATAGACTAGTTGATATTTTTTTCTTCCTATAAAATAATTATCAAAGACAAATATCAAACAAATATTGGATATGGTAACAAATAATTCCTGGTGACTTATAATGACTGTAGTACTACAGCACGAATTAATTGCAAGAGTTCAGCCTGCTGATGCTTTGGGGCTTCCTGGCACGGAGGGTGATATCTGTTGTAATTACGGTACTCCTTCGGGAACTTTATTCCCAGTCCATGAGCCAATTATTGGCCTTCCCGTGGGAGTCCGGCTGTCCTTTTTAAGGCCCGGCCAGCTTTCACTAGCTTCACAACCACTTATATCTGAGCTTCCTGTATTTAATAGGACATGGTAGGGCCCTTCTAGTCAATAACCAAAGGGTCAATGACGACACAACTTTTTTTTTAAATAAATAACTCAGCTTATGTCAGCCCTCAGCTTTTTATTCATAAAAATATTAGGTGCTGCAATATGAGAAACAGATGCATATATATCAATCACCAATTTTTGAAGTATTCATCAGATTTAAAGACCAAGATACATTTTCATTCACTATTCAAACAGGTCATATAAATAAAATAAAAAACTTAACTTAAAGGTTAAAATAATATAAATAATTATGATTTCAATACATAGTAGTCAAATATAAAATCCTACAAATAGTTAAAATTCAATAAAATTGAAATAAATATTATGAATAGTTAAAATTACTAAAAGTGTTCAATTACATGAATGGTTAGGAACATAAATAAATTAATAAAAATGCTAGAATATTTAATAGCCTAACGTTGAAAATTCAAATGTTTTTACTCTTGCACCACACTAAAACTTTAACTGATTCAATAAATTACTATAGAACTGTTGAATACGATTATTATTATTATTACAGTTGAATTCGATAATTTGACCATAAAATATGTGGTATCCACCATGAACTGAAGTTTTGTTAAATCAATTCAGAAATATGATGCAGCTTAAGAAACACATTACTCATACGTACATATTTAACATATTCACTTATATTTTAATTTTTTCCGTGACTTTTTGAAATTTTAATGGCGCCTCGAGTAGGATCTAGGAGTACACTTTACTCAATATAGTTAAATCGTTGTCAATTGTATAGTTGTCCTCTCGTTAATAAATTAGTATGGATAATATCGTTAGGAAATTGATTGTGTTGATCTGCATTCAAGAGGATTACAGCCATATGTACTTTTGCCAGCCTGGAAATGATCAGGGGTTTATTGTTTCATGTGAAGATGACATAAGCTGTATGACAGATTAGTACACACATGCTCCAAAAGTGTCTTTCTATGGACAAACCTTTCTAATGGAATTTATTTTATTTTTTCCATAGTTCTCAAACTTATAGAAATAGGATGTGGAAAATTATTTTGGATTGATTAGTGCCTTTCACTACGGGGAGTCTCATTTGAAGGATGTATTAGAAGGATATAGGGTGTGGGATGCCTAAAGGAGGCGGGTGGGTTCGGGAAGGTAGTGAGAGTCTTACTGTAGTGGAGCCTAAGGGTACTAGGCATTGGTTTGTAGTCGGCCAGGTCATACCTCGCCCCGCCCCTGAAAGGGGCTGCACTGTGTTGGACAGTGCTTCGGTTGAATCGGCCGGGAGATCGACCTCAATCTCTCGGCTGGGTGTGGATCGTTCAGTTCCCGTCAGGGGGCTCGGGTCTATGAGGTTCATCTGTCCAGGCTTCGGTGGTCCAGCCAGTGCCTCCATTGGACGGGCATTTGTGGTAGTTGAAGGTCGGAGAATAGTGGGTTGTGGCTGTTTCAGAGTGAATTGAAAAATTTGATGTGCCGTCTCTTGATAAAATCTTGGATGGTGAGCACTTCAAATTTTTCGTGGATCTCGTCTGCCTTCATTTGGTCGAACGGGGTATGTTTGAGGGAGGTGCGGAGAACTCTGTTCTGGAATTACTGGAGCGTTTTTAGAGTGTTAGGAGTTAGACACTTGAATAGTGGGGTCCCGTACATCAAAGCAGGTCTCAGGACGCTCTTGTAAATCAGCTGCTTTAGGCGTACTGATATAGCCGGGCTGTGAAGTAGGTGGCCTTGGCTGTAGAACTTTTTCCTAACACTCTTTAACTTCTTGCTGAGATGTGTCGTGAACGACAAGTGTCTACCGAGGGTAATCCCAAGGTAGCTTAGCTTGTTGCTCTCGGAGCACTCCTTGCCGTCTAAGACGAAAGATTTAGGTAAATTCTTTCTTCCAGATTTATAACTAAATATAATTCCTTGCGTCTTGGCCGGGTTGACTTTGATGTGGACGGTGTCGAGTTTCTCAGCAATGTGTTGACTGGCGCTCTTAGCAAATTTCAGGGCTCTGGTGGGATTGATGCTAGTGCTGTAGACACCTATGTCGTCTGCATACGCCAATATCTCGCAGTTAGGGTACGAGGCTCCTACGATGTGGGCGGTGTAAATGTTGAACAGCAGGGGGCCTAGCACTGATCCTTGGGGGACACCGGCAGTGTATTTTGTTCAGGTCGTAGACGTGGTGCCTATCCGAACCGAAAAAGTTCTGCCTGTTAGGTATGAAGTCATCAGGTTCTGCAGCTGATCCGAGAATTCATATTCCCTCAGACGTTGGAGTAGGGTGTGGTGGTCCACAGTGTCGAAAGCTTTCGAACAGTCCAGTGAGATCATAGTGGTAGCTCTGTTGCTCCGGACGTTCGATGCGACGTGGTGTTGCAATCTCACCAAGTTGTTGTCCACACTTAAGCCTGTGCTGAAACCAGTCAGCTCTGGTGGGATGACTTCTTGCGTCTCGCAGTGCTCGGAAAGATGTAGGTGGATGATTCTCTAGAGCAGCTTCGAGAGTTGAGTCAGCAGACTGATGGGGTGGTAATGAGATGGCTCATAACCGCTTTTCGCTGGTTTCAGAAGGGGGACGACCACAGCGTGCTTCCAGTTCTGGGGGAAATAGAGCAGCCTGAAGCAGGAGGTAAACACGTTGGTGATGTACGAAATTCCTTTCTTCGGTAGTTGCTTGAGTAAGATGTTCTGGATCCCGTCTTCACCTGGTGCCCTAATGGATTTTTTTTTTTTTTTTTTTTTTTTTTTTTTTTTCCTAAGCTCTCAAACTTATAAAAAATAGGAATGTGGGAAAAATAAGGAAAATTATTTTTGGCTGGAAAGTGCCTTTCACTAAGGGGAGACCCCTATTTGAAGGATGTATGAGAAGGATATGGGGTGTGGAATGCCTAGAAAGGCGGATGGAGTCAGGAAGGTAGTGAGAGTCTCCCAAGGATTGAGCCTAGGGGTGCCCAGGCGATGGTCTGTTGTAGGCCAGGCGAAGCCTGGCCGGCCGCCCCGCCAGGGGCCTGAAAGAATCGGCCTAATCGGCCGGAAGATCAACCCTGCTTACACAGGTAGCTGGGGTAATGTGGCGTCGGTTGAGTCGGCCGGGAGATCGGCCTCGATCTCTCGGCTGGGTGTAGGTCCGTCAGTCCTCTGGTTCTATGATGTCTTTCATTCGCCAAGCTTCGGCGGTCCAGCAGTGCTTCCATCTGACGGGCATTGGTGGTGGCTGAAGGTCGGAGAATAGTGGGTTATGGCTATGTCTTAGGGAGTCAAAAAATTTAATGTGCCTTCTCTTGATAAAATCTTGGATAGTGAGCACTTCGAATTTTTTGTGGATTTCGTCGGCCTTCATTTGGTCGAAAGGGGTGTGTTTGAGGGAGGAGCGGAGAACTCTATTCTGAAATTGCTGGAGCTTTAGGAGAGTGTTGGGAGTCAAATACTTGTAGAGAGGGGTTCCATACATCAATGCAGGTCTTAGGACGCTCTGGTATATCAGCAGCTTGAGGCGTACTGATAGAGCCGGGCTGTGAAGTAGGTGTCCGAGGCTGAAGAATTTCTTCCTAACACTTTTTAATTTCCTGCCGAGGTGCGTTGTGAACGACAAGTGCCTACCGAGGGTAATTCCGAGGTAGCACAGCTTGTTGCTTACAGGGCATTCTTTGCCGTCTAACACGAAGGATTTCGGGAGCTTCTTTTTTCCGGATTTGTAACTAAATATTATTCCTTGCGTCTTGGCCGGATTGACTTTAATGTAGACGGCATCGAGTTTCTCGGCGATTGTACTTGCACAATTGTAAATTCCATTAAGTAATAAGTAGTTATTATTGGAATTTACAATTGTGCAAGAAATTTAAGAAGGTTCAGGGCCCCACTACCGCGGGAAGGAAGAACTGTTCGCTGGGAATGAGTATACAACAGCTAATAACCATCAAAGATATGTATATTTTTGTAATGGTTATTGATTATATAAACTTTCTAGATGTGGTATAATTTCCTATGTTCGGTATTTCAGCTGAAGGCGTTTGAATCAATCATCATCGCAAAAATAAAATTGAACCATCAATTTGAAGACTGAGGTCGACCAATTATATCATATGCAGGGTGTTCAACTCGTCATGTAAACGTATTTTATTTCAACCAGCGTACAGCAATATTTTTGGAGAAACAATACCATAAACATAATTTTAAACAAATATTTTTTTCTAGTACAAAAAAAAAACAAATTGGTTTAATTATAATTTATTTTGATTACAAAAATCTTTATTTGAAAAATCACAATTTGCTTGAACAGCATTGGCCGAGACCACTTTTTGGTGGCTAAGGATGAGTGTCACTGTATAAGGGAAGCAGTTGACTAGAGGATTACAGTGAGAAAATAAGGTTTTGGAAAATCTTGAGGGATAAGTCAAACACTACTATCTCAATCATTTTCTGAGATAAGATTTATTCAAATATTTTAATAAAAAAGCACGTTGTTTGGTATACATCCAGATTTCACCAGACCAGAACTCTCAATATGTCATATATATAGCTCAATTTTTTAACATTTTGACCACAATTTTGTGATCAGATTTTTAATTTACTGTAACACTAGTTTTTTTTTATTTATAACACCTGAAATGTTAAGGATATAGGAAATTTCAAATGTCGGGAAAACTTCAAATGTAAACAACTTTCTCTAAAAATTTTCTAGAAACTGTCGAAGCACCATTAAAACGTATCTTTTCAATGAGCTATTGAAATTGAATACTCAATATTGCGATTCCGATTTAAATTAATGGAGGTAAGCAAGTAACAGAGAATGTAAAAACTCTAACTCTAACAAATTGTTTTGAAACTGGTGTGCTCTGTTTCGACGCAGGTATGCGTTGATTTATCGGGCCTCTGCTTGCTACGAGTTACGATCTATTTCCAGTTACGATTCGGGGCTGATATATCATTAGCCCTTCGTTAAGTTTACTCGTAAAACAGTTCGCCGATATTGATTTTCTGTACGGTTTTTGTGGGGGGATTGAGCTTGGTGTGAAGAGGTGTGCCGGATCAGGTGTATAGATTGGTGTTGAGGGCGTACTCCACTGGCACTACAATGCCTGAAATGGGACATCGTCTCTCAGATGTACATATTCTTGCTGATTTATTTCCTGACATGCCCAATCAAATCCTTATTAATTCTTCTAATTTCCCTGATACGTGCCTTGCCACATTGTCCCAACCTTCAACAAATTTCCTGATCCAAAAAAATAGAAAAATGAAGTTTCATTTTATAATAATTATATTACAATTATAAATTCTCAGCCAAATGTTTCAATTATAGTGCAGGAGCTTTTTTTTTTTTTTTCTTAGCTCTCAAACTTATAAAAATAGGATGTGGGAAAAATAAAGGAAAATTATTTTGGGCTAATGAGTGCCTTTCACTAAAGGGAGTCCCCCATTTGAAGGATGTATGAGAAGGATATAGTGTGTGGATTGCCTAAAGGAGGCGGCTGGAATCAGGAAGGTAGTGAGAGTCTACCGAAGGTGGAGCCTAGGGGTACTAGGCAATGGTTTGTAGTTGGCCAGGTCAAGCCTGGCCAGCCCCGGCAGGGGCCTGAAATAAGTCGGCCTCTCGGCCGGAAGGTCGACCCTGCTTAAACAGGTAGATGGGGTCTTGTAGCTTCGGAGATCGGCCTCGATCTCTCGGCTGGGTGTAGATCTTCAGTCTCCGTCAGGGGGCTAGGGTTCGATCACGTCCATCTGTCTCCAGGCTTCGGCGGGCCAGTATTACTCAAGGTGCGCTGACCGGTGCAACAATCCCGTTGCACCGGAATACGCGCACCACAGGCTACGTAACCCCATGAGCTCGCTTCATGGGTCGTGGGGTAAGCCCGTTTGAGGCTCAGCCTCAGGAATGAAATCTTGAATGGTGAGCACTTCAAATTTTTTATGCATCTCGTCTGCCTTCATTCGGTCGAACGGGGTATGTTTGAGGGAGGTGCGGAGAACTCTGATCTGAAATTGCTGGAGCGTTTTGAGAGTGTTAGGAGTCAGATACTTGAAGAGAGGGGTCCCATACATCTAAGCAGGTCTTAGGATGCTCTGGTATATCAGCAGCTTGTGGCGTACCGATAAAGCCGGGCTGTGAAGTTAGTGCAGGAGAGCTTATGGTATGTAATTTTGTTGTAGTTGAGTGTTGCCATTTTTTAAGACGGGAAGTAAGAGAGAAATGGTTTAAAGGAAGGAGTTATTGCTTGTTGTTTTTATACCTGATAATTTTATTTTTGTAGGTATCTAATGTTGTATTTTTACAACGTTACTTGTGTTTATACATTAACTTTGATCGAAGTTGTAATGATACTTTCAGATAATTTTTTCAGAAATATTTGCCAGCCTATAAAGTTTTCCAAAAATTCAAATTTTTCAATATTCATAAAATTTGAGCTGTTACCCCAGTAAATGTAAATAATTATTATAAAAACTAATAGCATACCAGTCTGACATGAAATTCAACACTGAATACAAACTTTGATCAAACGTTGTCAAATAAAAAAAATCATATCTCAAAGAATTGAAATATTAAACTGTGGTCCACTCCATCTGGCGTTGACTCCAATTTTAAAGCAGTTAACACTTTTTAATTTTCTATTTAACTGGGTCAATGAACAGACAGTTAATATGTTATGATTCAAGAATAAAATGAGATGTTTCCAGGCTTAGATGATTTCTTTTCACGGTGATACATTACACATCTACGCATTAAAGATATTTGTATTTGTATTGGTAATGATTGAATATGACCTACGTAAGAGAGCCTGAAACCTTAAGAGATAACGGGCCTACATAAGATAACGAGCTAGAGTTAATTAAAAGATACTTATCACGCAGATAGTTTTTACTCTCCACAATAAGGTTTATCGCAACTCGAACTCAGCTTTAGATAGAGTTTCGTTAGAATTTTAATTAAAAAACAGTTTTTTGATTAAATTTCTAAGTTAATTAATTTCCGGCTTTGATCACTTGAAAAAGTTCCGGTATGAAACATTACTTGGGATATGCATGATGACTTTTGATTAATAAATTTAATTAGCTGGACAACATATTAAATTGGTGCAGTTTTTATGACATTCGTATCATTTTTTTTATGTTATAAATTTTCTGACAAAAGAGGGACAGCTGAGTACATATTCAGCTGTCATATGCACATGCAGGCCATATGCAGGCCATTGCGTGCATACTCGGTGTTGTTACTATAAATATGTCCAGGTATAATACATATCAGAACCCCCATTTTTTAATAGTACTGTGATTGCTAAAATTGTCTTTATGTCTGTCCACCTGTATTTTTGGACGTGTGTCCTACGATAACAGTTGTGTAAATTGTTTTTAGTTGAAGTGAAATGACCGTTAGTGGGGGAAATAGATGACAATAAATAAAACGACAAGTTTTTAATGGAACATATCTTGTAGTTTTTTCATTTACTATGGTTTAGAAACTACTCCTAGTATTTCTTTATGTATATAAGATATAATATCTAATAATATTACAAGAATACTACTATATTTCGAATAGAGGAGAAAACAATAGAATGCTTCTGTGTATAAAATTGTATAAATCACAGCTGGATAGCTGTCAAATACAGTTGCCTATTGTCCCTCCCCAGTCCCTGTAGGGAGGTTTATTTTCTCTACTTATCCCTATTGTTTTATTATCTCCCTATTTTTCCCTATTGTTCGATTATCTTCAAGGGTAATGCGTATTGGATATTAATGGTTGCTTCAAAAACAACAATGAATATTTAACAGACCAACTCATTAACTGCAGTGAAAAAGTATTTATTCACTCTTCATAGCAACATTGTAAATTACCTGAAATGAGTTTACTGAATTGAATGCTGCACAAATATACTGCTGATTCAGATTACGTTTCGAGTTTTTTTTTAATTTTAATCTGCAAATATTTTTTTTTCAGATTTATGAAAATTCAAAATGATTCTGTTTGATTTATGTTGAAAGCTATTTAGTTAAACAGAATGATGGTGTATACCCTCGGGTTTAACAGTGATATGAAACTTAACAAAGGTTGCTTCAATAACCCCATGTTTCTTTCCATCGATGTGGTAAGGGTGGAATGAAGCACATAAGGTTAGTCTTTGGTAAATGATTTAGTGAACAAAGATTATGTTTTTTTATAATTTATTTATTTACAATATCTAAATAATGATCCCATGTAGGTGTTATTGTGCAGATGAAAATTATCTAGTGATTCATATCCAATGTCTAAGTTACATATTTAAGTTTTTTTTGGGTCAGTACGAATTGTATCACGTACTTAATTCTTGCACTCAATGTATGTTTTCAATAGGGATATAAGTTATTTTTTTAAATTATCTTTATGGTTTTTATTGTTAGTACCCCTGAAGTGAGGCTTCACATGTAGTTTTTAGTAGTGTTTAATAATCTCTGAGTCAACAGAATATTCTTATATTTCACGAGATTGGTTAGCTGTCAGGATCGTCTAGTGGTTATGCTCATATCCTCAGATGTCCTCTGAAAATCAACCGTCATAAATATTTGTCTTTGGCTTTGGACGAAAGTTGTGACAACAAAATGTGTGCTTATGACCTTACGAATGTCAACAAAAATCTTGAAACACCTGAAGAGCTCCTTGACTTCCGTCCACTACGGAGAAGTTGTGTGTAAAGAGATAAAAATCACTGATGAATGAAAAAACTGGTAAAGTTTAACCAGAATTTCCTCTGATAGGGCTCCTGCCACAGTCGGTAAAAACAAGAGGTGTATTGCACTATTGTAAAACTATTTGAAAAGACCTCTTCTAAAGTATAAATTAATCATTCACTAGGAAGCGTTTTGTGCCAAGGAACTGGAATTACAAAACCAGTAGTCGACGTTAACAACAAACGTGGGCTAGTGCCCTTAATCAAGGAAATTCCGGGAAATGTTTGAAAACGACATTGATGAACATTGAGAATTAGTTCTCCACTGCGATGTTCTTTGACTCTCAAGGGCAAAGACTTATGAAAGGTTCTGGAAACTACGCAGTGTTGCCTCATCTTACATAAAATAAAATGAATGAACTTCTTTAACTTCTCTTCTCCTTAAAGACGATGAATGGATTTGGGATTTCACTTTCATTTTTGACATGACTTCACATCTAAAGTTGTTAGACATGACTAAACATCTATACACTCAATCTCAAGGTAAATATAATTATTTACCAATACTGACGTATTATTTTGCATCATTCGAGGCAAAGCTTGCCCTTTATGAGACAGATTTTTCAGAAAACCGACTGTCTTTATCTCTAAAAATATGGCTTTGGTATTTGTTATCTTTGAGAGAAAAAAATGCTCTTGTGACAAACTATCAATAAACCTATCTGCAATAAAGACACGAAACTGCATCAGTATTCTCCTTGAATTCAAAGTGAATTAATTTACCCTCAAAACTACGTTGTTTTTATATAAAAGTATGCTGAGATTATAACTAAAAATGAATCACTGGATTATCTGGAGTTTTGGAAGCTCTTAAAAAACGAAGAGCTCTCTTTGCTACTTGATATGCTTGTCGTTTTGGTTCGACATTTCTATGTGAGCAACCCTCGAATAATGACCTATAAAACTCTTCAGAATAAAACTCCAGCATGAACTTTATAAAAGATGACAACAGGGTGTCATTAGCCGACTCTCATTTGGTAAATAAAAACAACGACAAGATCCACTTAGAGCTGTAGCCTTATTGCATTGCATATGCAAAGAAAATATAAGGTGTTCAATGTTATGAAAATTGCCTTTTTTAAGATGCGTGTTAGGGCGTCTAAGATTGTGGAACTATGATTATAGGCCACGACCAAAAAAGGTTGCCCAACCCTGATATAGAACGTGTGGATTAGCAGATAAACAAAATTATTATACCTTTGTAACAATCGCAAATCACAATGTAAACCTGCTAAATATTGTATAAAATTTAGCCAAGCTACAGAAGATATAATATTGACCTATTGTAAATAGATTCATTTATATAGAATCTATATTGAATTCCATGATAATGTTTTAATAACAAGGGAATATGAAAGAAAACAAAAGATAACCAAAAAGAGAGGTTGTCTTTAAAAAGATAACGTCACTGTCTTTTTATTTCTTGATTTACTGTTATAGACTCAAGGCTTGTATTTATAATTACGAATGAACCCCGGAGTGGGTTAGTATTATTGAATATTTGTACATTAACAAAATGTTGTACCAACTTCAGTCTGTGCAAATGGACTACAACGATACAATGATCTGACAAGATCTTAAGCGTAGAAAACTCATATATCGAGTGTCATAGGCAATATGTAAAAGTAAATAATTGAATCTGTTGTCTATTCCATTTTTAGAATATCACTGGGTGGACATGTCATTTCTTATCTCAGTATCTTTAACTAACAGCATAGCTTTGTCAGAAGAAAAAAGTGTAGTGGGTCGAGTATTAAATTATGTGGTAACCGTATTTCGACGATTATAATGACGAATTCACTGGGTTCTAATTCATTAGAAAAAAATGGTCATCAAAGCTAGTTTTGAGAACGATAAAGCATATGGTATTCAGTATATGGTATTTAGTATATGTACATTAACATACAGTGGATAGTGTTTGACCAGAAGTCCTGCATGTCATTCGCTGTCAAAAGCATTAGCTACATATTTTTTGAATGTTGGGTTCCGGTGGCATGAAGTTTTTTGCTCTCGCAATCGGAACCTTTAACGTTATGGTAAATAGTCGATTACTTTGATGAATTTCTTCAATCGAAATAAATTGTTTGTATGACCGTGTCTTATTAGACGGTAGCTGGTCATCATTTTTTTTTTAATTTCTCACGTATCTTGAAAGTAAATAAATAAACCTTGAAGATAATTTTGCGGGAAAATGCTTGGTTAAAAAAATAGGTTTTTTTCTGATGGAAGTGTTAAAACAATTGCTAAGCCTAGATACCAATGATTTCTACATCAGGTTTAGAAATAGAACCCAAAGCCAATATTACTAGGTTATATACAACCGGAGTTCCCTCTAGTAACAATAAACCGTTGGAGGGCATCTGTTCTGGAAAGGTAAATTTGTATCGAAATCCGATAGACGACATACTGCTAGATGTTAGCTCAATCTCACCCACTGAGATTTTTTGTTCCGATTCATGGCCAGTGTATACAGCTCCCATTTATAAAACTCAGCATTAAGACAACATTTATTCTTTTATTTACTAATAGTGTGGTTCAAAGGTTGAAAAATAAATAACACCATCCTCTGATATAATGAAATGCGATACCTATGAAGAAGAAAATACCACTCATTTGAGGAAAATGTGTATGAAAACTGGACCATGTTGATCAGAACAGAAATCTTCCCTCAAAATTTATTTTTTAGAGTGATTTTTCTTACCAAATATGAAGGAAGAGTCTCTACTTGTAATCATGTATGTATCTATCGTCTTTCGTCTGTCTGACTATGTGTCCGTCTGTCTGTTTGCCTGTTCTAGATGATTTTCTGCTAAATCACAAAAATATTTAATCGATCTAAAAACATTAATGCTATATTCACACTTTTCCAAAATAAGCGGATTATTTTTGGGCGGGAAGAATGAATAAAGTTGACCATAAAATATGCACGTATGTAATATGTATTTCGATCAGAAGCCAGGTTTTTGCAAAGTGGAGAGACAATTGTGCGCTTAAAATGTCGTCATCCACACATGGTACAGCTATGAAAGCGTAACGTTTTACCTTATTTACCTATAACTTTAAATTTATATACCTATACATTTAAATCCAACATCTGCAGTTTTAGATTTTAATTGTAAATGAGGAAACTTTATTAGGTGGATAATCTATATATTAGGTCATATTAACATTTTTTTTTCTAGAAATTCATTCATTAATTATACACATATTATGTTAATAACTATACAATTGGTATTTTTGTTTTTAAAAGAAATAAATTTAATTTTAGGTTCGGGTGAGTAATTTGGAGTCACAATCTTTCTTTGTAAGAACTAACGACACCTTTAATATTACCGTAAGGTTACAAATTTTCTTACCAGATTGGCTACTATTAGACAGATGTATTACACTTAAACACACATGAAAATTAAGCACATAGTCGAGTAGAGTACACAATAGCTTAGAACAAAAGCCCTCAAAAAACGAGGATTTAACCCACTAAGGTAAATAAATATTTTTAGCACAAAAGCACCAGAGAGCAGTATTGCCTCTTGTGTGGTTTTGACCTGGACACACATTATATTTCATGTTTGCACTTTGAATGTTGGTGAGATTATTTTTGTTTGCATTTAGTTGAACAGCTGTGTTGTTGATCGGCGATTTCATCAAGGCAGGAAGGGTTTCTAGCTTCCTGTCTTTTTTTTTATTTATGTTGTATCCTAACTCACTTCTAGTTTATACGATATAAAAAAAAAAATGGTAGTCTGACACAAGGAGCTATTATTTTTATTTTACTGTCTAGGATTTATTTTTTATCATCAGTTAAGAATTCAATTGTCACATACGTAAATGAATTAAAGGATGTAATAATTGTAAAAAAACACTATTTCGGACGCGAAACACTTGGTTGATTTAAACTTTAATAATCATATAAAAAAACAGAAACACTTAAGTGTGAAATATTCTATGATTTATTAGCGCTACTTTCTATAATCATTGGGAAACTAGATCCTAAAAATTAAAATAGTTTCGTAGCAATGACTTTAATAATCTTAAAGGTTAATGTAGCAGCCCCGACTTTTCATTTGTATTATTTTTTCAAAGCTCCTGTAATTTATTTAAACCAAATTAATCAGTATTTGTTGAGACGCTGTGAAACATGTTTTTAAAGGTTAAGCTCATATGAATAATACTTACGTTCAATAACGTAGAGCCTACGCACAGACAGACCAAGGTACCTGAATCAAAGTAGAATTCCTCCCTTCGAGCTTGGGATTGGCCAATAAATTATTACAACGGAACATTTAGGCGATGGGTTCACTTGCCACTGGCTTGCGAAGTTTTGTCTTTAATTATTTGTAGCGTAGAAACGAAGTTAGTAACTTGTCACAAGAACAAACACCGAGTAGAAGTTCTTTATCAACTCCTGATGAAATATATCGTTTATTTCCTCCATCACCTCTAGTTTATTCTTCAGCTAACTGATCTTTGAATTTTAGATGTCAGAAAGTATAGTAATAATTAATTAGTACACGTGGAATTTCAGCATGAAAATATTTATAAGAGTTTGTCGGTTTTTTTTTTTTTTTTGTTTTGAAAACTTGGATTCCTGAAATTTTAGATGGAGGTATAATTTGACAAGTCAAAGGCATGAAACATACTGTGAACTCCTCAGCACTAATATATATTCTATTAAAATATGTTTTGTATGAATACTTATAACATTTTGTCACTGCTATAATTTTGTTTCATACAGACAGGTGCAATAATGTGCCTTAATGTGTCACGAGTAAGTTAAGTTAATTGTTTTTAGTAAAACTGATTTCATTAAATGTTCAAGGTGCGGTCGATACGATTCAGCTTGGGCACCCATGCCAATAAAGTAAATCAGAAAACTCAAGAATTAGCGTGATTTAGTTATTTTCTGTAACTATTGTAGTTACTTCTCTAACCTTAGAGCTGCCCATGTAAACGACTCATATCATATTTCCAAAGAAGCATCGAAAGAATTTCCACAAGGAGCTTGCTGTAGTCTTGCAGTTAAGATCTTCAGTACGGCATCTGAAAGCTGTGGAACGCTTTTGTGTTCGCAGTTGACTTGATGTTAATAGTCGATAGTAGATTTAAAGAAGATTTGGAGGAAATGTCAAATACCGCTCAGTATAATTTCAGATTGGACACATAGAAATAAGATTACCCAATGATTCGAAATCAAGACTTATTAGTTATGGTTTAAAGAAGAGATAATTGAACTTATTGCTGAGATAAATTATCTTAGTGTTATCATCGATCGATCAGTCATAAAATTTTCATGGAGTAATCGAATAGACTACATTACTTAGAAGTGTTCTATAACAAGTATACTTAGAGCTGTTAACCTAAATCGGGGTTGAGACAAGAATCTATCTGTGATGTTTATTAGGGGCACTACTACCAGTCTTCACGTATGCAGTTTCCGTTTAGAAAGATCTTTAGTAGAACACGTAAAACAAACTGACCTTGGGAAGGGTCTGGGTGATAAAATTAGTTATTAGAAACACTCCATCAAATGTTATTAGTTCTGGTCTCATTGTAATGAAAATCTTGTTTTGAGAGGGAAAAGTTTTGGTTAGGTGATTATTGTCAAAACAATCAGCCTTAGCAGCAGTGATTAAAGCCATGAGTTGGCAAATAAAAAACTAGACGAGGCTGGAGACAAATTGACGGGTGTCTAATTGAGTCAAGTGTAGAAACACTTATAATAGGTTTACTACCAACGAGAAGTATAAAAAGTTAATAGAAGAAATAGACGCTTGGGTTACACGCAAAAGTGGAAGAATACTTGAGGCACGAAGAGATAGGGGACAATGAATTCAACAATTCGTTTGTTAAGTAAGCCAGAGATAAAGAAGGAATTGCACTAACAAATAGTAGCCATCTTTTCCCAAGTCAAACATATTGCATGAATTACATCAATATCATCATGGGAATGTGATCGGTCTACGAGCAGCGAATGGATCGGAAACTACTGTGCTACATCTCTAAGTTAAGATTAGGTGCAACACATGTCAGACTGAACTTTCATCGGTGTGGTTAAATGAATCTTTAATGAATCGACACGGTTCTTAACTGTCCACGGAGCATTCCCGTCATAACACCATCCCTTGGTTAGACAGTCCATCGTGTATGTATGATGGTGACACCCTCAATCCATGGATCTATTTATTCTTGGATGGCAGAAACAGGAAAGTAGCAGAGCACCCAAAGATCAAAACGTGTCTTAAAAAAGGGAAGGGCCTCTAAGCAAAGTGTCTTCATAAGCAAGGGTGTATTATTAAAATCTTACCATGGTTATGTTACGGTTGAATGGCTAATATTACGTTTCATAAAATATACTAATAAAATGCGAGTATGAATGTTATGCTATAATGATAAATACATGAAAATATAGACACAGTTGAGAGGGTTTCTGCCAACAAGAAACAAGAAAAAAAAAATATATGGGGTACCGAATTTAAGATCTCGGTGCACTGATTACAATATGTAATTTGCAATTTATTTTTGAGTTATAACGAGAAAAAGTTATTAATATCGTCTTTGCCCTTGTTTAAGGCAAAATCATAATACAGTATAATCTCCCATATCCGGATTAATCCGTGGGGATGATCCGGATATCGAAAAAATCCGGTATGGGAGAATGGCTAGGATATATACGAAATAAAGTTTAAATTTAAGGAATTATACATATATTGTAAATATTTAGAGTAAACTTTACAATTTTACATCAAAATGTTTGTTTAAAGTTTTTTTTTTTGTTGTTTTTTTTGTCAACGTTTCCTTAGCGGCGAAGTCTCGTCAGAGCATAAGCATGTCGTCAGCATGTGTGGAATGTTCGTGATGCATCCTAGAAAATGAAAATAAACTATATTTATATTCCTTAAAATAAAAAGAAACTATTAAATAGCGAATATATAAACTGTATTGACCTGTCCGGATATGAATAGTCTACTAGTGTCATCAATTACATTATAATAAATAAATGAATAGTTTCTTATCCAATTAAATAGCTCACTTGAATAAATATAACATTAAGCAAATATAAATCAATCTAGATATCTCAGCGCCTTGATTAATAGTATATATCATGTTTCGATAGTCATTCGACTATAATTGTAACAAAATAAAGTAAACCTGTTATTAAAATCTTGTTTATTAATTTTATTTTGTGAATTTTAGTGGTACGTGGAAGTTTTACTGATGAAATTAAATGAAAAATAATAAAGGTTTATCCATCGATCGATTATTTGTTGTAGGTAAATCTTTTTGGTTAACGATTTAAAGCGTATTAATATATAAAACATATCTCTTCAAAGTAATATCCATAGGGTTTATTGGGATCGCAGGGCTTTTTTTCATAAATTTGTTCCTATATTAGTTTATTTAGTGTAGAATTTGAGTCTCGCAATCCATCAAAGAAGGCTGTAAACTGAACTTCATTCATATTTTATTGCAGCAGACAAAAATTTAGGATTTATAGCTTAGGAAAGAGATGAGAATCATATTTTATGTCTTACTATTGACAAACTTAGTGGTCTTTCACTATTTTTTCGGCAATAGGTTTTTATTTCGGTTTTCTCTTTGAAGTATTATAGCTTTGTATAGAATAGTTCAACCTCATCCTACCGGAAGCGTTATCTATTAAAACGAAATTATTAATTTCATGGGGTAACTGTGAATGATATTAGTGTCATAGTAGTAAAACATTATGTAAAAGTTCTTGTGCGAAGAAGTTATAAGAGAGACCAGAATTTTACTTCGATCAGTACAGCAACAAAATATGAGATAATTTAAACACTAGAATTCTATAACAAGACTTACTTACACTTACTTGTGTTATCTTTTTGACTTAGTCTTTTGTTTGTTAGATCTTTATAATTTGAGCTGATTGTTGGTCATTAACATTTTAGTAATCTCACACGGTATAAGGAGTTTTCAAGAACAATTCAAAATACTAATTGGTATTTTCAAAATGAATATTCTTATTCTATTTTTACATTTTACATCACTCCTTTGTGATGTAAGATGTAACAAAACAATTAACTAAAATAATTCTGTAAAAATTCAGGTATACACATGGATTGTTTACTTATCAATACATTTAATACTTATTTATACAGTTCATTGCACCCTTAACCATGGGAAAATATTGTAACTTTAAATATTAAGTAAGAGCTGAACTAAGACTTGAAAATGTTTAAGAGTTAACTAAGCTGGATTTTTTCAAACTTAATATTGTTTAAATATTTTTTTTTTTAGTAATGTACTCGTCATAATTCGAGTTCTGGAAGCTGAGAAGTATACCTTTAATTTTTTTTCCTCGCCACTATGTTTTACGTAAATCCTGGCATAATGGCAAAAGACAGTTTACTACATTCCTGAATCAATGTGAAATCTCTCTATTTGGCCTCGAAAAGAATGGCGGTGACATGTAATTAGACAACCTGCCCTGAGGTTGGTACAGATAAACAGATTTAAAGTGAAATCGAAAAAAAAAACAGCACACCGCAATACATGAAATCCTGTGAAAATTGAATAATGATGACAAAATAAAAAAAATGACATGGGATGATCTATCGTTTAGTAATAAAAGCTTTGCCTTATGGCCTCTCAAGCCAAATGCTTTAATGCCCATCTATTGTTAAAAAATATGAAAAAAAAAGTTATGCTTTCTATTAAATGTACACAAGTTTAGTTAAAACGCATTATAGTTTAGTAAATAATTCCAATTAGGTTTCAATTGTTTTAAGCTTTGAAATATTCACACTTCAAGTGGAAAGGGATTTTATGTTTAGGACTTTGATCCCTCAGTAAAAGCTGGGAACGTTCATTCTTTTAACTAGAGTTTGAATATTTCCGATTACAAACTACAAATTATATAACATGTTTGAAATATTGGGTATTTTATTGATTTATCTCATAAAGGCAGAAACTATAAACGAATTTCCATATTAATTATACTGCGATTCTGGTGTCATAGTGAATTTTAATTTGATGCAAAGACGGTTTTGACTTCGTGATAAAAAGCTTGCCAGAATTTTCATTATGTTGTATAATCGTGTTGAAATTTTATCAACACCTTTTATCAAAACTTTCTATCATGCACTTCTATCATAAAGTAGGTAAGTGAAACTCTTTTATTTCAATTGACGGACTAATTCTTCTTTTTGTCTGATTTTTTTTTTTATTAGTTTCATTCCTGTGACAGGCAGTAAATTAATATTTAGACTCCACTGGAACGGAATCCTGTAGTGATGGCATGCAAGAATAATGATAAATTTTATCGTGGTTTAAAAGTTTGTGTAATTAAAAAATACTTTTGGTTAATGAAAAATGATTTTGAAATTTTATCTGTTACATATTAAAAACTGGAAAAATAAAAACCTATTTATTTCATGGAATTTTATAATGAGGGAGAGGGAGAGGAAAATATTTCTTGCTTGTTCCATTCCTCTTTTAGGACGTTCCTCCCCCTCCCTATTTCTCATTTACAATGTAAGATGTATTTTAAAGGATTTCTTCTTCCTTTGACTTATGAATCTTCTTGAGGGATGAATAGATCCCAAGGACACTCTGAAAAAACTGAGAAACATGTTATTAATAAATACTTGGCTTTTCATGTGCATGGCCTGTAGGCTGAAAATAATTTATGTCTTAAAGTAGAAGAATTATCCAGATGTATAATTTTTAAGTTGACATTAAGGATATAAATCAAGGGATTGTTTTGTACTTTTTTTCTTATGAAATATCGTGTTTTTTTCGTTTCTTTTAGAACATGACAAAGATTTTTATAATTTTAGTAATAATAATAATAATAATAATAATAATAGTAAATGCCCCTTATTATGTCAGCAACAAAACCGTTCATAACGACCTTAATATACCCTACATTCTAGAACTCATCCCTTCCAAGTTTATGAAATTCCACAGTAGCCTTTCCAACCACCCTAGTCCTGTAGCACAGTCTTTGCACTGCACCACTCATCCCTATAATCCTCCTCGGAGACTGAAACGGCAGTGGCCTCGTGACCTGCTATAATCGCGTGACAGTGGGACTCCTGGCAATGGCCAGTTTCTCCAATCATGTCCTATTGTATGAATGAGCGAGTGAATGATGACTGTAAATATGGTATGAATCAGATCATTTATCTGTATTATTATTGCCATATAAAAGGCAGATTGTAATTATTGCACAATAAAGATTGTCGATAATTATATAGTCATGATGTTTATTATTATTATAATAATATAAACACACTCCGAGAAAGTACGAGGACTCTTCCCTCATCGGCAGGCAAGGCATATATTCCGATAGAAGCGGCGCGAGGACAGATAGACGGCTGAATTCATCTTTTCCACCAATAGTATTCCATACATCAGCGCACCTTTCGATTTAGACTTATTTAAGTTCAGGGAAGACCCCAAAATCATCCCACTTCCTCAGGGTTAGGGGGACCTGCCCTCAAATCCCCAAGTAACAGCTCCCAAGAGCCAAGAACTCCGACCCAAGGTAGGGTGGGCTTCATTAGCCATTCATGTAGTAGCTATGGATCATTCGTCACAAAAATCAGCTCGATTTCATGTCTGTAGAATGTATCCCATCCTACATACTGACAATTACTTATTCGTTGGTTACTGAGCTTCTTTAATTTATATTGAACCGAAACAAACGATACGTTGACAAAACTTATCAAAGGCATATTCTACGTCTACGATTGCGAAGAATCCTAAATTGCTAAGTGGTTAAATCTATCAGAATTACAACCACAAACCGTAAAGCCTTTTTTAAAGTTTTAGACGCTTCAGTTACGAGATAAGTGATGAAAAAACTTATATATTAGATATTTTTTTATGAGGAGCGAGTGTGAGAAGTTTCTTTTAAAAGTGTATCGTGGGTGGAGGCATCGATCATAGTCTTTTCAGACTTTGCTTTTACACACCGGGGTGGCTTAGATCAAGTTGAAATATCTCCTAGATCAGTGTTTCTTTCTTATCCAAAACTCATCTTGTGAAATTCAATTAATTCAAACGTACTTCAGACATTTTACATTCTAGTAATGTGTTTTTGTTAAAAAAAGCTTTCAAGGTAAAATATTAAAATTGAATACCTTATTACTGGACCGTTACTTTTCTGCAATGGTTTCCTTGACAACTTCTGTAGTAGAATATGGTTTGGACCAGGTTTAACGTGAATAATCTTGCTCTTTAAGAAATTTATTCTGTCCATAAGAGTCCATAAGACAGATTTATAAGTTTTTGCCAACACTCTACATTTTTCAGTCCTTAAACGAAGAATTTGTGTGGCTAATATTCTGCCAGCATTGATTGGTCATTGACCACCTTGGTCATCAATTATTAAACACCGGAATTGACTACAGTATAAACTTGATGTGAGCGAGAATTAGTCTACTAGTGTCGATATGAAGCAAGCTCAGGTGACAGAGGTTCAGTGGATTGGAATGTTGACTTGACCGCTGATACACTTTGACAGCTAGCTTGAATAATGTAGCCAAAACCACATTCGCAGTGTACTGTATATACCAAGTAGCAAATTGAAATTTTCACACAAAACAAGTGACTTTAATCATTTTCTGTTATGAAAATCCAGATGAATAATATAAGGTTTGAATTTCAGAGCAATTGGATCATTTACGGCGTATAACCCAGAGCAGACCGATGAAAAACCATTATTTCTTATCTATCCGAAAGTACAACATCTTCCTTCTAGCAAAGCAATTCTCTACATGTTCACGAATCCAATTTCTCTCATTATCTACAACAAATTACAAACGGGTAAGAGGGGGGATATGCTCTCTCTTTCGGCCCTCTGCCCTAATTGTATTATAGATGTAACAATTCCCCTCCCTTTCTCACCATTGTAACGAAACACAGATTCTCAAGAATTTAGAACTTCGGCAACAGATTCATTTCAACATCGTTCAAATTCACTTGAAAGGTTTTCACACAAACAAATATAATCAAAAAGAAAAAATATTTTTCTAAATAAAGCTATTTAACTTTTCACCAATTCATGCATCCTTTGAGAAACCTAAAATATTCAAAAAAAAGTTGATTTCCTTTTAAATTACTGATTAAAGACATTTGAAATGCTTCTATTTTTGCCAACTTTTGACATATTGAAAAAGAAATTTTAAAAACCTCATATATTGTAAGGTTAATATTTGACTTTTCTTCTTTACCAAAGAATATTGCTTGATTATGTTAGTGAATTAAGTTGTCAATCCAAATGAAACGGAAAAATCGGTGATTAAATGTCTTCAAGTAATTTATATCTCTCTCCTCTTTTTGTTCTGATAAAAGCCTTGGTTAATATTAAACGAAGTTAGGTTATCTGCAGAATGGATCTGACTTATGTTATATATTTTTTAACTATCGTCAAATAGCAATAAAAAATTGAATTAATTTAAATAACTCAAGCGAACATGAACTTCTGATCCCTGCCTGTACGTTTAGCTCATTTTAGCAAATTTATTGCAACCGACGCTTTTGTCAATAAACTGCATGACTGTCTTCATTTGCGTTGTTTATTAACAGTATCAGGTACAACAAACCTCATATTTTTTTTATTAATCTGGCTCATTCATACAGTATTTTGTAAATACTTAATTTATTTTTAATTAGGATGTTTGTGACATCCCAGAGACCTCCCAAATCCACATGGTTGTCACCTCCCTCACAAGCAAAACAGGAAACGGAATTTTCGGAAGTAAACTTTATCAGCTACAACAAACTTCATATTTTTCGCATTAATCGTGACCTAAATTGGTAGAATGATATTTCTAATATATAAACATGTAAACGAAATAAAGGACGTATAATGTAAAGAAATAACGACGAGAGATGCTTGAGAGAAGACTTTTTGACCAAAAACACTTCATTTTATTGAATCATCTCTGTCATTGAAAATAAAATTTTTAACAAAAATTTAAATAGCTAAAACACTGACATAATACGCGATTTCAATTATCTTTCTGAAATATCTTTAAACTTTTTAAACGAATCTTCAGTTGGGACTTTAATTTTATATACTGAATATTTGAGCTTACTTACTATTATTCTGTATTAACCAAAAACTTAATAGTTTAGAGCTGTTGTGGAATATACGTTTAAAAAATGCAGACTGAATCATGAATTTTTTCAAGCCTTATATTAGACCCTTCAGACAGGTGAGAAAAGTTAGAAAAGCTTTTGATTTTTTTTTTGGTATTAAATCTGCAAGGTTCATTTACATATTCAATTTCAATTCTGTATGCTTAATTTAATATAGTTATAGCCACTTTAATATAATTTAAGAAGCGATATCTGTGATAAATAAATAATTTAAACTTCTAAAGTGGGAAATTACTTTGTTTCTTGGGATAACATACGATGCATAATGCTGAAAAGATTTTTTTTGAGAACGAGCATACTAATAACGCTAAAAAACAGAGAAATGTAACTAAGTTGAATCTAGTATACATTTATTTTAATCAGCTTAAATGATATACACTCTTGCTTGTAGGCGTATAACGAATCGGTGTTATATTTTCTCCTTTTTTTTCTAACAAAACGCTTCTTATGATTAAAAAAAAATGCTGGAATACTTCTAGAGCCTAATTTAATTATTACCTGCTACTTTAAGCATATTAATTTGTTTCTTACCTTGAAAAACAAATTCAAATAATATTCTTTAACGCATTGGTATGGAACGTTATTATTTACATAAATTTGTATCTGTTAACTATGGTTTTTAACATGGAGGATATGCAGTGTTTACACAAATGTTATGATAAATTGTTTAAATTTTGTTTTTTTCTTGTTTAATATTTTTTTATACTTTCTTTGTATCAATAATTTCAATAATAAAAAAAAACTATAATTGATCAGAACAAGAAATGCAAAAAAATATATATATATAATGTATAATTACCAAATCTACATTTGATGATGACCACTTTTCCCCAGCTTTAATCATTATCAATTTTATAAGTTCAAGGGACGGTTGTAAAACAGTACAGTTGTTTATTTGAATCTATAATATTTCTATGTTCTGTTATTTCTCCTCTAAGATAACACTTTGATATTAATAAATTCCGTCCTTGCTCAACGGCCCGAATAAACTCTAAATGATTTCTCAATCTTCCTGAATCGGTACACTGCTGGTTTCATTTGCCATTCATAAAGCTGTGAGATAGAAAGAGATGAAACAACCCTACTTACAATCTAATTTACGATGTAACGTGTTACTAAAGTGTTGTCACATGTTCTGATATCCTTTCCATGTTATTGTACCAGCTAAAACATAACGATATATAAATTTATATACACATAAATTTTTAAATAGTAGGACAAATATAATAAAAACCTGCACACAAAAAAGGAAAAATAATCAAGAACCTTATTTGCAAATTAAATAAATAAAAAGTATGTTTACAAATTAAATTATGATAATCTTGGAGATAATCGCAATAAAAAGTTATACTTACACGTAGGAAGTTATTTTGTTTTTGGGATAATGCACAAAAAAAAGTGGGGCACTTAATAAAATTCAAATATTTGCTTCTTATTAGAATTATTTCGGCTTTCAATTCTTTTTTAATTAGTATTAAACATTTTCAATAGTGAGGGTGTATAAATATGAAGCTATTAAAAGCCCAGTCAATATTCAAAACATTATAACAAATTATGCAGAAATTTCTATTTTGATTTCTTGTGCAATTGATTTCTATATACGAGTATAGCTAAATTTTTTTTTTTAATTTTATTTAAAAAATAGTTTTAAAGGTTGAACGAGTAGCTCGAGTTGTTACATCAATGAAAGATGGTCGAAACCAAAGATATGCATTGGGTTTACCTGAAACTACTGTTTGGAAAGCAATTCATTAAGAGCAAGTGCAATGGTATACCCAGAGCAAGAGCCAAGGAATGACCGGCTTATTATACTACACACGCTTCGGAATCGGGTTTCAACTGCTACTGAGACTGCTCAACTTCTTTTTAAAACTCGGAAAGTAGCATTATGTGCAAAAATACATGTTCAAAAAATGTAGATGAACACTTGCAGAAGTGAATTTGTATCATCAAAGACCAGCATCAGGCCCATTGTTGACTTCGACGGTGATCACAGAGCTCTACGGAGTTGACTGTTCAACAATGGCCCTGATGCTTGGTCTTCGAGAGTTTGATGTCACTTAAGCCTGTCTTATTTTAACGGTTTCTGCCCATATTGCTACTCCCCGAGTTGAACCTTTTGGTAAATTTTTAAATATCATTTACACAAGAAATCAAAATATAAATTTATGTATAATACATTTTTTGAACATGTCCCGTGTGTTTCCTTCAAACTTATAGCCCTTTATCACTGAAAACGTATAAAATTAAAGTTAAAAAGCATTGAAAGCCGAAATAATTCTATTAGGAAGCAAATATTTCAATTCTGTGGCACTTTTTTTGTGGAGCATTGCATATTTACGCTGCTTTTTACTTGAACATGCACTCTTAGGTTTTGATTCCTTTATGTTTACTATTTTGCAATTGGAGCTGAATACTGGTGAAGCATAGGTTATGTGTGATCGGATGACTGCTTTGTAAAGCATAAGTTTGTTTTGGGGATTTAACTGGGAAAATTTTATTTCCTGATGATACGTTCTGTGACGGTTAAAGAACTATCTAGGGTGCTGTGAAATAGTTTAAAAATGAAGTATCTTCGGGTTCATAAATTATTCACATGAAATTAGGATATAATCAGACAGAAAAAACAATTTAAACTATGAACGGGGATACTACAATTTTTTACGAGTAAATTCCTACTATGCAGAACGCCGTCCTTCTAAAACCGGTAACTAAAGAATATTCCAGTAGCTTAGAAGACATGAATAATTTATTGTTTTATGGTGATATTTAGTCTTAAAAGAGACCTTTCTAGGTCAACCTTAGCTCTTACTTGTAACAACCAATCAACCGCACTTCTTTGAAATATATAACAAACAAGAAAAAAAACTGTATTAACAACGTGTTCACAGCCTTTATTTTTCATCGGGTTTTCTTTTGAAGTAATAGAAACACCGACTTATGAACACTTCAAGCTCATTAATATTCAGGAACGCATTTCCTTTTTCTGTTATTTAACAAAGAAATAAAGATTTTACAGAATGTTTGCATGTTAATTGCTTTTTTCACCATTCAATTTGCTCTAAAGTTCTACAAGTTCAGTTGTAACCTCAACAATTTAATAAAATCTAAAGTCAAACACAACTATGACTTAAATAAATAATCTCAATGTTAGCCCGTGGAAAAATTTTATCCAGTGATGTGAATTATTTTCGAGTAAGCATAATAATAATTACACTTCTACCCAGGCTCATATTGTTTATATATCTCACATTAAAAAAAAGAAAAATCAAACCTTTTAAAAATAACGAAGCTTTGTTAATTACTCAAATCGAGTAGGGTATCAAATTAAGAATCTCGATGATCAGATCAATAATTTAATATAAATGTTTTAGTTTAATTAGATTGAGTCATTAAATCGTTTTTTGTAGTTCACATTCAAACGAACTTACTAAATCCATGATACTTTACACTTGGCTAAATTTTTTTTTTTTTTACAAACTTTTTTTTTTGGTTTCGTTGATCTTTGTCAAAATCAAAAAAACACACATGTTTTCCAACTATTTGTCTATAAGTTTCTATTCTGGTCTTTGTGAGTGCCCACTTCAATAGCCACCTAAAATTTTACCTGAAGATATCATTTGATGAAAGAAAGACATGGGCATGAAAGCCGTCTCCACAATACACAAGGGTTTGTTATTTAAATGGTTCGTAGAACAAAGAAAATAATTTTTATAATATCCAGTTGAGGATGATATTAAAGACATTGTAATCAATATGTAACGCAAGTCATCACAACTTTCGCAATGTCTGTATTTGCGCTGATTTCATTTAAAATTATGGTATTTTGCTTGAAAGATTTACTTGATGCTCAAAATATCCTACATAATGAAGTGTCAATAATTAATCAATTACTTATTGTTGTGGCCACCTCTTAATCACAAATAATTTTAAGTTCCCCTCTTCTCGTATCAGACTTTGTATCTATATCATCAAATGAATGTCAGAAAATATGTATCTATTTTTCATTATGTTAATAAGATTATGACGTCAGTGAGAGTGGGAGGTGGGACTGAAGTAGTGGGGGAGCACCCGTAGATGGGGTATTAAGCTTCGGCCTCAGACCAAATTACCAAATTAACATAAACTTCAAATAGAAAATTGTTATTGTAATTCTACCCTCCTTCGGATGTATACGGAGATATGCAGTAAGAGGAGAAAACTGTAAATTGATAATTTGTAAATTGTAAAACTTTAATCAATAAAGGGGTTTTGAAATAAAAAAAAATAAAAAATCGGACCATCACTTGAAATACTACTCTCTCCTCTCTCTCTGCACTGGCGCTTGCTGCTCTACTCAAAACCATGAACTTCTCATTCAACTGCCTGAATGACCGGCGTCGTCAGACCCAGCACCTTCCTAGTGGGAATCTCTGCCTACGTCTCGCTAAAACTAGCACCTCCTTGGGAGAGACCTCTCCCTCGCAGACGACGGTTGCCGTGGCCCGGCAAATTTTACCAGCAGTGTCTCCCATGGCAATCCAGTCTGCCTCTCTCCGCTTCACACTCGCCTTTGGGATCCGGACGGCTTTCGTCTACCCTTAGATACCGAGTGTGAAGTCGTGGTCATTCCAAGACCACATAAACTACCTATAAACCTACCCTGTACCTCTTCTCCTGAACATAGTACTTTGTCGGGGCACAAACACCTTCTAAAGATCTTATGGAGTCAGATCAAAGCGAATTAAAGCTGCCCGCCGACTAGGTCGGCAGCATGGATGAAAGACTATAGGTCCGCCGGCTCTGTGCTCTTTCTGGGCACTCACCGGACGGCGGCTAAGAGGTTGCAGTGACCCTAGCCCGCGGCGGGCGTCTCCTCCCCACTTTGGGGATACTCAGGTATAAACCCGAGCCCGACACTTATATTTAAAGGTAGAATATAATTGTTATATCATAATAAAATGTTGGGCATGAAATTAAAGATTTTGACGTCCTGATTAATAATGTGTATGTGTTGAGGTTTATGTTACATTTTCTTACAAACTACCAATAAAATCGTTTTTTCAAGTGTAATGAAACCCTCAATTGTGTGGTAGAATTTTCAATACTTGATTTACAGTTCTAAATAGAAAAATACTACTTAGTTCTGCATAGTCTTTAGACATTTTTATCAATATATCGCGAAAAAAACTAATTTTTATAAATGTACCATTAAAACGATGAAAAGGTATTTTAAAACGTAGAACTTCGCCCCCCCCCCCTCTCTCCTACCAGTTGCTAAACAACAGGAGAAATACGTGAACTATTTTCAAAAAGTTTAACAACTCTCGTTGAAAATACTGGCCGTCGTTGGCAAAATTTACACATTCTTCAGCAACTGTCTTATTATAAAGTTGGAAATTGCTCTTCCCAAAAGAGGGGACCTCCTGGAAGGAACAAACTTCTTCGGTCTCCATTTTAACTTAGGCCCCGAATGTTTTATTTTATTTTTTTTCACAAATTCGAATGCAATATCCATTTTAAACTGCCTTGGTTTTTATATTAATAGTTACAATAATATTCTATCACATAAATAGGAACGATAAAATTTGAAAAAATAAATCTTCATGGTGAAGCAACACGATCTCTCGCAGGATCAATAAGCCAATAATCAATGTAAATAAGTTCTTCCACCGCTGAAAATTAAAGATAAATTAGAAGTAATTCTATTCATTTAACGTAGGTCCTAATTAATTAATGAAATAGTGAACTTAAATGTTTCCAGACCGTTAAGTACTTAGGGGCAATTTCTAATAAGTGCTATAGCTTTACACAAATAACATAAATGCTAATAAATCAAATGGCAATGTTGCTATCTCATTGCTGTTTACAATTTTCTGGATAACAACTAAACTTCCGATAAAATATAAAGCAGTAATTTATAAAACTATTGTAACTCTTATTAACCTATGCATCGCCATCCTGGAGTATGACCTGTACTAGTTGACTTAATGAATTGTATAGAGTACAGAATAAATTCCTTGTAGTAATAACAAATTCACATAGGGGGGGGGGGGGCTTAGAGGTTTTATGAAAATGTTAAGAGTAGTGTTTAGGTCAGTATGATGTTAAATATTATAACATTGAAAAAGGCAAATTCAGGAATTTATAATGAGGCCGTACTGTATGGGAATCTTTTAGAAATCTGAAATAAAATAAAATTCTGCTAAGTGAATGCAATCTGAAAATTTAAGTTTGAAAAATATAGTTTTATTATGCTTACAGCTCCTGGAAGAACTCAAACATTCAAAAAAATAAAACATAAAGGGCGTAATCTGTAAATATACATTTATAAAACTGTTCAAATATTAGTGCTATTAAAGGTTATTAATAAAGGTAAATGTGCTTATTGCTGGAATCAGGATGGAAATATATTCTTTGGCACTGATCAAATATTATTTATCTAGTATAACCAAAAAATGTTTCCTTGAAATAGTCATTATTTGCCCTTCTGTCAAATATTTTGTTTTTAATATAGGGTTCACATCAATAAGGTGGGAACCATTGGTGTAAAACTGTTACCTTCTGAATGTTCCTATGACTCCACGTTCTCGATTTCCTGTCGTCGATTAGATTCAGCGAACTATTCGATTAGCAGTCAAGCGTGAATTCATTGAATCTGGAAATTAACGATTCTTGATCATCATTCGTCTTTCATTCATCATTCATTAGATCATTCATCATATTTCATTAGACCGGTTGTTTTTGTTAACACTTAGTAAGGTTCTCATTAGAACGTATTTCAAATCATCTATAGTCAAATTCTTTTTCGTGGAATATATATTCCAAAAAAATAATATGAATCTTGAAAATATTCAATCTTTTTCCGATAGTTAACATTCGTCTTTAATTTGATTTTATATTAAACACTAATTTTAACATGATTAATCAACAAAATGCCTCATTTTTGGATGTGATCTATGCGTTTATTTCATTTTGGACCATGAATTTTTCTTCTTTCCCTTTTTATCATCAAAGAATAAAAAACATATACATAAAAATTTGTATGCTTTAAAAAGTTACAAAATGATAAATTTTCATTCATTATTCCTTGCAGGCAGAGGAGCACAAAAGCACTTCAATTAAAAAAAATAATGCGTATTAATACCGCATTTGCCATAGACGAACCTATTGCTCAGCATTTTCGCGAGATTTTATTAAGTATATTTGTAATTTCCTTTTGTGGTAGGTCACCTGGAATGTTTTTTATTACGCTATGTGACCAATACAATGCGGTATATCGCACGTATTTTAAATGTGTTGTCTTTGTTTTAAGTAGTGGGTAACAAACAAAAAACTAGATAAAAACAAAATGATATCACAATAGGATGTTTATGCTATCGTTAAAAAACAATTCAGTTAATATGATTAAAACATGAAAATAGTCACATTATAGTTTACATCAAAACTTAAATAATTTCATGAGCACTTTGTTAACTAGGGTTACAACATAACGTTTTCACAAAATTGTTCAAAGAATTTAATAGGCTGTTTGAAGGTTTATAAAATGTTTACATGTGTTTATTTACTTTTTTTTTAATATAAATATAAATATATATATATAAACTTTATTATGATAAAATTACAATCTACCTTATTGGGCAAAAAGTAATTGTGATAAATGTTCTCATTCATACCATATTTTCAATTTTCATTCACTTGCTCATTCCTACAGTATTTACAAACACCTCCCAAATCCACATGGTATTTAATATTTAAATTAAGATTTGTTGTAAACATGTAATGATCACATCATAAAATATACTGTGTCTAGAAGTGCATTATTCCTGGTAAAAATGATGTATTAAATTGTTTAATGAATCAATACTAACAAAAGGCACTTTAACGGAATCAAATATTTATGGGAATAGCTCATCAAAGTAATCCATTGATGCTACTTCAGTTACTAATAAACCCAATTTGGGGTAATACAGGTAAATTCAATTCAGATTCAATTTAAACTTAATTCAATCAAATCATCTACTGATTTTATATAAGAATCAAATTCTGTCTCATGGAAATTGATTGAAAATGGAGTATTCAATCACTTTTATGATAGCTAACATTCTATTTAAACCGGATTGATACCAAGCATTAATTAAATCTACAGTAAAAGGCCTCTTTTTGGCCTAGATTTATGGGTTTATTTATTTTTATCATTTATTAATAATTAATGGCATTTACTTAATTAGCCTAATTTGAGGTTGGGGCCAAGCTTAAGTTTTACTTCATTATTTATTATAGAATAATGTAATAGAAAAACAAATACTGATTTAACTACACCTCTGATATTATTTATTGAACTTCTTGTAGTATACCATTGTTTCAACTGTGCATTAGTCCAATAATTGACACTATTATAAACAAATTTACTGCAATAATTTACGTTGTCTTTATTCCTTATTTTATTTTAGTAATAATTGGTAATACAATTGCAATGTTAGTATATAAAATTCATTTCCGGCCCCCTTTAGATGATGGCAGTGGACTACTTGAATATATACTTAAACTTAGAGATTTTTACTATTTGTAATAACATTAAAGGGATTGGTGATCTTTGATTGTTTTCATGTTAGTATGTAAAGTTATGTTTTTCATAAAAGCCTCAAAGATGAAAAAATGTGCACCTTCAAATTTATTCAGTTGCCCAGCATGCATTCCTGTATCTATTGCCTGTTCTCCATCAAACAAAAATTTATATTTTGTATTCAATTTGTTACATTGACTATCATCTTATCAGTGAACTAAAAACTCCTAGTTTACGCTTCTAACGTTTTCAACAAGTTTTCTAGTGGTGATAATATCTGTAGATTAATCGTTTTCGGCTGGAGTATAGTATTTTTTAATAAATAAAGGAGGATATTTTTAAACAATAGTCAAATTGAATGAAGATTTCACCGGGAAAAGGTGTCATATATCAAACGTCAAGTGAGTATGTCAACCAGAATCCATTTTTCCCCCTATTCATTTTGTGTCAGTTTTCAAGAATGTCTAACGTTCGAGCTGTTACTTGTAGCGTGCCCTATATACGTAGATTTCAATAGAAAGTTTTGTTTATTTTTTAAAAAATACCCCCCCCCCCTTCCTCACTCAACCGAAATTCAATGAGTAACAAAGAATATTGTGTTCGTTCGTCGTTAGTTAAATAATTGAAGACCAAAGGGGCCTTTTTAAAAAGTACTTTATTAACTAGACAAAAGAATACAACTTATATGACAAAGTGATTAAGTAATACGTCAGGGGTACAGTAACGAGATGAATGAGAGCTGGTGAGAGGAAAGGAAGGATTATATAATGAACAGATTAGATTAAGGAGTGCTGACTTAGGCGATGGTGCAGGTGTCAGCTGGGTGTTGACTGTCGGTGTGCGTGTGTCAGCTGCTTCCATAACTCCTTCCGACTTTAGGTTTCTTGTTCCATCAAGAAATTAAGTTGATGGCTGCAGGTGCATGAGGGCTGTTATTTGGGTGATAAACCCTTGTTGCCAAAATGTTGATAGGCTCTTGTTGTCCGGGATGGTATACAACTGGGATGGTTGGTGTAGGGTTTCGTAAGGAATTGGTAGTTTTACATTTTTTAAGGTAGTAGAGGATTACAATTATAATAGCTGCCCCTATAATTAAATAAAAATAAAAATAAGTATTGGATTGATTAAATATAAGTGGTTCTAAAACTATGTCTGTTATATTTAGGTTTTCTATTTCGCTTATATTTGCGATTACATCTATATCTATTTTATTATACAATTTGTTTATGGTGGAGTCTATTATATGTCTTGAAATTTTGGGGAGTTCTTTGTAACAATCATTTTGATCTAGGGTAAGTAAGCTAACGGGTGGTAGGTATACAGTATCATTAGTAAGACAATTGTCTAATTTGGAGAGGTTAGTAGTTATAAAACTATTTATATTATCTATATATCTAATGTTAGTATTGGTTAATTTATATTTGCATGCATTCATCGTTCCAGATGAAATAATATTATTTATACAAGTATTATTTAAAATAAAAAGGTTTTTACAGTAATATTCATTGTTTAAAAATGTACAATTCGTTGTATATAACATATTAAATTTTTTTATTATAATAGTTTCGTCTATATCTAAAGTTACATATTGGTTGTTAATTTTTACAGGCGAAGGTATGAGTAAATAAGTCTTTATATTTGGGGTTGCCTTAGGAAGGTCTACAAAGATATGAAGTGTTTCATTATGAGTAGTGCAGTAAATTTTACTCATTATCCACAGGATTTCAGGATTCCTAGAAGCTAGATTTACATTTTGGTTTATGTCGTGTAGTATTTGGGACATTAATGATGAGTGTGTGATGCCAATTTTGCATAGTTCCAGTGTTAATGTAAGTTCATCTATTTTGTTGTGTAGGTGTGTCAGAATTATGTACATGTCAAAGAATGTCATTTCTTTGTTTATCTTCATTATGTTGTCTTGTTTTGTTTTAAAATTATTATTAATTAATTGTATGTCCTTTTGAAAGTTTTTAATTACGTGTTTATTAAGTTTTATGTCTTGTTCTATGTTGTGTTCTATATTATAGTTGTTCCGTCCTAACTCATTTATTACTTCGTCATAATGTGATTTGTCATCAGCTGTCATGGTGCCAGTAAGCCAGCTGAGAGCTGTTCCAAGTCCGTTTATTAGTCCTCTCTTAGTTCGTTTGTTGTGTGATTTTAATAGGTTTAATTTGTTTTGTGTTTGTATGATAAGGTTTTTGATTATAGGGTATGTCGGTAGGTCCCTATAAGATGGTACATTGTTCTGTATATTGTTTAGTTCCTTGTCAAGTAAGCTAATGTCATAAAAATGGTATGTCCTGTAGTAATTTTCTATTACCTTTGCGTTCTTTATAGTGTAATGTAGGACTCCGGGGTTATCTCTTATATCAGTCACTGTCATAGTATATGTTAATGTCCATAGAAGTGTCTGGATTAGTACTGTCCGAGTAGGATTCATTTTCTCCTTCTGAAACAGTAATGTTTGGTCTCGGTCTCAAGTGTTGTTTACGTGGTCTTTTGATCCTATTTATATGTGTTTTGTTTATTTCTTTTCTGTCTTTGTACAACAGTACGGGTCTGTAGGGATTATTGTATTTGCGGTGATGGGTTGTTTTTATATATATCTGTTCGTCATTTATGTCAGGTGGGTCTTCGCGATTTGTATTTAATAACTCTGTTCTATTTTCTTTTTCTGTCACGATTTTATTCCGTATTAGTTCATGTATTATGTTCTTTTCGTCATGGTATTTTTGTACGTATTGTTCTTTTATTTCTATTTGTTTGTTAGGTCTTCTTGTTATTCCGAATGTTATTTCGTCCGGTGTCATGTTTAGTTTAGAGTTTAAGGTATTGTTGTATGCTATTGTTGCTAGCATTAGTCTGTTATTTAATGATGTGTTTGTTAGTTCTTTTTCGTTAAGTGTTCGTAATATTTCGATGAGTGTACTATGTGCTCTGTTTAGTGTTCCTAATGAATTAGGATTTCCTGGGGTCACGTAAATTGGTTCGATTTCGTTAGTTTGTAAGAAGTTGAGTACTAAATTATTTTTGTATTCTTTGCCGTTGTCCATTTTTATCGATACGGGTGTTGGATATAGTGTTAAGTAAAGTTTAATGGCTTCGCATATGTTAATTCCAGTTACGGCTGGTATCATGTGTGTAAATAGTCTTTTCGAGAATGTGTCAATTATAGTTACGATATATTTTCTGTCAAAATGTAATGTGTCTATCATTAATTCTTCGAACGGTCTATTTGGTGTTGGTGTTATCATGTACTTTGTTTTTATAGGATTGCGTTCGTATTTAGTTTTCTTACATGTCTTACAATTGTTAATAAAGTCATTAATTGTTTCTTTCATTAACGGGAAGTAGTATAATTTTCTAAGTTTGTCGTATGTTTCGATTGTGCCTCTGTGGGATGTTTTTCCTATGTGGTAGTCATTAATTATTTCAATTTGTCCTTCTTTGTCTAAGATATCGGTTACATAGTTTTTGTATCTTTTTAGTTTAACTGTTGGGTATGATTCTTGTATTAGTCTAGAAATGTCTTTAAATGTTTTATCGTACCATGGTTGGAGTAATGGGATATCTGGTTCACAGTAAATTCCATAAGTAATTTTGGGTCTAATAAATTGTTCGATTAGTGATTCTAAGTCGTCTAAGTTGTCAAATTTAATTTCATGTCTGTTTTTGTTAAATGGTTTAGTAAAGTTTGTTTCTTTTATTCCCTTTTTTATTATTATCTGATGTTTCTCTATATTAATATTCTTGTCATTGTCTACTATCCAAATTTGTTCGTTGGATGATCGTTGGGAGTGAACAGTTGCTCCACATGTACTAATTGCGTCATTTATTTGTTCTGTTTGAGTCATGTTTTCTAATTCTTCTATAAGTGTGTCATAGTCTGGGTTTTCGTCTAACGGGAGTATTGCTAGTTCGTTTAGAAATTCGTCAAAATCTCCGTCTATATGGTTAGTATTTGTGTTTTGTTCTAAGTTCTCGTTTTGTCGTGATAGTAAGTCCGCTACGTAATTTGTTTTTCCATTAATGTGGTTTATGTCAAATTCAAAGTCCTGTAATTTCCAGATCCATTTCATGATTCTGGTGTTTCCGTTTTTCATTGTATAGATCCATTTTAATGGTTTGTGGTCAGTTAGTAATTGGAATTTAGTACCGTACAAGTATGGTTTGAAATGGTGTGTAGACCAAACAATTGCTAGAAGTTCTTTTTCAATTGTTGAATAGTTTATCTCGGGAGGCTGTAATACTCGTGAGGCGAATGCTACTGGGTGTTCTATTCCGTCGTTATCTTTTTGCGATAGCACTGAGCCGATGGCTTTATCACTTGCGTCTGTCGTTAAGTAAAATGTCTTATTCCAGTCCGGGTATGCTAATATTGGTGAATTTGTCATGAGGGTTTTTAGTACGTCACAAGCCTTTTTTATTTCTTCTGTCTCGTATGTTTTAGTCTGTAGTGATTTCGAAATTGGTTTCGTTATTTTCGCATAGTCTTTTATGAATTTTCGGTAGTATCCGGTCATTCCGAGAAATTGTCTAGTCGTTTTTTCGTTGTTTGGGTATGGTAATTTTGTGATTGCTTCTATTTTCTTGTGGTTAGTTTTTAGTCCGTCGGGAGTGACAATATATCCTAAGAAGGGGATTTCAGTTTTAAAAAATTCAGTCTTGTCTAATTGGATAGAAAGTGCATGTTCTTTTAACTTTTGGAATACGTTTTCGAGATGTTCTAGGTGTTCTTGTATTGTGTTCGAGTAAATGATTATGTCGTCAATGTATATCATAGCGTTAGGGACGTTCGCTATCATCATATTCATGGCTCGTTGGAATGTGGGTGGTGCGTTACAAAGTCCGTAGGGCATTCGTAAGAATTCAAAGTGTCCGTCTTCTGTACTAAATGCGGTTTTTGGTATTGAATCTGGATCCATTTCGATTTGATGGAATCCTGATGCAAGGTCTATTGTTGAGAATATTTTTGCTTTTTGTAGTCTGTTTAGTAAGTCTTCAATGTTGGGTAGTGGGTATTTGTCATTAGTCGTCATTTCGTTCAGTTTTCGGTAGTCTATTACCATTCGAACTTTTTTTATGCCTGAGGCATCCATTTTTTTTGGTACTATCCATACTGGTGAGTTGTATGGGGAGTTACTCTTTCTAATAATGTTATTTTTTAATAAATTCGCGACTTCTTCATTTATTTGATTTTTGAATTGCACGGGGTACCGATAGTTCCTAGTGTAGCAAGGGTTTTCGTTTTTTGTGTTTATTTTGTGTTTAATTAAATTTGTCGCGCGTAATTTTTCTTCATTTGTTTTTATTATTTCACCATATTTACCAATCAGTACCACAAGTTCGTCCGAAAGCTTGTTATCAATGTGGTCTGTCCTAATTAGTTGTTTTATTGTCTGTAAGTCATTTATATAGTAAATTTCATTTTCCAGGTTATGTTTGGTTCCGTTTATTATTATTTCGTCATTGTGACATTTTATTTCAGTTTTCAGTTCTTTCATCGTTTCGTATCCTAAAAGAATATCGAAACGATTGCTAAAGGGGTAAATTAGCATTTTTACCTTTGCTTGAATTCCTAACAGGGGATAGAGATCGATTATGGCGCTTTGAGTGCCTTCGGCTCTGCCTGTAGGAGTTTTCATTACAAAGTCTTCCGAATTAATTTTTGTTCCCTCGGGTAAGGAACGGGGATTGATATAATTTTTAGAAGCTCCAGTGTCAATCAGCCATGTCTTGCCTTTTTTGTCTTTTATTTTTGGGAGACTGTCCGTGTAATTTAATTGGTATTCGGGTCTGGAGGTTCGTTGTTGTTGGGACCTACGTCTAAAAAATCCTCATAACGAGATTCTAATTGTTGTATTCTGTCTTGTAATTCATTTATTTGTTGGTCTTTGTCATTTTCCGTGTAGTGTACGCGATTGCTGGCTGTGCGCATTGATACGGTCTGATTTTCTCTTTGTTCCGGTCTGGGGTTTGGTTTGTTAAAGTATTGTCTTTGTTCATAGGGTTTCCATGATTGATTATGTCTTTCGTTTTCGTCTCGGGGGTAGTTATTGTTAAAACGTGGTTGTTCTTGATTGTACTGTCTTGGTTGTTGGGATTGTTGTCTATTATTGTCATTAAATTGTTGTCTATTATTGTCATAAAATTCACGTTTTTTCTCGTGATAATGTGGGTCGTAATTCCTCCCTTTATAATTGCTAGTGGAGGGTGGTTGGTTTTGACTGCGTCTTTGTGTGGATTCGTTGTGTGTTAGTTTGTTACCGTATGCTCTTTCGACTACTCGTACTGCTGTGGTTTTTAATGCCTTTTTCAAATCCCTCAAATTTTTAATTCGTAGGTGTTGGAGGAAATTGTCAACTGAAGTTTCAAGTTGTCTTTGGCAATGGTCAACTATTTGTTCATCAAATACGTTTATTTCTGTGTGTTTTTGTAAGTCTGTTTTTGTGTCGTCCGTATATAATCTACCTTCAAGGTCGTCTCGTAATAATATCAGTCTTTCTACATAGCTATTGGGATGTTCGTTTCTTAAGGGTTTAGTTTGATATATTTCTGCTATGGATTGGGGTATTGTTTTGTCGTCACGAAAGTTAAGTTTGAGTTCTTGGATCAGTTCTAGTAAAGAGTTATAGTTCCGTCTTCCGCAATATTCGGCATGTCCTACTAATTTGTTTGTTGCATGTCCTATCAATTGTTTCGCGTTATATTCGTGATGTGGATTGTCAGTTGTGCAGACGTTATTCGCTACAAAATTTATTTTATTAATAAATCTTACTAGATGGCTGGGATTTCCGTCAAATTCTGGGATCAGTTTAAGGTCTGTAGTAGAAATTTTGTAATCGTTAGAAGTCATGTTTACGGTTTCTTCTAAGTTACGGTTTATATTAAGTCTGTCAGTAATGGGCATGTAAATGTGTACAAAAAATATATTTACCAATACAAGTGATGTCTTCTTCTAGTTAATGTTGCCTTCTATCGGCTTCCTCTGGTCGCTAGATAACAGATTTTGTGGTTCTTGGAGCCTCGGTGAATGTATATTAAAATATACCAGTGCTCGATCAGTCCTGAAGTCCTGTTCAATATAGCATCGGCCTTCTCATGGAAAGAATCGAAAAGTTCTCAGGTCTAGCCAAGCCAAACGCGGGATCGCTGAATGGGGAGATTCTTCTGAAGTTATATTAACACTGCCAAGGTCCCTGTTCGGGCGCCAGTTAAATAATTGAAGACCAAAGGGGCCTTTTTAAAAAGTACTTTATTAACTAGACAAAAGAATACAACTTATATGACAAAGTGATTAAGTAATACGTCAGGGGTACAGTAACGAGATGAATGAGAGCTGGTGAGAGGAAAGGAAGGATTATATAATGAACAGATTAGATTAAGGAGTGCTGACTTAGGCGATGGTGCAGGTGTCAGCTGGGTGTTGACTGTCGGTGTGCGTGTGTCAGCTGCTTCCATAACTGTTGGCGATATTTCAATAAGTATTACAACGAACATCAAAAAATGATATTTTAAAAGACAAACAATACAAAATATTTGAAATAACTAAAACAGGGACAATTTTTTGTTAGAAGCGACTACAGCTACAGAAATTACAACTAGGTTCAGTGGCAGGATAATTCTCGAATTAACACAAACATTGTGCTAGCGCTTCTTCTTTGTTCAAAGGTAAGGGCTGGAGATTAGGGAAATATATATGGTAATTCACTTTACTACCAAGTCACTGAGATATTCAAAGTACTCAGTAATTGTTTAAAATATATTGTGAAAATGTTATAATAATTGTTGAAACGAACTATTATGGCAGAGAAAAGATTATAAATATGATCGCTTTATCGAAAGGCCAACGATATCACTGAAGTGTAACAACTTTCAACAAACTTCTGAAAGTTCATTGTCTACTTCACAAGTCTTTGTTCAAACGCTCTTTACTCTCAACTTACTTTGACAAAATAGATTCAGTTTCAGTTATCAAGTAACGATAATGGTTGGAGGTTTTTTTGTTGGCTTCACTACTGTTAAGTTGTCCCTTTGCTGTAGGTTGAAGAGGGTATGCTTTTAGTCGTTTTTTTTTTTTTTTTTTTTTTGCTTCAAGTCGCACTTTTTGCTTTATATTCCATGTTTCTGGTACACTGTAGGTCACTAAATGGTTTGGTTACCATTTTTGTAGTTGCGTATATTTCTTGAAATAGAAATATTTGTTCTTAATGAAGGAAGTTAAGTATGTTGAATAAATAGCTATTTTTTAAAAAGAAAATATATTAATATTACCTTCATTGCCAGGGAGAATTTTGATGATGATCTCGGGTGTGGGTGGGCGTAGACTTCTCTCGTTGATGAATGAAAAGACATTCACAGAGAATATGTTATTGATGGGTAAGCCTGGTGAGTCCTACTCTGAAGCTACCGTGCCTACGTAAAATCTCCATTTAATGTAGTCTAACTATGGTGACCAATATTTTAATATTTATAAATTTATTTGCCTTAGGATTCCTGCCAATCGTCCCAATTAATATTTTTAATTGTTACATGAGCATCTCCTAGCTGAAAAAAATGATATGGTAGTCCCTCACAAATGCCGATTTTTTAATGTTTATTTCTAATTTTCATTGTTTTATTTTAATTAGAAACTAGTTAGCATATTTTATGTGCTATAAAATATACCTTTAAATTGGAGATCGATTGAATCATTTGTAGTTTTACTATCTCCTAACATCAGTAGGTCGGTCAGACTTGCCTCTCAGTTGTGACCCGAACCGAATGAAATGAGAGGCGCTACCTCCGGAGTAGGAAACAATAGACATTTAGGCAGTCCGTATGTCGACGGACGTAGCCATTGTGTATGTAAGTACGTGGACAGACTGGGATGTATCTATCGGACCGGGACAATGGACAGTTCACAAACAATACTGCCATTGGAGGGCCCAAAGCAACCAATCAGAAGCAGGTGCCCGTATCCCGCGCCTGATCCATAATCCACTGTTGCTTGATTGTTGTGGTTGCCGGATCCCAGTCTTGGACATCCTCACAAACCGTTTTGGCGACCCCACATTATGCCAGTAACTGTTGCTCATGTTCTTTACTACTGTAAAGTAAACGCTCTGGATAATTACTTGTTATAAACTGAAGAATTGTTGTTAACCGGATTGTGGAACAACATTTAATATATGGATGTATATGAAACATCCTCTGATTATTTTAATCCTTGCTAAATGATAATGAAAACAGTAGATTTAATTTTAAAAAATTCATTTTAATAAAAGATCTGGAATGAATAGCGTATTTTCAAAAAGCTAAAAAAAATTGAAAAAAGCTAAATATAAAATATTGGCCAAAAAAGATTGAACTATATTGGAACTACATTTAATATGGGTTTTCAATTGTTGACAGTATTGCAGTATCATTTTATGTTATCGTCTTTAAAGTGTTCCTAACCACTTTTACTCTTCAACAGCTTCTTAGCTGAGACTTGAGAAATCTTAACATTAAGCAGACAAAAGGTGAAGGTGGCATACCTGTCTGAAAATAGGGCTCCTCTCTTTTAGCTTTCTAAAACGATTTGTTATGGATAAAGATAGAAAGCGCAACATTGGTTGGGAATTTTTTTCACGAACTAGAAACTATATCGTGATCGCTAAAAATAATTTACAATTGGTTCTTAACCATTCGAATTCTTTAATAATTTCTCAATTCACAAAAAATCTATTGAAGTCAGCTGGAATAGATAAATATGAGATTTTTATTGTTTTTGGATATTAAATAACCTCTTCTTGAATAGAAAAGAAAAATGGTGTTATAAAAAACGAAAATTCTACCTCATTCAATCTAACAACTTATTGTATATTTCTATTAATAGTGCCCAAAATTTTCTTTTTAGTTTTTTTTTTTTTGGAATACCATAGAATATTATTTTCCGTTTTTGTCTATTATGTGTCCTTACCAAGGAAGGAACATTAAGCCCCTAACTCTTAAATAAATACAAGAGGTCGGTCCCGTCATACTTCCCGTTTTTAAATCTTCACTGAAGCTTACACATCCCGTAAGACTACAGGGAGTCATTTCAATAAATCTTGAAGATTATTTTTTACATAGATTTAAATTTTGAATAACCCATACCACTGTTTAAAAATGGGATAACTGCATACACCCAGTGCCTCAAGCGGCTCCCTGCAGTTAAAATTTATTCATAGAATTTCACCGCACATTAGGGCGCTCTGATAGAGTCCATAGACCAGCGTGCCAGATTACTAAACATGGGTTCAATTCCCTCCTCCCTGAGGAAGAGTGCCATTCAGTGTGCCCTGAGGGGATATGAGTAGCACCTTGAATAAAGAACTTTTGTCAATTTTCCCAAGCTTTAAAGCACAAACGTCCAAACATACACAGAAAAGATTTTTATTAAATTACAGGCGATTCGAAGGAAAAAACTCTACTTTCAAAATGGGAAAGGTCGTCTTTCAGTTTGTGACTACCCCATTGATTTGAAATTTTAATAGTATATTTAACAACATTCGGATTAACACACAATAAACAGGGAATATTAAAAATATTAAAAAATAAATGTGACTAAAGTCAGGCTCGTATCTGTTGATTTGCTGTACAAAAGTTTAAGCATTCACAAGATACTTTACTTAGAAGCTTTTTCTGACATAAAATTCCATATTTACTAAAACTCATTATTAATGCTAGAAATAGGTTTTTTCAAGATTTAATTACAATTTTTTGTCTTGAGTGATTAAAGTGTTTTAGTAAATACAATTAAGTAAACTCTTATTTTTTACGTACTTAATAAACTTTGCTCAAAGTATCTGTTTCGAAATCTTTTTTTTTTACTTTATAAGCTAATAAGCTTATATAAATGTATATAATATAAGCTTATAAAATATATATACATGTTATCAAAATTTATTACATCATTATTATTATATTAATTTTAATGTTTGGTTTTTTCATTTTCTGTTAACAGGTAAGTCATGTCTATCCGGCCGTCAAATCACCCAACTATGTGAGTACCGTATATGTAAGTTTTGTCAACAGTGTATATGTTCGTATTGCTGTATTTCGTATGTATTTCAAAAATAACTCTATACCCCCCCCCCGAACAGTAACCCCCCTTCTTTACAGCCGTCATATCCCAGGATGTTTTCAGCTGCAGTGCGATTTCACAAAACTACTGTAAATGTACTCTATTTTCCCCACATCAAATATATACAGCCAGGGGATTCATATTTTTTTACTTGCTTATGCGCTTTTTTTTTTTTTTTTCAATCGAACGAATTTTATATATCTCTGGATTTTCTTTTCTTCTTGTATTCGTTTTACTTTATGTGGTATTTTTTTATTTTATTTGCCAACCCCAAAGGGGAAATGCTGTACTTTCGCCTGTCGTATGTTGAATGATTTGTAATTGATCTGTTCAATTTTCGGAGTAAATGGGAGATATGGAAAAAAAAAATTAAAACCAGTCAGCCCTTTTTTCTCCCATTTGAGAAGTTTCCTGATGATTAAGGAAAATTGAAAGACAATAATCTGGTAAATAATTCCAAAAAATAGAGATGATCTCAATAAATTGGTAGCGTTCTCTTGCTTGGCATTCCCTAATTTATTTCATCTATATTCCCGACAAAAGAAAAAATAATAAAGATTTACTTTAAAATTGGCCTGCACAAATCTCAGCCGCTTAAAAATGTCCTCTGATAAACAAGTACTTTTTTTTCCTATAAAAGCTACTAATATCTGATCGGGTGTTCACAAGTTAATATGGTCAGTTTTTAAGTACTAATATTCACTCGGGCCTTTTTCAAGTAATTCTCAAATAAATAAAAAATACTTAAAGCTTTGAAAATAATATATCCATAATTATTTGGCTTTGTGGAAACTGCTATAAATGAGATATTATCATGTGATTTACCGACATAATGCAATGTGAGGAGAATTGAATCGAGTGTGGTTGACGGTATTTATCGAAGGTTGATATTTGGAAGGCAGTGCCAGCTTATCGATCTACCTAACGCTCTGTCGGAACCCTCCAGAGGCTTGTTGGTCCCCCACCATCCCGCTAGGTGTCAGGATAATCCGGTCCCGGACTGTAAACTTGAGTTTGTCAAATTGGCCAAGTAGATGATTTTTTTTCCTTCGGATTTCTGTTGATCGTGGTCTTTTGATTGACGATGACCAAAATTTAATCTTAGAGTATTTTATTATAGTTACCCCTAGATGAAATGTTATGTTGGGCCCTTGTCAATGCTCTTTGTAGTACCAATCATTCCTGTCCATTGCAATGTGATTAATTAATTAATTTTTTGTTTATGTAAATATGCAAAATGCATTATACACATTAACAATATCGTTTATGCTGACTATAACAATAAATGGGTTAAAGATTTGTGTAATTGACCATAAAAATACCAACTAGCAGTTCATTAAAGAATCCCATTGACATAAATTAATTTAACCAATATTGTTTTTTCAATAGGGAAGGTCGATGTTCGTTTCTTGGCAAAAACACTCATGTGGTAACTTATCAGTTACGCCAGAGCTAAAAATAAAATATATGATCTAACCAGGTACCACGACTTAATACGAGGCTCAAATCCGGTAAGTATTTTGGGCTTCCTACTCATTTGAAACTTGTTTCGTACTAAAGGGTACCTGCTGATTTAGTGGAGATGCTACGTATAGAAAGCTATCATGGACTCTGTCACGAGACCATCTTTTGCTTGTTCAGTAAGATCATCCAGGGACAGCCTCCTTTGTTTCTTCCTTGGTGGAGACCGATCGTAGAGGTAGGGAAGAATTCATTCCTCGAGTTTCTGGTAATCAGGTAAGAATTCTCCCATCTGGTGGAAAATGTTGCCGTGGGTTTTCCATAAGTCTGACAGAGCTATCTATAAATAGATCTCGGCCAAGGCTCACAACTTCAACGCAAGGTTTTTGCCATTGTACCAGGCTGTAAGGTACCTCGATAAATTTATATATTATCAAGAGTCTGGGTTTAGAAATGTTAAGTATGTTTTTTTACCTTTTGGTTGAGAAATAAGCACTTTGTTACCATAGTTTTCTTGCACTATTTAGAAGATCATAAATATCTACATTTGGTTCTTTGAGAGCGTTGAACTTTGTTTGAAACTTTATCCATTTACTTGATAAACGTTTAATGGCCAAGAGATGCGGGTCCAATTTTTTTTTTTTTGTTTGACTTTTTGTTATCTTATCTTGATCAAATAATTTACAAAAATAAACTAGGGCTTTGTGAAACATACCACTAACATGTCAAATAGATTGGATTATTTACAATCACTATCATAGAACACAAATGCAGGTAGGTCATACGAAAGAAAAATCCCTCCTCGTTTAAAATTATAGCCTCGCCCTTCGGCGTGGAATTGATCACCTAAAGTCTTATAAATAGTTTATTGTGAAAACATGGGGTAGAGAGGTTTGTGTCCCCGTTATAACTCATGCATTCCGCACTGGACGTCCCATGCCAGACTATACTTTTAAGTACGGTCTTTTTTTTTTTTTTTCCTGCCAAACAAATGTAACTCGTAAATCTTCTCCTAAATAAGAACTTTGCTGGTCTTCAATGCAGTGAAGCTATAAATCACGTGTTCCAAATCAATGCCTTCTAGCCAACACACACCCAGTGGTGATTTGTGAAGATGAGTGTGGTCAGTGCTGGTGGGTAGGCATTTTTTTCCCCTTCAAAACTATAGGTCTTTGTTACACATTTTAGCAATGTTAAAGCCATTTTAATCCATTAGTGGTCAGTCTGTGATTTTAAAGAATTGTTAGCCAAAATTTTCTAATATCTCCGTGAGGGCTTAGTAGGCTCTTTATTATATATGTTACCATTTTTTTTAAATTATTATAAAAAAATAAAGCTTAGAATGATTTATTTAATCTAAAAGTTTATAAAACATATTTATTATAAAAAAAAGGTTAAAAGTTAATAAATAAAATAGAACGTGAAACTCCACTATTTTGATTATACTGCATTAAAGGTATAGTTATTATTTTCTTCTTTAAGGAGTAGTTAAAGTTTGCTATCTTCAGGCAGATCATCTGCAACCCATTTTCTTTCTATTTTTTTATTTTTTTTACCAATCTCCTTTCCATTTTTAAGTTTCCTAGACATGGATTTTTTTTTTATCGTTTTTTGCTCTTTCATCAATAGGCTCCTCCTCTGTACATAGATGTAACTTTACTTCCAAAATATCTTCTGGGCGTTTTACTATACATCTACAACTTTACAATGCAAGAAATATCTTCAAATAAGTTCCAATTAGAACCTTGTCATTAAAGTTGAAATTACTAATTTAGCCTCAGCTTCTAGCTGCCTAGCATTTAAATTATTTATTGTGCCTCCTTTGTCTTCATCTGTAAGGCCATTTTGTTGAGAAGGACCAATAAATAGTCTAACGCTTGAATCATTCTGTGCAATACTTGTCTCCTCAAGCATCAACATAATTTTATTTGTTCAAGAACTGCAAACGATTGGTGGCTTCGTATGAACTATTTTCGAAACATCCGAAGTGGACTGTATTTTTAGGCCTAAGGATTGTTGAATTTACTCTCTACAAATTAAAACGAATATTCAGAGTATTAGTCTTTTAACCGTTTTTGTTAGAAAAAAAAACTTAAACCTTACTACAAAAAGTAACTTATATTTAAAAAAAAATATAAGCCCTCACTTGCAGCCAGTGTTGCATTTTCGCAACAGTAAATTTTAAGACCATTATAACTAGAAGAAATTGAAAAAGTTTTCACTTTAGCTTGAAAATTATTTTCCTTGAAGTCTTGACATGATGTGAATATAACCAACACTTGAAATCTGTAACTCACGAAGAATAAGTGCGACTTTTCTTCCGAAAATATTTACTCTCAGACAGAAAGAAAATGAACTCAAGTTTGATTGAAGCACGAACTTGACTGAGTGACAGTATAAGGCCAACTAATTGTCTCTAGGGTATCTCAAAGGGTTCGGAAAGAGGATTGTGAATTGACATGCACATTCCTGTTAGTTCATGATTAATCCTGTCTATTTCACCTTACAAATTGTAGGTGTTAAGTTTTAGCTCATGAGCTCATGGCCCATTTTTTCAAATTATCACTTAGCTGCAGTGCCCACAGTTTCAGTTGAGTGTCACTATTAGAAATATTACAATATATTTCTGGGTAACACATTATACTAGGTACTCAAAATTCCTAAAACAATGAATGAAATAATAACAAACATTTAAAAACACAACAAGCTATTTTACTTACCTTCAACTGCCAGGTGTATTTATGTAAAAATGTTTTTTCATTATTCATTGGTTTCTTGAAAAATATTCTACAAATATCTTTCATTGAAAAGTTCCCTTTCATATCACCAATTCTTGTTTTTTCAATCATTACTCCTCAACATAGTAATTTATTCCACCAGTTCAGCTTAAGAGATGAAACTACTTGACACCGAGGCCTTGATTGACGTAGAGATAGCTATTGTCATGTTTTGGCTTGATTCTACTTATTGTCCTAAGCCCGAATGTATTCACTTACTTTCTATTGCCTCGCCTATGAATTGATAAATTAATATTCCCAAGGAGGTCGTAATTGACCTTAGTAGTTGATAATTAAAGTTAATGAGAATATTCATCTATATTTTGATGCCAGAAATTTTCTCAAAACTCACATCTTCAGCAATAGAATATATTTTGAAAACTGTGGTATGACAGCGATAATAAAACCGATATAGTACATAAATCTATAGTATTGGTATGATTATATAAAGGGTTGGTTGAGAGAAGTCATAACATTTGTGCTGGTATCTGGGACATCCCAGTCTATGCTTCATGCCCCACACCGAACAAACACACCCTCTGCTATAACTAACATCTATAACATAATATTTTTATAAGAAATCAGTAACGATTCGTTTGGGTGCAATGTATGTCTCGTAAAGATAATAGAAGGAAATAAAGTCTATTGGATAAAGCAACTGTCCTGGTTCTGTCGGTCGTGGCTGGAAGTAGACAAGAAACCGTACTTTTGACATTTTCAGTCAAGACGAAACAAAGTGAATTTTAGCAAATTTCCACTCATAAAAGTGATCATTAAGGAAGCCGGAAATGGAACTTGGGTTCGCGTCAGGCGCACCAACAAGGCCACGGATATGATCGAAATTTGTTTTTTAAGAAAATGTATTGCGTATCAAACGTGGCTTTTTAGATATGTTAAAACTGTAAAAAAAGGGAAGATTAATCATACAGTGATTGTAAATGAATATATAAAGAGATGAGGTTAATTATATAATTAATAATAAAAAAATACTAATGTAAATATCATATTATTTTAAAATATTATATTAAAAAAAAATATCAAATGTAAAGAAAAAATTGTTGAAATTTCTTTCGATAAGTTTTAAACACTGACTCCAATACCTTCTCCAGTATAGAGGAAAAAACTGGAGTTAAATTCTAGACTATCTTTTGAATTTACATACTTTATTTCTTTTAGTGTCATTACATCAAACTTAGTTCCGGATTCCAGGAGTAGTTGCGTTTTTGGTCGTACAGTCCAAGTTTCTGGTTTTGTGGTTTAGATAGAGTCTTGGCGTCGTTGTTTGCATGTAGCTAAATATTTCAGCAGCCATGGCCCTCGTGCTTGAATGTATTTGTTCCGCACCACCGAGATTCCAAATTCAAATGCCTGCTGGTATTTTGTCGTAAGTTGAGAATGATAAACTTTTACTATCGTTAAAGATTTTATGTCGAGGAAGGAAAATCTTTTGTAAAGGATTTATAGTGACCTTAACAGAACTGGCTCTTCGCTACTTCTGTATAGGTCATTGGCTCTAAACTTCTCTGTTCAATGCCGGTAACCTTTGGCCTAAGAAACATAAATGTGGGTCAATGCTGAAGAAAAATTGGTTTCTCTCTTTCTCCCACTTCCAAGTTTTTGATAAATGACTTTAGATTATTTTTTTTTATTAATTTTACGAGTAATATAAGTCAATAATTGCACACAAATATTTACTGAAATACTGCACGGACTTTATTTGTAGAACAGCTCAGAGTTTAAGGAAGGTACATATCCCGAAGTAATGAAACTGTTGTCAGTAAATATAATACATGGACAGTCAGATGATGATGAAAACTACACTGTCAAATACCAAATTTTATTTTACTATTTAAACATTTGAGACACTGGAAATAACTTTTCTTTTAAGAGGGAAAAAATAACTTTGAATCTACAACAACTTCTGGATGATTTTTCCTTTTGCTACTGAGCAGGGAATTTTTACATCCTAAAATTATAGAAACGGGCTTGACTTTTTTTGTTTTATTTTTTTCTATACTTTTCTACAACCCATTTAGACCCAAATTTACCCTATTACAAACTAATCAGTATAATTAATTAATAATAGCATAATTAAAGCTTGAAATTTAGTGCCAATTGATACATTTTTTCCAACAGCTATCGTAGTACATAAATAAATACGGATAGTCGAAACATGACCGTGGCGTACTTACATAAAAATACTCTCCCTACATGTTACGTAATAAATAAAGGGTTATTTTACTGTTGTAATTTCTCTTACCATGGCTCAAAAAGTTACTTATACTGAACAATGTGATATCACAAGTTCGATAAATAGTGTTATTTCGTTTTAATTAACCATGTATTTATTCTTATTAACGATTAAAATATAATTATCCCGTAATCCCTTTCAATTTCCCATTTTTACTAAGTACTTCATTATTTAATAACTTCATACAGATCTACAGTTTTATATTGACATTCTTCCACAAACTTTTAGACATTTATTTATAATCCCCTTTTATTCTGCTTTTCGTGTTTTTCTTTTTGTCAGCAGAACCTCTTGCATAGTGTTTGGCGAAATGTTATTTACTAATAGCTATTACAAGTTGTCGGGAATTGTGTCCCCAAGGTGGGGAGAGGACGTCCACCACGGGCTAGGGTACTTACAACACTAGCCGCTGTCCGGCGAGCGCCAAGAAAGAGATAAAATGGGTGGACCTGTAGTCTTTGACCTTTGCTGTCGGCCTAGTCGGCGGGCATTTTTATTCCTAATGATCTGACTCCATACGATCTTAGAAGGTGTGCCCCGACAAGGCACTATGTTCAGGAGAAGATGGACATGGTAGGCATTATAGGTAGTTTATGTGGTCTTGGAATGACCATGAATTCACACTCGGTATCTAAAGGTAGGCGAAAACCATCCTGATCCCCAAGGCAATTGTGAACCGGAGATAGGCAGGCTGGATCGCCGTGGGAGACGCTACTAGGTATGTTTGTAGGGTGAGGAAGAGGTTTCTTTCAAGGAGGTGGTAGTTTAGCGAGACGAAGGCAGGGAATTCCGCTAGGAAGGTGTGGGGTCTGACAAGCCGGACTAAAACATAGTGAGGTTAGAAAAGAGAGATGCAGAGGTAGAAAGCCATGATTAGAGTAGAGCAGCAAGCGCCTGTGCAGAGAGAGAGAGAGAGAGAGAGAGAGAGAGAGAGAGAGAGAGTGAGAGAGAGAGAGAGAGAGAGAGAGAGAGAGAGAGAGAGAGAGAGAGAGAGAGAGAGAGAGAG